>JAMXBD010000517.1:0-600000 GCA_024138025.1 Combretum micranthum
TTTCTCTTCAGGTTTGAATTTGAACAATTCATATCTTTGCAAGAGAGCATTGATTTTAGTATCTTTAATTGTTCTCGTTCCTTCATAGGTCTCACTAAGTGTATCCCATACTTGCTTAGCAGTAATGCAAGATGAAATTAAATAGAATTCAGATGGTGAGATAGTAGTTAGAAGAAGGTTCTTAGCCTTGTTGTTCTTCTCTATTGCTCTCTTCTGATCTTGAGTTAATTGTGCTTCAGCAGTCACGTTCACTTGATAGTCTCCAACTGAAATCACCTGCCATGAGTCAAAATCATTAGCCTTGATGTAAGTCTCCATGCGCATTTTCCAATAAGGATAATTAGAACCATTAAAATAAGGTGCTCTATTCACTGCAATATTTGTTTCAGCCATGATACTTGGATCACTCAATAATAATTGAGGCAAGCTCTGATACCAATTGTTGGTCCCAATAATGTAAGCAAGAGGGGGGGTGAATTGCTTTTTCACAAAAATAAATTCTTTTCGAAATTTTCAATTCACTTCCTTTTGATTACTTTATTAAACTTAGAATTAATTAAACTTGCTGTTTAGAAACTAATCACAGCTGATAATCACACTTGTATATCTATTTTAATTCAAAACAGATCAAATTTAATTTTATGCGGAATACAGACAACTCTCTGAAGTACTCTCTGAAACAGGTTCTGAAACGTGACAGTTTATCAAATACTTCAATATAAATTGCACGAAAATAAAAAGAGTAGGGTAGAGAAAAATGCAAATCGATTTATAGAGGTTCCGCCTCGAGCGTCAGTCCTCTCTTCCAACTCCACGTTGGGGACCCGGTATTCCACACCGGTTTGTTCCACTATATCCAAAATCAAAAGTTACAAGCTTGTCTTGCCAATCCTCTTGGCTACAATACACTCTGTCCCAATTCTCACGGTTATCCTATAACACACAATTGGTCTAACAGATAACTTGCAACACTCAACCTCACTAAAAAAAATTGAATGATACTCAATCAAGGAAATACAATAAATATCCTATCTTTCGAACAAAAATATTGTGAACACTTTGTAACGCAAGGACTTTTGAGAGAAATGCACTCGAAGACTTTTTCTTTCAACAGAGAGTTAGAGCAAGATTCGTTCTTCTCATCATATCTTCCTTGTTGTTGTGCTTCCTCTATATATTGTTTTATCTCAACGGCTAGCAAAGAAGTCGTTCAAAACAATTCGAATTCTTCTCAAATTGAAAATATTTGACTTGGCAAATTCCCTCCTTTGAAGTGTCTGTTACGTGTATGATCAATCCCGAATAATCTTCTTAGCTTTATCCAAATTTCGTTGATGCTGTCATCTGATAATGTCTCATATATCTTGATATGTTTATCCATAACAATTTGGATAAATACTTCAACAAACTATCCCATAAAAATAGTGATATCCTTTATCCTTGAAGATAAGCTTTAAAAGATCTTCGTTTCGAAAATTTGAACCAACATGAACTTGGTAAAATATATCCCTTATCTTTAGGAATTTGCTGACCACGTGAAACATAAAAATCTGACGATCTTCTTCCTCAAGAAAATTAAATAGACGTAACTTATAATAAAATTGATGAAATAAATCCCCTTGGATATTTTATCCAACTTTAGTGGAACAAAATGAATATACTACCCAAATATATTCATTTCGTGGAGTCAGGCCTTCAGATGATAAGGTATAAATAAATTCGCAACATTCTGTGCATCTTCTGTTCTGGAACAGATTTAGTTTCTGATCTTCCTTCTGAAAATGAATCTGAAATACCTTCTGAAAATGACTCTGAACTACCTTCTGAAACAATTTCTAAAAAATCTGATGATTAGTTCAATCATGAAATATTTTGGTTTTGGTTTTGGTTTTGGTTTTGATTGCTATACTTTATTTATTTGTTAAAAATACTTTTACTCCTTTTTGTTATCATCAAAATATTATGAGAGATTCCAACAGTTTTGATAAATAAATGTAGATCTACTAATAGAGATTCTCAAAATAGGAAGAGATTACAAAATATAGAATTTGAGTTTTATCCTATCCTTTGTGAAATTCGTATTTAGGAAATGATGATATGAAAACCCTTATTTTTCAAACTCAAAATGAAAGTTTTACTAAAGGAATGAAGTCCTTAGTGGCTAGGTATGGTTGAGCCTTAAGTTTTAAGCATCAAATGAGCTTGCTTAAAGGAATCACCACATGAATAATTTTTACAAAATTCGGATTTTTGGATGAACATATTTAAAAACATGTTAACAAAGTGTAAAATGGGAAATTTTATTGAAGAATAAAGGCCTTAAGGAATATACATAATGAGGACTAAATTTTAACAAGAATAAACAAATTTTATCAAGGAATTCTTCTAAAAACAAGTGGGAGTTGTCAAGAATACAATACTAGTCTTTCTAAGTTGATTTTTCATAAAGTCTTACAAGGAAAAAGTTTTCTAAAAATTTCTTTTATTAAATATCATCAAGAACATGTACATATATATCTCATGACATATCATTTATGATAGTAACTTTTTCATTTTGCATGTATACTTGCCTTGGATAGTACAAATTTCATAAACTTTCACAAAATCAATTTTCTAATTTGGTTTTCGCTACTGATCTGAACTGAACAGATCTTTTCAAAGCTTAAAAGTTTTCAAAACTTAAATATGATATTATAATTATATAGATCTTTCAAAATAGATAGAAATCGGTATATAATTTGCTAAATTCCGAGTTAACATGACCAAGTTGTAGCCGTTTTAAGTTGGAATTCCCGCGTAGGACAAGAATTACAAACTTGATAGTATGTATGAGATAGAATAGATTAGTTTTGAGTTGAAATACTCATTTGGGTATTTCTATCATTAGGTGACTGATTTCGAGGATTCTTTACCCCCGGATTGCTATTACTAAGAGATCGGCGACCCATGGCCGGGTGAGTACTTCTTCCCGATTCTATTTATTGTGTGTGATTGTAATGATAGTTGCATTAGATTTTAGGCAAAGATAAATGGATATGTATGGTGGGGATAAATGGTAATTATGTATGTTTGCTGATAATATGAGAAATTGAAAATAAGAATATCGAGGCCAGGTGATTAACTAATGATTGTACAGATGAATTAGGGTTGATTGTCTGCAATTGTTGATGGATCACCTAAGGAATTGGCATAATTGACTATTCGAAATTGATAAGTAATATGGACTCATTCATATCACAAATGGGGATGGAGCATTAGCATTGGTTGGTTGCCCGTGATCCAAAAATGGAGTAAAAGTTGGTTAATTGTGATCCATAAACGAAATAATGAGTTGGTTAATCGTGATCTACAAACGAAATTATAAGTTGGTTGACCGTGATACAAAAACGGCATATTTTAGTAGTACCACACTATTCGTTAATCTACTAACCCAGAATGGAGAGCAAATTCTGCTCACATATGATTTCCAACTAGTCATATGTCTGTTGATTTCCATCTATCTGATGCACATCGCTTGCCTGATTAATTACTTGCTTGTATGATGTGTTATGAATGTAATCTTAGAAGTTCTCACTCACAAAGCTAGTGTAGCTTATACCCCAATAGATATTTGAATGAACAGGTTGACTTAAGAATGATACCTAGGGACCAAGATGTCTGGAGCCGAGAATGACCTCGAGGTTTTAGAAGGAAGTAAGAATCCTTGAAGATATTAGCTAGGTTTTGTGAATTGCTTTGTAATAGTTTTATGTAGTGAAATCTTTTGATAAATTGTAATTGAAGTATAGTGAATTGTATTTCCTTTACATTGTTACTCAAATTGTATCAATATAAAATGTATCACTCCGATATTTCTCCTCCATGTGTTAGACGCCTTGTACATAGTATGGAATCCTTCGTGTGACTGAGGCGATCATTCTTAAGCTTTAATATTGTGTACGGTAGACTGCCAGATTTAGAGTACCCTTCGAGGCGTGACACTTTCTAGGAAGATTGAAACAACAGAAGTTAGATGAACAGTTTGCAAAATTCTTGGATGTTTTCAAGAATCTACAGATTAACATTCCTTTCTTGGAAGCAATTCAACAGATGCCTTCTTATGCAAAGTTCATAAAGGAATTGCTTCTAAGAAGAGGAAGATTGATGGGAATGAATCGGTTGTTCTTACAAGAGAGTGTTCCATGATTCTTCAGAAGAATTTATCTAGCCTGCCTATAAAACAAAGAGATCAGGGGAGTTTTATTGTTCCTTGCACTATAAGCAATGTTCATTTTGATAAAGTTCTTATAGATTCTGATGTGAGTATTAATTTAATGTCTTTATCTATTTTTAGGAAATTAGACTTGGCAAATGCAAGGAAACTCCTGTTACCTTGCAACTGGCTGACAAGAGTATTAAATACCCTAGGGGCATTGTGAAAAAACGTCCTGTTGAAGGTTGACAAGTTCATATTTCCTTTAGACTTTATAGTCTTGGAAATGGATGAGGATAGAGAGATTCATATGATTCTTGGCAGACCGTTCCTTGCAACAGGTAAAGCCTTAATTCACGTGGAACAAGGTAAGGTCACATTGAGAGTTATGGGTGAATAGGTAACTTTTAATGTGTATGAAGATATGAAGAAATTTGATGATAGTAAAACCTGTTTTACTATTGATATAATTGATGAACTTATTTTTGAGTCTATAGAAGAAGAAGCAAGTATGGATACTATGGAGTCTATTTTGAGAGAAATAGATGATTAGAGTGATGATGAGGAAGAAGAAGAAAGAGTGGAGCAAGTGCTTGATATAAGAGCTAGATTTTATGAGGAGTTGGGAACTAGTGAGAAGAAGCCAGTACCATCCTTGACATAACCCCCAACTCTAGATTTGAAACCGTTACTGATCATTTAAACTATGCTTTTCTTGGAATTAATGAAACTTTTCCAATTATCATTTCATCATATTTGACAGGTGAATAGGAGCAAAAAGCTTTTAGGAGTTTTAAGAGAACATAAGGAAGTAGTTGGATGGGCTATTGCTGATATCAAAGGAATCAGTCCTTTAATTTGCACTCACAAAATTTTGCTGGAGGCCGAGTGCAAACCTACAGTTCAACCACTGAGACGACTCAACCCTACTCTTAAAGAGGTAGTGAAGAAGGAGGTGCTTAAATTGTTAGATGCAGGTATTATCTATCCTATCTCTGATAGTAAGAGTGGGTAAGTCCTATCCATGTAACGCCAAAGAAAGGTGGTATGACTGTAGTTAAGAATGAAGCTAATGAGTTAATCCCAACATGTATAGTGACCGAGTGGAGAGTTTGTATTGATTATAAGAAGTTGAATTAAGCCACCCGAAAAGACCATTTCCTTCTCCCTTTCATTGATCAAATGGTAGAAAAAATTGCAGGGCATGAATATTACTATTTTCTAGATGGTTATTCTAGGTAAAATAAAATTCCTATAACACCAACTAACCAAGATAAAACCACTTTTACTTGTTCTTATGGCACTTTTGCTTTTAGGAAAATGCCTTTTGGTTTTTGTAATGCACATGCTACTTTTCAGAGGTGCATGATGGCTATTTTTTCTGACATGCTGGAAAATTATTGAAATATTCATGGATGTTTTTTTTGTTTTTGGAAAGTCATTTGATGCATGTTTAGTTAATTTAGCTTGTGTTTTGAAAAGATGTAAAGACACTAATCTGATTTTTGAATTAGGAGAAATGTCATTTTATAGTAAGAGAGGGAATAGTCTTGGGCCATAAAGTTTCTGAAAAGCGGATTGAAGTTGACAGAGCCAAAGTAGAAATTACAGAGAAGTTGCCACCACCCACATCAATGAAAGGATTCAAAAGTTTCTTAAGACATGCTAGCTTCTACAGAAAATTTACAAAAGACTTCTCTCAGATTTCTAGACCTCTTTGTAATCTGTTGCAAAAAGATGCAAACTTTGTTTTTGATGACAAGTGTTTGCAGGCATTTAATGTTTTGAAGGAGAAGCTTAGTTTTGTATCGGCGATCATAGCATCTTATTGGGACCTTCGCTTTGAGTTAATGTGTGATTCCAGCGATTTTGCTGTGGGAGCAGTACTTGGACAAAGAAGAGGTAAGTTATTCCATGTTGCATACTATGCTAGTAAAATGCTTAATGAGGCTTAAAGACCATGCCACAAGTGAAAAGGAGCTTTTAGCTGTTATATTTGCATGTGACAAGTTTCGGACTTACTTAATTGGTTCCACAGTGATAGTATACACAAATCATGCTGCTCTTGAGTATTTATTTGCTAAAGCTGATGCTAAACCTAGGTAATCCATTGGATATTACTACTATAAGAATTTGATTTAGAAATCAAAGACAAAAAGGAACTGATAATGTGGTAGCTGATCATTTATCTCATCTGGAAACAGATTTTTCAACCCTAATAGAGGGTGTAAATCTCCATTAGTTTAGATTCTAGTCATCCAAACTACGCATGTCTCATATGGTTTAGTGTTGAATTGCATATGTTATTTAAATATACTTGTTTAATAATTATTTGATGCATGGTTTGGTTTCGTTATTCACTAAGCTGTAGATTAGCTCACACCCTAATAGTTTTGTACAAGAATAACTCATATCAGGATTGGGTTAGGAATGTGTGAAGAGATCTTCTTCAGTGAAGTTCTTGAAGACAAGAAGATAAGCTTATAATGTAAATCATATGCTCAATATATGAGTTTGAGATTTTGTAATTGTGAAGATAACATTAGAATATGAATTAGAATGAATGTATATCATTTTAAAGCTTTGTAATATGTAAGCTATCTATCCTATTTTGCTATTTGGTAAGGGATACCGATTCGGTTCTGATGGACTATGGGAATTCATATTTTCTTAGCTATCAAAATGTTTTTATACAATTAAAATTTGTACAGCAAATTTTAAGTAGAGTTTTACAATCTCCGACTTACAAAACGGTTCTCATATTACAGGTGCACATATGGTATGATAACTTTAGGTTAATTCTATTAAGCCTCTTTTAGGGTTGTGACAAGCAACCCGTGATCTAGTCGAGTTTATCTTATGTTTAGGGATTAGAAAGATAAGGGGTGAATACAACGTCATGTTCCCCTCGTGTTGTTCTAGGATCAAGAGGTATTTACGGTCAGAGAGAAGCAAAAATAGAACACGGGTACATGTATCTCCTCATGTTCTTCCTAGAATGTTTTCTTTATGTTTTATGGGTTAAAGAGGTAGACAGCCAGGTGAATGACCTTGTGTACTGGTCGTGCTTTTCTAGGTTTATGATCATTCATGTTTAAATTTGATATTTTTTTTTATGCAAAGGGGTCTTAAAAGCAACTTTTTAGGCTTCAAAGGGGTGTATGACTATGTTAAATCCTAGATTTCATATATGGTATCTTCTCTTTCTTTCTAGACATGTTTAATCAAGGATTTGAAGGCTTAAAACATCTAATTTGACTGTAACTTCAATTTCTTCAGGGTTTTCTACAATTTTTACAATATGCTCATACAAAACTTCATCGTTTTACATTGCTAACATCAACTTACGATAAAACCCCACTCACAACTCATTCCAAGAAACCCAACCTTCAAATCACACCTAAACACCATTTATCACTAACATAGCAAACCTAGCTCCAAAACCATCATAATCTCATGAAAATAAGTTAGATGTCTTACCTCACTTCAAATGATAGTTTTCACTTGCATCAGTTTGGGAAGGGAAATTAAGACTCCAAATCACCCCAAAACTTGATTTCTTGACACCCCAAACATGTATCAACTCACCTAAGTCAATTTTCATGCTTAAAATGTAATACTCACATTACAATATCTTATAATCTCATGCTTATCTTAACATGAATTTTCTTGTGGTGGTGGGTCTTTTTCCTCTTCTAACACTACTTCATCCTCTCAATTTTCCTTATGTAAAAGACATCACATGAGTTAATTACTATTATACTTTGCTAGTTCTATCACGCCCCAAAAGGTACCCTAAACATGACAGTCCGTCACACTTAATATTAATACTTAATTATGACAAACTTAGTCATCTCAAAAGTCTCGATATCGAGTGTAAGGCATACACTCACAATCATAGATAACCAAACTTTAGATCAAGCCGCTTAAGCAGTTACACATAATAGCAATTAAGAAAGTAGTTCATAACAATATAACCAATGTTCCAAAATGTAGCGAGTCTTACAATCATTTAGGGGCATTCCCCATCAATACCAAGTCTAACAGAGTCCATCTTCACGATAAATAAATTTTTAGTTTTACATAGGAATCTATAACTACATCTAACTGTAGACTTCTAACCAAAAGCTCTTGGCTCTAAAAGGTATTACTTGGATAAAGTATCCCTTCGGCTCCAACCAAAGATACGAGTGCTACAAGAGATATCTAAGAGGATATAAGCTACGCACTTAATGAGAATTATTTTCACAATTAAACACCTGACAATCAATAATACAAAACAAGTTAATTTAAATAACTATATGAAATCCACAAGCACGTGAGCATAGAATACATGTGATTTTCTAGGAATCATATGTTGAATGGATTTACCTCTCCATTCGGGTTAGGTGTGTTCTAGGTCAAATAGGCCGATTTTCATAATTATAATTTCTTTATAGTTTTCATTCAAGCCACTATCTAATTGTAAAAATATAGTTTATTCAGGTGTTTATGCACCACAATTTAATGTGGGCGAACTTTCACCGTTTTATAGATCTTATGGGCTCTACGAACCTCCTTACTATGCATTTATCCCACCAAGGGTATAGTAATAAATGCAATGAACTCACCCAATGGTATGCTAGACTCAATTCAATTAAGTAATTATGGCATGATTAAGTATTTTATGGGTGATCATAGAATTGGTAGATAATCATTCATATACTAGTTCAAACATTCATTATAAGAAATTCCCGCCTCGATATACTTAATCATAATTTTAACCATATATATAAAGCACATGCACTTCTTCATTTTATTTTTTTTCCTAATTCTAATGCGACTAATTCACAAGCAAAAGCATAAGTGCAAAAATATAAGAAATAAACTCACTCGGTCATTTGCGTGGAGACTTCTAGTCAATGTACTCCTCAGGATATGGGAATTTGATCTCCACATCACCTATACAAGAGAAATACTCAAAATGAGTATTTCTTTGAATTTTTACTTAAACGTGCTAATCCTATTTCACTAAGTTCATCAAAATTCGTATAAAGTAAAATTCCAACTTAAATTGCTATAATTTGCTCATTTTAACTTGGAATTTCGCATATTATATACCATTTTCTACCTACTCAAAAAGATTTATCTATTTATAAGGTTATTTTTATCATAAAAAGTCTTTTGGTTCGCAAAATAGATCGGTACAGATTCACCACGAAAATCTTAGCCTTTGAAACACAATTTTTTGAAATTTTCTTTATCCAAAAATTCTTTCGCAAAAATATAGATGTTTATGTGATTGAAAAATCCCTTGGATAAATATATATATAGACTCATATTGTTATACAAAATTTTAATGGTGTTGTGTTAACAATTATTTTTCATAAAACAATTTGTCTTGTATTGAAAACTTGAACTTTAACAATTTCTCTTTTAAGTGTTTTTGAAAAGACATTATAAATTATTGGGTTATTATAAATGAGTATTTTCTTATAATTTTTATTTTCTAATTTATTTTCTAAGATAAATTAATTTTTCTTAACTTTAGTCTTTTAGAATATCTACAAATTTTACCTCTAGTGATAAAAATGAAGTTTTCAAAAAAAATTCATAACTTGTTGACAAATTCAAACAATTTGAGTTGTATTACATATATATTTTCTTTTAAATGGTTTTGATTGAAAATTATAAATAAGTGTTTTCCTCTTATATTTTTATTTCCTAACTTCTCTATAGATAAGTTCTTATTTCCAAAAACTTGGTCTTTTAAGTTTTCTACAAAAATTTTTACTTGGAAGAAATACTTTCAACATTGTCTTAAGTTGTTGATAATATCTCTTGTTTTTTAAGCTTATTATGTTCATATTCCTCTATTTCTTTGAAAATGGGTTTATTATCTAGAAACTTGGCAAACTTTTATGTTTCTTAGTAGGTTTATAAACTAGTGAGTTGATTTTATCTTAACTTTGAAAACTAGTCTAGTTCTTGGTTTTTTCATTATGGAGTTGGTAAAAATCCTATAAGTAAGTTTTTTAAGAAAAATTTGCTTATCAAAGAATTATAAACACTAAGTTTTGATAACCTTCATGTTACTTATTATAAAAAGAGAATGTTTATTTTGTTAGTTAATTTCTTTGATAAAATCATCTTTATTGTCATTTAAAAAGATTCTTGATGAGTTTGAAAAGAAGTTGTGAAAGTAATTTTCCTATGTGTTTGATCACAAAATCTTCATTTAGTGACAAAGTTACACATTAAAATAGTTGGGTTTCATTTTCCTTTATTAAAGAAAATTCCACTTTTATTTTGTTGAGATAATATCATTATGATGATGCATGTATATGAGTATGTGGCTAGTAGCACAATAAAAATAATAAAAAGAAGAAGCATGGAAAATATAAGAATGAGCAACAAATAAATATAAAGTATTGGAAGCTTAGCTTGATTTCAAGGCTTCCGGACTTAGTCATGGGCAAGTCCAAAAAGCAAAAAAAAAAAAAGATATAAGAAAATCGTTTTGACTTGATAATCTAATACTAGAAAGACTAAGCTTAATATTAAAGTATGTAATAAATAAATAAATTGCAAAGTATAATAAATAAAGAATGGTTATGTTAATGAGCTTATATGCTCTAAGAAATATATATAGATACATAAATATAGATAATATAATATAGAAGTTAGGTTAGAACAACAATAGCATGTAACATAATAACAATAATAAAACAACATAATAATAAAATTAAATTCATTCATGAACAAGAACAAAACATGAACATAGTGTTGCTTCTATAACATTTAATGTTTAAGAAACATATACCATGGTCATGTTAAGTTACATGACATGGTAGGAGAATATAGGTAAGGAATTTACCTAAGATAGAATTATGGATGGTAGTTAAGAGAGATTTTGGTAGTATGTGTGTAGAAGAAATGTGGGAAAATATGAAAAGTGAAAGTGATATTTGGAGAAGGATTTGGAGAGCGATTTTAGGAGAGTTTTGTTATGGTAAATGAGTATGTGAATGAAATAAAGGGAGAGGGAGTATTTATAGTTGAAGATGGAGGAAAATTAAGTGTATAAAATAAATTGAAAAAGAAAATTAGGAAGAGATGGGGACAAGGGGGAGGCCTCGATTTTGAGTTGTATAGGGGGGGAGGAATTATTTAATTTATATTTTGTAAAGAAAAGTAAGTAATATGTATGATATGATGTGATATAAGATGTATAGGAAAGGTAAAAAAGAAGAAAATAGGTGTATATGTAATAATAATAGGAAGTAAGAATAGGTAGTAAGAAAAAGCAAAGATAGATGAATAGTAATGAAAGTAGAAAAGAATAATGAATAGTAAATAAGGCTAATAATTTACTGGTAGTAAAGAAAATATGTGTGTAAATACGATATCTGATATTTTTAGCTATCAAAAAATTATAAAACTGATATTTTTTAATTCCTCATATTATTATGAGTTTAATAGTGTCATCGGAATATTTTTATCGTCCGATGCACGAGGACACGGTTTTCGAAAACTAATTTCGTTTGGATTAGAAATACACTAAAAACTTGCGAATCTGATATTTTTAAGCTTTCCTACATTATTTCGAACTATTATCAACAATTAACTCAATTTTGTTGTTTAAGATTTAAGAGCGTGGGATTGCCGGATTTAAACTCTAGGGTTATATATATATTGTTGACTTTAGGGTTCCCGCTTGACTTTCGATTCTAGGGTTTGAACTTAAGACTTGGTATAAAAATCTAGGGGTTTACAAGTTCCATTTATTTAACACGAGGAAGGGTTTAGGGTTTTAGAGAACCATACCTTAGGTATTAAGAGGGTTTCTAAAAGGGGAAGGAGACAAAAAAAGAAAAGAAATATTTATATAGCAAAAGGAAAGGGTAGAATTAGAGTTTTAAACAAGACAAAAAGACCTTCTTTTATGGTTTTTTCCCTTTAACACGATCTTCTACATCTAAATATTACATGTGTAAGGACCTTAGTTAGTTTTTTAATAGTTTATTGCTTTCAATTAACCTCTTGGACTAATAATGATATGACTGTCCGAATAATTCTCATTAACTATAATTTTGAATTTTTATTTCGTGTAAGTTCTCAATTTAGAGTAAAATCATAATTTTGCAAAATCAAAACTCCTAATAATATTGTTTTGATTTTTTTTATAAAACTTTCCATTTAAGAAACTATTATTATATATAATTTAATTTATTTTGATATTTGAATTGCTTTTAAATTTTTTTGGATCTAGGTTTCGGTTTGAGGTTAATTTGGGAATTTTGAAGCATTTAGCATTTTAAATCTATACATATACCCAATTGGATTACATTGATTTTATTTTATTTTAATTTAATTTATTGTGATTGTTTTCTAGATCATTTCATTTTTAGACCTATTAATAGTCTTGTTCATCTAATTGACTTAGAGGAATAACTTTGATATTAAAAGAAACCTCTTTTGGAGTTTTGACTCTAAAACCTACTCTTGCCAATCAAGATTACTTTATTATGATGAGTTCTTTATTCTTATCAAATGTAATGATTGTGGCAAGTGCAAGCACAAGTGAGTGTTTGAGTATAATAACAATTATTTATGAGTGTTTCCAATAAACAAAGATTTGTTTATCCTTTTTAACCTAAAATCCTAATTTCATCTCAAGATTGGGGCTTTTTGTCAAATAGTTCTTTATTTATTACTTGACACACTATTAGTAATCATCCTAAGTGTATCAAGTACCATGGTAAGTATTGAGTTCCAACTTCTTAACAATCATTAAAATCCATAATAGCATTTTCTTTTGGAAAAGCGCACTTACCTTCCATCATTTTCAGCATTTGTTCATGTCAATAGGTTCAGCTATTTTATCATACTATTCTTCCATTAGTTTAACTATAACGCCTTAATGTGTTGGCAATTACAACCCACCACATGTCCTCTCTTTATAGGACACGCAAAGGCTATAACAGTCTAATCCACAATATAAAAACATATAATATAATCTCCACAAAAACTCTCAAAGAGGATACATCAGAAGGCTCAAAACTTGTATAATATATAAATAAAATCCTTCAAAAGATCTTGTTTAACATAACAAAGTTGGCAAAAACCTAGGCCAACCAAGTTCATGATAATTCTAACTCCACTTATTACATATAATCCTTCAGATCCTTAAAAGATATTCAAAAACATAAAAATCCAAAGTCTTTTAGAAAATATAAAATCTTTGAGATTATTCCAAATTCTACAAAAGATTTAAAAATTCTTTTCTCTTAATCCTGTATCTGAATTTATTCCTCAGTAGGGAGATCATATCCAGAAATATCATATACCATGTCATCTTCATCTGTACCTGAAAATGAAAGGAATGAGCAGAACATCTAGTACGCCAAACCACAAAACAAATGCATATGCACACGCAACATATATATTAAATGCAACTTATTCTAATGAAACCAATCATATTATTATATTTATTAAACCAGCCAAACAACACAGTTCAGAACTATGAATCCCTAGTCCCAAACTTGGAGTAACTCAGACCCCTGAAAATTAATCATTAGGTAATTATATACATATATTGGTGAATGGGTACTCCCCAAACATCCATGGCCATACTGCCAAGTCACCTAAATCTACCAAAATCATCTCCAAGTGCAACTCCACTAGGGACGATGACATACAAGGATCATCAGGGTGCCATACTAGTACCATTGTCTGCCAAGCCTTTACTGGTCACAATCAAACACACCCAGCAAAAAAATTATTTAAGTTAAATAGATTTAGATTGATTATTAATCTATTCTTACAACAAAACAAATAGAATACTAAACCTACAAGTACATACAGCAAACAAGAAATGGTCATACCTTTTTAGTTTCATGAACAAATCTCTAAAACTACAATCTCTCTTAACAATAACCTATAATCACTAAATCTCCCGATAATATAATATGAATAGAAACAACTAAAAAACTTCAACATGAAACCAAAATCTAACATATCCAATTTCTCTAAAACCCTAACCTTTTAAGAAAACTCCAAAATAGACCTTCTTCCTCGATCAATTTCCTCAAAATTCCCTTAAAACAAATCTCACTCCAAAAACCCTAATTTTGCAAATCAACAAAAACAGACATGTATCATCAAAATTACTTCTTATGATAGATCTAGGTTTGTGAAGATAAACTTACCATGATTAGATCCTTAAACCCCTTGCTAATAACCAAAAGATCATATCTTGCATAAAAAGGGTTTGCTCCAATAAAAGCTCCTTTAAAACAAAAAGAGATATGAGGAAAACGATAATCAATCTTGTAATCTTAATGGATCTTGTTCAGATTTGCTTACCTGATCCAAAATCTTTGATCTCCTTTAACTCTAATGGACATTAGCAGACTTGTAGAGAGGATTTTCTAGGTTTAGGAATGATTTTAGAGAAAGGGGAAGCCTAGTTTATATAGAAAACAAGGAATAATTGTTTAATCATGTCTCTTCATCTTTAATAATGACATCTCTTTATCTTTAATGACGTCTCTTTATTTTTAATAATGACGTTTCTTCATCTTTAATAACATCTCTTCATTTTTAATAACGTCTCTTCATCTTTAATAATGGCATCTCTTCATCTTTAATAACTTCTCTTCATCTTTAACGATATCTCTTTATTTTTAATGATGTCTCTTCATCTTCATTTACGCATCTGATAACCAACAAAACAAAAATCGAAAAAATTAATTAAGCATTAGGGTTGAACATAAAACCTTCTTATTTTATATCAAATGACATCTTTACCCTTCAATATAATATATTTATTTATGTATTACATTAACCAAGGAGTATCTTCTTAACCATTTCTTTTGTGTCTCATTATAAGTCATTAGATTATTTACAAATATAATTAACACTAGTCGTTTAAAGTCTCATCCTAGAGTTTCAAATGGCCCATCGTATATGAACTCAATATCCTTTATCATGTCTCAACTATGTTCTTATTCACTGAGACTCTGTAAATCACAAGTTTTTTTACTTAGGATTTTATAGGATTCTCTTTTTATCCATTTAACTCTTTCCTCTTCTTCATAAAATGTTATTTGTGTGGCTTCCCTTTTAGCTATAGTTACCGACGAACGCCTTATCAAGGCAAGTAATTACCCTAGTTCTCGTAGGAGTCTTATGAGAATATTTCTTGTAATTTAATGGTAGCTAAATCATTCTTTTAAGTTGTTATTGAATTCTTAGGCAAGATATATAAATAGTTTCCCCTTTTCATTCCTAAAATACTACACTACTTTGCCACAATCTTCCTTTAATTCTTTGCATTTCACCATGTACTATAGTCATCCATATCATTTGGCTTCATCACATTTTCTATATAGGCTATCCAGTTAATTTCTAAGTATGTATCCCATCTTATGTGATATGGGATATAAGGTTTTAAGCAACCAACTTACTACCTATTTATTGGTTTGCATTCCTCTTGTCATCTTTGATAGTGATATAGTAAAGTCATTGAGAGGCTCTCTCACTTCCATTCAACTCTTTAAAATTCATTATTTCCTTTTTCGATCGTGAATCTCTTCTTAACATATCGCTTCTATTTCTTTACTTGTAAAGTTTCTTCATTTCTTGTTTATCTCTCACTAAATCTCTTCTTAACAAAACACCTAACACTTAATTCAAGTTTAAGGCTTATTGCCATGAAATGGACAAAATGGAACCCTATATCATACTATTATGTATCATACACCATAAGATTATCTTTAGTATGTTATGGTTAGAGCATACCTAAAATAAGATTTGCATTAGAAGTGTCCTTATTGAAGGATCCTAGTCTGTCACCAATGTCATAGATTCATCTACTTGTCTATCAATTCTAATAGTTATAAGCTTTCTCATCAAGAATTTGTCACAATTACCTTATGTGCGTCCCGAAATTAACTTCACTAATCAGTTGCAATCCCTTTTAACATGAAAACTGCATAATGCAAGTTTTGGTCCTCTAGTATAGTGCATTGATCAAGAACCTATTCTATCTCTTTTTTGCATTCCTCTTGTCATGCCCCGAAGGGTACCTTAAACGTGGCAGTCCGCCGTACACAATATTAAAGCCTAAGAATGACCACCTCAGTCACGCGAAGGCTTCCATACTATGTACAAGGCGTCTAACACATAAAGGAGACACATCGGAATGATACATTTTATGTTGGTACAAATGAGTAACAATGTAAAGGAAATACAAGTTTAATATACTTCAGATACAAATCACTACATTTCATATACGGATCACTATACTTTAAAATACAAATCATTCAACTCCAAATGCATTTGTCCATAGGCTTCCCTACATAAAAATATTACAAGACGGCTCATAAAAATCTAGTGGATAACTTCAAACATCCATATATCCTGCCAGAATCCCAAAGCCATTCCCGGCTCCAACCAATTCGGTCTCCACTTTGCATTCTTGAAATAACCTGTTATTTAAACAACTATAGGGGTATAAGCTACACTAGCTTAGTGAGAATTCCTTAATTCCGTACCATAACAAGCAAGTTATTAATCAATCATATGCTATGCATGACAAACACGTGAGCAAGCAATTATGTATGGGTATCCGGAACCCACACACAGAACGGATTTACGCCCTCCGTATCTTGGGTTAGGGATGGTATTGAAGTCTACACGACTGCTGCTAGTCCCCAAGCCCTCGGCTCATAGCACTCGCCTCGGCTAGGCTCACACATGGAATGCATCCCCGATGCGCCTTAGTTTCCTATGAATGAGCTCTGATCCCGGGTCTCATTATCCAAACGAGTCTCGGACCATACCGATCGACCTGCGTAGGAGTAGCACGCTACCAAATGCAATATGTCCGATGCGATGCATGATCAATTTACTTTTTGCTTAGGTCAAAATATTTATACATTCTTTAGAATGACCAACCAATATAACATACAGAAATAATATGAACAGTGCAGTTATCCAATCAATCGTGGTTTCGATATGATTTAGTATTCTTTGGCATACATTCATCACAGTCTCATCATATATCCCATCCCCATTCATATCGATTTTTATCTTGTTCCTATAATTCTAATGCAACTACTACAAGCACAATCAAGGTAACAAAACAAGGAGAAAACTCACTCGGCCATTGGATCACCGGTCTTCTAGTAATAGTAATCCGGTGGTAGGGAATCGTCGATTCGGGATCTCCTAAAAAGGAAGAAATACTTTAATAAGTATTTCAACTCAAACTAATCCAAACAATTTCATACGAACTATCAAATTCGTAATTCTCGTCCTAAGCGGGGATTCAACTTAAAACGGCCATAACTTGGTCATTTTAACTCGGAATCTCGCAAATTATATATCGATTTCTATCTACTTCGAAAGATCTATCTAATTCTAATATTATTTTCAAATTTCAAAAACTTTTAGGTCGCGGAACAGAGGACTCAGATCAGGTCTGTAACTTTGTCATTTCCGAAAAATTGTTTCGCACTCAATCAAAATGTTTCTCGTTAATCATTCATGGGTAGATAAAATATGAATGAATTCCTAATATGAATGTCATGTAATGAGTTCAAAATATGCATGATCTTGATGATTTTTGATAATGAAACTTTTAAGGATTCCTATTAGCACAAGACTCCACAATAGTTACTTCTTAAAAATCCATTTTTCCAAATTTTGCTCCTCCTAGTGTTTTGAGATTCTATTCTTAGAATTCATTGCTATCTAAAAAAAATGAGTCTTCATCATCTATACTACCCAAGACCTTCATTTCTACATAAAAATTCACATTTTCCACCTTGCAAGTATGTTTTTAAATATGCTTTTCACAAAAATCCGAATTTTGAAAAATTTATTTCTTGCATAATTCTTTTGAGAAAACTTGTTCAATGCATCAAAATTTAAAGCTTTACTATATCTATTGCCTAAGGACTTCATTTAACACATAAAACATGCCATTTGAGCTTAAATACTAGGTGATTACATATGCATTATCTCAAATTACGAATTTGACAAATTGATCACTAACTCAAAATTTTCCATCTTAATTCCACTACTTGTTTTACACATTACTCATGCCTAAATTCATTTCAACTTGTAAAAATCATTCCTTAGATATACCTATTACATATACCTTTCATTTTTTATGTAAAATAGGAGTTTCAAAGTGGTTTCAAGGGTTTTCAAAATAGGTCTCAAGAATCATACGAATTTTCCCTTGAACTTTTCTAACAAAAATCTTTTCTTTTCAAGTTCTTTGCCTTATATTCATAAAGATCTACCAACTAACATGTTTATATATACAAAGCCAAGCTTTTATGAACATTAATGCATGAAAACACAAAATATGCATATGAACATGAATGTCAAGGAAAACATGAGTGTCTAAACACTAGATCTACAACTTATAGGGCATGAAGATGAGGTTTTAAGACATGAACATATACTTTTCATGCAAGATCTCTACTTTTATATGCATGAACATAATAATACTTCAACAAAAGCTTGTTAAACACAAGATCTACTCTTGTAATGGCTTGAGATTCATGCATTCATGTTTTCTTATCCCTAGCATTTGCTCATTGGGATTTTAAGGTGAAAACATACAAGAATACTCTTGCCATTGCAAGATTATGTAGTAGAAAGACTAGAAATCATCACCTAAAAGGAGTTTTGGAGATGAAATGAAGAGGAAATGAACTTGTGAATGTGTGTGTGGGTGGGGGTAGAGTCACGGCAAGATGAGGAAGAAGAAGAGAGGATTTTGCTTTTGAAAAAATTTGGAATGAGTAAAAATGAGGAGAGAGAGTAGAAATGAGTTTATATATTAAGTGTTTTAGGGTTTATTTGTATAAAAAGGAGTAAAATAAAAAAAATAGAGGGAAATGGGGAGGGGGATGCGCCGGCCAACATGAGGAGGAGAGAGAGGGAGAGTTGAATTTGTTTGAAAAATTGGAATTTGTGTAATAAAAGTGTTAAATGTAATAATTTGTAAGAAACAAAAATTTCTTGGAAAAGAAAATATAATTGAGTGTTTGTAAGGATGTAAGACTAGGGTATGGGTGTGTGTGTAGTAGGTTGTACTTATGAATAGTAATAAATAGTAGACAAGACATCTACTTTACCGGTAGTAAAGAAAATACAGGAAAAAGGCTATAACTGTAATTTTTATAGCCCGGAAAATTATAAAATTTATATTTTTGAAATCCTTATAAAATTTCGATTCTAAGGAGTATTCCAGAATATTTTTCTGAGTTTCTAGTTCCGGGGTTCGCTTTTCCGTAATGGAGCTCGGGAAGGCCCAGAATAGAAAATTTTTCGAAATCAAAACTTTCCAAGGTTTAAAATATACTTTAAAACAATATTCCACATTAAATTATTTTATAAAAGTTCTTTTGATATAAAAACGAAAGAAAGCCGGATCTAGGGCTTCAGGTTTTTCTCACAAGATCTGGACCAAACCAGTTTAGGGTTTCGTTTTCAGGTTTTCGAAGTTTACTTGATTACTAGACAACCGAGGTTTATATTATAAGAATAATAACATTGTAAAATGAAAAGTAGTGAATAGTACCAAAAGACCAGTTAAATACCGGTAGTAATAAAATACGAAATAAATCGCAAAATCAAATAATTCTAGTATATATAAAAAAATTATAAAACTGATATATTTGGAAAGCTTAAGAAATTATGAGTCTAACGGTACTAATATCGTATATTTAACATTTCGACTGGGGCACGCTTTTCAAAGTCTGTACCCGATCGGATTCGAAATAAATCGAAAATTCGTTCATCTCATCTTTTAGATCATCCTAGAATTAATACGAACCAACTACACCTTTTCTTTCATTCGACTCTTAGTTTAGGAATACGGAATCGCCGAATCTAGGTTACTATGGCTTCTCGGGAATTTTGGGGACTTAGGTTTTCCGGTTGACTTTCCGGTTTATACCTTTGCCAATTTGGAAACTGATATTTTATGTTTATACAACATATTTGATTTGAGATATTATTTTAAATTTTATTTTTGTAAGTATTTAATATCTTTCAACCTTTTCGGAATTCTCGAATTGGGTTTCATTTCCGAAAGTTAATCGTTATTTACTTTTTAATAATTTGATTTTGGGTTCTATATTACCCGATTTTACAAGTCGAGTTACGTATGGAATTTGTCGTACGTAGGGTTTTGGAATTGAAGTATGATGAGTTCTTATTTTTTTTTAAGGATTCTTATTTTATGTTTAGAGATTTTCATTGTCTCAAGATTAAGAAGTTTCTGAATTCGTTCGTGATTTAGGACTAGTCAAAGTTCGGTTTTGATTTGGAGTGATTTTTATGGTTTATTTTCGAAGTTTATCGTAGAATTATTTACTGAAATTTTCCGAGGCTTACACCTCTTCCCTTGTCAAGTTTGGCTTGTCAACTGAAAAATGCCAGATCATCTCTACAAACTCCATGAATCCAACTTTCTTCTTATGTTTATTTCTTTATTATCCTCCATTAGCACTTTCTAGGGATAGTGTCATAAATATACCTTAACTTTGGTACAATATATAATTAGGTACCACAACTTTGAAATTGATCGATTTAGTACTTCAACTTTAGAATTGATCAGTTTTAGTACCTTAAAAACTTTAGAGTTAATAAATTTAGTAACTGAAAAAACTTGATTGAGGTAATATTAGTGTGCATGAAAATTTCTTTCAGATATTAAATTGATCAATTTTAAATTTCTGCTACTAAATTAATCATTTTTATAGTTTAGATACTTGATTGCATTTGTTAAAGTTCAAGTATCATTTGTGACAAACTGACATTAACTCCACTTTTTATTCCATGTCATCGTGCCACCCACTAGTTTGTATCGATTGAATGGCTTAAGTCAACTATTGTTCCTAAAGCCATACAATATCCATTAAGTTGATAACCACATCTACCAACTAGGGTTAAATTGAACTAAAGAGTTTAGTGACGATGAAAGAAAGGAGTTCGACAAAGTAGGTTTTCCATCGCTAACATGCTTTGGAAGCTTTAGGCTTGCTTATCCATTTCTCTCTACAACAAAGGTTAAGAAAGGAGAAGGTAAGAATACTATAATTCTAAAGAAATGAAACTTAGATTCACAACTCCAGTCAAAAGAACATAAAAATATGTAAGTCCACAATTTAATAAAATACAACCGCATTAATTCGAAGCTTATCCCGCTTCTACCCATTGTCTTCAACTTGTCATTTTAAAGATCCTTTACCTTGAATTATTCATGATCATAACCTTAAGCTTTAATACCATCTAAAGCCAGTATTGGAGCACTACTGTAAATCATCAACCTACACTTCCAAGATTTTATGATCATAAATTCTAATACAGCTATCCTACAAATCCACTTACAATCTTGAGTGATTATTAAAGCTAAGACCTACTCCATAGAGTATCAATACATAGTCCCAAGGGATTGCTAAAACTAATTCATACTATAGCAAAACCGCATATCATCTATCTACACCCAAATGATCATTAAACCTAAGTTTTACTATAAATCATCAATTTAAAATTCCAAATGATTTATAAACCAAAGCTCCAATAGAATTATACTATAAATCATCAATTTATACATAAATTCTAATAGAGTTACATCTTTTCAAATATTAAAAAATAAATTAATAAATAAAACCCTATCTGAACAATAAACCTATAACAAACTACATCACTTGCATAAGACATTACCCTAGATGCTAAATCTTCTAACACTATCCTTAAAGCATAAGTACATTTGAATCCTTTTTTTTTTTCCTTTTCTTTTATTAAAAAATAAATTGAGTACTATTATTTGTGTCAAATTTTATTAAGTTCTTCCTAATATTAGTAAGTCTAAACCTTTCCAATACTTGCATATAAAGCTTTGTCACACCCCAAAGAGTACCCTAAACGTGACAGTCCACCGCATATGATATTAAAGCTTAGGAATGATGTTCCTTAGTCATTTAAAGCTTTGACACCATATGCAAGACGTACTTTCACAATGATATGAGACACTAGTGGGAAATGTTTTTTAAGATAGTAAAATTATAGCAATCAAAGAAAAATACTTAAACATTCATATAATAACTTAGGAGTCAATAGTCTTACAACATCATAGGGCCATTCCCTAATAATACTCCAAATATCATAGTCTTACTTAAATAGATAACTATAGCCAAAGATTAAAGGAAATCTACTCTAAGGTCTTCGAATAGAATTCCCTCAAAGTGTAAATCCTACCTGGATGGCCAGGGGTAGCTCGAGAGTAAAAACAAAATCCTACAGCATCAAAAATCTATTGGGGGTAGCATAACCAGCTTAGTGAGATATTCCTTACGCAAAAGTACTCATAATAAAGCAATCAAACAAGTTCATTTAGCAAGCATATAAAATCCAACAACTATATGATCAAACAATATATACAACTATTTGGTTTCGTATATAAAATGGATTTGCGCTCTTCATTTAGGCTTAGGAAATGCTTTGAATGGGTCCCAATCGACCTTCTTGAAATTTACGTGCGTCTTGGGATTTCAGTCAACCGTACTATTAGTCTTCAAGCTTTCCTTACCCAAAATGATTGATCTAGCTTAGTTACACCATGAGGTCGTATTCCCCGAACGTCCTAATTCCTCAAGATATAACTAGGCATCTTATCTTTTCGGTGCCACGCTGAGGAGTAGTAGCAAAATGAGAACATGATATTCTAAGTGATATGCATGATCAATTTACTTATAAGGAATTTTTTATCCGATATCAATTTATTTAAGGTGATCAATTAATATTTGCACACATGGTAATATACAAAGAGACAATTTATATTAATCAACCAATCGAGCTCCAATATACTTATCGTTTATTGATCATACATAACGAATCACATGCATAATTCTCATGATAATTCGCATGCATATCAATTTTTATCTTTTCCTAATATCTAGTACTCTATTCTACAAGCACATACGAGAATACATAAAACGTAAAGGAAAACTCACTCAGCCATGGCAATCTCTATCAGTTGAAGTAATCATCGAGAAAGAGAAGGTCTTGGTTCTCGTCACCTAGTCAAAAGAAATACTCGAAATGATTATTTCATCTAAGATCTACTTAAACTATCTAATTCTATTTTTTTATTTTCGTCAAAATTCGGATGGTGAGAAATTCTAACTTAAAATGGTCATATCTTGCTCATTTTAACTCGGAATTTTGCATATTCTATGTCATTTTCTACCTATTTGAAAAAATATATATTTTTAAAGTTATTCTTGTCATAAAAAGCCATTAGGTTTCAAAACATTACGGTACAAATTTGACACAAAATTTCCTAGCCCTAAAATATATTTTCCAAGCTTTTAATTAACCAAAAATCTCATAACAAATACATAAATATTTATATAGTTGAAAAATTCCTTTTTATTAATATAAACTCACATTACATGCATGATTCAAGTGTTGTTTCCAATCTATGATTTTTCATAAAACAATATAATTTTTAAGATTGGAGTCTATAAGTTCTCTTTGTAAATTGTTGAAATGAAAACTAAGATTTTAGTTTATTTCATATGAGTACTTTTTTATATCTTAACTACCATTCCTGCTTCATAGAAATTATAAAAATAAGCTTTTATATTTTTGAAAACTTGTTACTTTAGGTTGCTTAATGATATTATTTTTCTAAGTGTTTTTCTTAACTAGTGAGTTAATTTTAATTTAACTTAGAAATTTGTTTTAGTTCTTAGTATTTGTTAAAGTATTGGTATGAGTTCTTTTAGATAAGTTTTTAAGAAAAAATTGTATAAAAAAAGAATTATCAATATTAAATTAATGAAAATTTATTTTATTTTGAAAAAGAGAGTAAAATAACTTTATAACTATGTTTTGGAAAAAGCCTCTTCATAACATTAACTCTTAAAGTTTATGATGAACTTATTTAAATTTTTTAAAAGGATATTGTTGAATTATAATCCTACGTTTTAAATGGAAACTTTTCTTAAGTTCCAAAGAATTTTTCTTTTTTTCTTTTGTAAAGATTTTAGTTTTAAATTTTTAATAAAAGAAAAGAACTCCTTTTATTTAGATAACAACATGGTGATTATGTATGATCATGAGCATATGATATATTATATAATAAAAGAGTAATAACCTATATGGAAAATAAGAGATGTAGAAAATTAAATAAGCAAAAGAACATGTAAATAAAGTCGAGTATTGGAAGTCTTAACTTTCATCAAGACTTCCAGGCTAGAGATAGACTAGGCCCAAAAAGATGTTAGTGATTGTACCCTAGGCCAATTACTAAATGTTATCATTTGATATTTATATATATTTATACATATATATAAATAAACAGAGGCATTTCTTTTGTATTGTTTGCATATTTATTTTATAATAGAAATCCCTGAATAATTTATTATTCTAAATGTTCCTAGATGCTCATTATTATATTATGGGAATAATAATGAATTAAATCTAGGATGAGTTTTTTATTTGGTAAACATGGGATGTCTATTTGTATGGTGATACAAATGAAACTCATAGACACATATTAGATGACTGTGTGCTGAACTGACCCACTATGAGATCACTACATGGAATATTGTCATAAGTGATTTTCATAATAATTATGTCAACGTATCCTTAGACTTGAAATCACTATAGGTTCCAACATGAGAAATGTTATGTTTCAACTCAATCAAACGTTGTCTTTAACTGGATAATTACAAAGGTTAAGTTTGGGCATAATGTATATCATGTAGAAGAAGTTTAGTGATTAAGATAGGATTTGTCCCTATCGTTATGAGAGAGATATCTTCGGGCCCCTCGATAAGTGAGACTGAGAAATGCATGGCCATGCTCAAATGAATTGATAGTGTGACCAATTTCATTTGTATTATCAGATCACTTGGAAATCGAGAAATGATAAGATTGAACAATATAAGAATGACACTTTCCATGTCTTATGTTCAATCCAGATATCATGTGACAAAAAGGATAATGACATAAATTATAGATCAGACAAAAATCGGATCACTGATATTCACCTAATTTGGGTAGACATAATGTCTTGCTAGAGACCAATGATGTCTTGTAGGTCTAAAAGGTGTTTAGGACCTATTGCCAACATTAGGTGTACCTACAGGGTCACACAAAAGAACGAATGAAAATATATTATGGGTTTATATTTAAACCTATAGGAATTATTATATTTATTATTCTTAAATAGTTTAAGAATAATAAATGATTATGACAGGTAATTAATATTTAATGAAATAATGTATTTTATTAAATATTAAATAAATATCTCATCTATTTATTTTCTAGGGTTTCCTTTAGGGTTTCCTACATTCTATATATATAGATCTATAGATAGCCTTTTAGGTTAGACTCTTTGACGTCACATTAGATGGTAGAAAATTCTGCAAACCTAAAAGAGAGAAAGAAAAGAAGAAAAATAATTCTGACACGAATGGATTCGTGTTCTTGAGTGCTAGCACAATCATTCGCGTGTGGATACGTAGAGGGGATTGCGAGACTGCGATTCCTACAAATCCAATCTGCTGATCATTTTTGAAAGCATCAATATAAGGTATATTCAAGAAACCTTTTTTTTTTTTTTTTGTTTAGATATAATCAAGAAACATGGATACTGGTATAGGGTTTTCGTTTTTCCGCTGTGTTTTAACAAAATTTTCGAAATTTTGTATCAATAAAACCTTACAAAGAAAAGCAGGAAAATAAGATAAGAAAATCATGGGAGTCTTAGATTGGTGTTAAGGCTCCTCAGACTTAGATTATGGACAGTCCTATAAAAGAAAGAAAAGAAAAGAAAAGAAAGAAATTTTTTTTTTACTTGATAAGGACAAGTCTAAGACTAGAAAGACTAGTCTTAATAAAATTATATGAAATAAATAAATTGTAAGAGCATAATAAAAAAGTTATGTTAGTGAGCTTTTATGCTCTAAGAATGTATATTTATAAATATATTTAATACTATATACAAGTTAGAGAAGAGTAATAATAACAATATAACAATATAAAAACATAATGAAATTTTTGTGCATGAACAAGAACAAAACATGAGCATAGTGTTGCTTCCATAACACACATAGATTTAGGAAACACATACCATGATCATGTTAAGTTACATGACATGAAGAAGAAATATTGAGAATTTTTACCTAAGGTTTATGTGGAGATAGAGGAAGATATGAAGTGGTGGTAGTTATATGTAGAGGATAGTTTTATGGAAAGAGAAGCGACTTGGAAATACAATTTTGGAAAGAGAATTTGATAGAGTTTTGGAAGGAAAAATGAGATGTGTGAAAGAAATAGAGAGGGAGGTATTTATAAATAAATATGGAGTGAAATTAGACGTAATAAAATAAATTGAAAATGAAAATAAATTAGATAGAGGGAGGGATAGGGGATGCCGGTTTTGAAGAAAGAAAGGGGAGGAAATTGATTTGTTTTGTATTTTTTTAATGAAAAGTAATAATATGTAAGATATGATATGAATAAAGTTTTATGAGAAATGAAAATTATAAGAATAGGTATATAGGTTATAAGAACAGGTAGTAAGAAAAAGTAGAGATGGGTGAATAATAGTGAATAGGAAATGAATAGTAGGCTAGATAAATAAAATTTGGTAGTAAAGAAAATACATGTAAATGAGCTATATATTATATTTTTAGATACCGAAAAATTATAAAACTAATATTTTTGGAATCCTTATACTATTACAGGTCTAATGATGTCATCGAAATATTTTCACTATTTTACTTGTCAGATCCTAATATCTGAAACTGATCTCATTCGGGTCCGAAACGAATTAAATTTTGGTTAATCTGAACATTTTAAGCTTTCTTATATAATTTTGAACTATAATTCGAAATTATCTCATTTTTATTATTTTTAGGTTTCACATATGGGATTACCGGATCTAAATTCACTAGACTTAACATAGACCTAGGTTGACTTTAGGGTTCCGGTTCGACTTCCGGTTCTTAGGGTTTACTTATAATTACTATAAAAATTTAGGGGTTTACAAGCTCCATATACATCATAAGAGATAAGGAAAGATGGGCTTATGGAGTGCAACAACACAAACATAAAGACATTGAATGATTCATTTACAGCATAAAAAGCATGTGATCGAATTTTTAGATTACACTTGGAGGACTTAAAAGGACTTAATTACAACATGGAATAAAATAAAATTCTGTTATTAATTGTTAGACGATTTTTATACAAGGAATATCAAGATAAAAATTAGGAAGAAGAATTGATGGCATGAAGGATAAAGAGGGGGACAACCATTGCAGAATTATCCACTTAATACATTTTTACAAGGGAATATTACATGGATATAAGATAAAGAGAAAGTAAAAATTAATCTCATTAAGTGAAAATGTGCTTTCCTAACAGTACCTTTATACCATGATTATTTCTAATTTCCAACTTGCCATCAATTAATTATTGGAAGCACATTAAGTTATTACAACTTTAAATTAATTAATCAAATAAAAAAATCCCGACCTCTAGCCATTAGAAATCCAATATTAAGGCGCAATGGCACGTCTTAATGTTTACGATCCTATAAATCCCCATTAAAGCAGTTAATGTCACAACTAAGCACTAATCTATTGAAATACCAGCTATGTTGAACAAGGTCCCTAGTGCTTCAAGAAAACTTTCCATTATCTATATCCAGAATGTGTGATCACATATTTCTATCATAATATTATAGATCAATTCATGCATATTCTCATAAAAAAAAAAAAAAAAAAGGTTTGTGTAAATAAACTTTGACTTATTAGATCTTGTCATACATATGGCCATGTATATCAGTTATACCTAATCAAAGTGGTTTAAGGCATATACTCTTCAAAAAGACACCATGGATTACGTCTTAAGTCATCATTACTTCTTTCAAGCATATTGGATCTTACCAAATTACTTGCTTAATAACAACTTACAAAAGTATACGTTTTATGATTATCAAAGCATGGCAATCCATTCATTCAGTGCATAATAAGTAACCAATCATACTTGAAAAGGCAATATTCACCATTACTTTATACCATGTTTAGTTATTTATAAACTTAAGACCTCCATGCATGTCTTTTATAGAACACGGACAATAGAACAACGATTGCTCGATTAACTCACACCACAGTCTCGTATCAATGTTCCCTCGAAAGCACTCATTTAATCATCGATCTTCATAAAATTGATATGGTATCAATCTTTTGGAATGATCAGATATAATTAAAAGTTTATTAGATCTTTGGTACATCTAAACCAAACTAAAGAACCAAAGAAAATATCCAAAACCAAACCGTACCATTGAATTTTTGCCAAAACTAAATTAATCATAGAGCTAGACAAATGGATAATGGCCCATGAGCCGGTCTGTTTAGCCCACTTTAGAAACGAGATAGGGCATGCCTTTTTTAGCCCATTTAAAAATTTTCCAATTACATCTAATCTGTTTAACCCACAAGCTAAGTGAGCTAGCCCATGACAGACCGAACTCGCTTGTTTTGTTCCACTTGTAAAACAATATAGTTAAAGCCTAATAACATGCCAAAATTTCAATAAAAAAATAATATAATAATATATTGGTGATCATTTTGTTGAGGGTTCCAAACGAATATT
The DNA here is from genome assembly GCA_024138025.1 of Combretum micranthum. Classification (NCBI taxonomy): domain Eukaryota; kingdom Viridiplantae; phylum Streptophyta; class Magnoliopsida; order Myrtales; family Combretaceae; genus Combretum; species Combretum micranthum. The sequence goes on from JAMXBD010000517.1 coordinate 28,880, forward strand.
GATAAAGAAATACATTGTATGAATTGCTCAAATGATTTGATTAAGTTACATTTAATGGGAAAAAATATGTTTATGATGTGTTAGGCTTTTAGGTACTATATATACAAATATATAGTACCTAAAAGCCTAACACATAATGTCACGCCCCGAAGGGTACCTTAAACGAGGCAGTCCGCCGTACACAATATTAAAGCCTAAGAATAACCACCTCAGTCACGCGAAGGCTTCCATATTATGTACAAGGCGTCTAACACATAAAGGAGACACATCGGAATGATACGTTTTATGTTGATACAATTGAGTAACAATGTAAAGGAAATACAATCCACTATACTCCAAATACAAAACCCTATACTTCAGAATACAATTCATCAAACTTCAACTACATTCATCCCAAGACTTCACTACATAAAGCTATTACAAAGCAAATCATAAAGCTTAGACAAAACTTCAAGCATTCCTATATCTTGCCGGAATCCCGAAATCATTCTCGACTTCAACCATCTCGGTCCCCACTTAGCATTCTTGGAATAACCTGCTCATTTAAATAATATTGGGGTATAAGCTACATTAGCTTAGTGAGATTCATTGCCGCAATAATATACTCAATTGTAAAATATACAAACAAGTTTATTTAAACAATCATATGAATGCACAAGCACGTGAAATACAGCATATGACTTTCCGGTAGCATATGTTGAATGGATTTACGCCCTCCATTCGGGGTTTGGGGTGGTCCATAAACATACGACCACAATTCCAATATTTTCTCTTGTGGTTTATATGTCTACTCCACTTTCCATTAACATAAGTGACCTCATAGGCCTTGATGTTAACGAAGGTGGTCCTCCACCTGTTTATATGTATTGGTTTATAGTGCCTACTCCACTTCCCATTAACTTAAGTGACCCTGTAGATCCTTAATGTTAACAAAGACCCGCTGCCTCCCGATATTCTGTTCCCACCAAAAGCATTCTCGTAATGCAATGTGACTCACTAAATGATATGCATGTACAGTTTATTTATAGAATCGTAGCAAGTTTATTATGTAATTTAAGAGCGATCATAGAGCATTTCAAACGATCCAAGTCTATACTAACTCATACAATATTATTTCAACAAGTCTTATCTCGATATGCTTATCATTCATTCAATAGGAAAAGTTCATTTCTCATCAATAATTTTTCTTACCTAAGTCTAGTGCTACTACAATTACAAGCACACTCAATGAGCATAATCACTTAAGAAATGAACTCACTCGGCCATTGGATCACCGGTCTTCTAGTAATAATAATCCGGTGGTAGGGAATCGTCGAACTCGGGATTACCTAAAAAGGGAAGAAATACTCTAATAAGTATTTCAACTCAAATTAATCCAACGACTTCATACGAACTATCAAATTCGTAATTTGCGTCCTAAGCGGGAGTTCCAACTTAAAAACGGCCATAACTTGGTCATTTTAACTCGGAATCTCGCAAATTTTATATCGATTTCTATCTACTTCGGAAGAGCTTTCTAAATATGAAGTTTAAATCAAGTTTTGAAAATATATAAGCCTCGGAAATGAGGGATCAGATCTGTACAGCGGTTGTGTTGATTCCGAAAATGCGGTTTTCATGAATGCACTTGAGATTCCTACATGAAAAATAGAACTAAATGCCATGGTGATGATTTTCCCTATCATGAATGTCATGATATGAACTCTTAAGTGTCTAAGGTCTTATAAATTTTTAGACTTGAAGAATTTAAGCAAACTTTTTCCTAGAAAATCATTTCATGCTATTGTTTAACAAGTAAGATTACTGCACTTGGTCACACTTACTTATTACAAGGATTTTCTTTAGGAAAACTCCACTTTGTTTAAAGAAACTTTGACACTTATATTAGTTATATCCTAAGGCATTTATTTCTTTAATAAAATCTTTATTTGTAAACTTTTAAATGGGTCTTACACTAGGGTAGTTCCAAAAATCCGAATTTAGAAAATTTCATTTTCAAGTTGATTCTTTTAAGAAAAATGCATTTTATACTTAGAACTTTAAGTATTTGTTTTACCTAATCCCTAAGGACTTCATTTATTTAAGAAAATACCATTTTTGGAGTTAGAAAAACTAGTGTTTTCTAACCATCTATCCATTATTACGAATTTGCCTTTCAAGACTTTTCACTCAAAACTTCTTTTAGACTTCATCTCTTGTTTTAAATATTTTCTTTAGTAAAAAATCATTTAAACTCATGAAAAACATCATCAAACATTATCTATCACCTATAGGCTTCATTTTTCTTATAAAATACATGTTTAGAAGTTGGTAAAAGGGTTTTTAGGCTAGGGTTCCCAAGTCATCCGAATTTACACTAACTCATTTCTTGAAAAGTGTTTTCCTTTTTGGTTTTGTTAACTCATCTATTTATAGATCTATGTATTAGGAAGGTTATTTACTAAGGACAAAAACATTAAAGACCATTAATGCACATAAACTCAAAATAAAGATGAGATCTTAAATGTCTACATGAATATGAGTAGTAAAATGATAGATCTACTATATCAAGTGCTTAAATAGGTTTTGGAAACATAAAAACTACATTTTTATAAAAGATCTTTTGTTCAAAACACCTTTTGATGAAAAATCATAAAGCTTATGACATGAAAGCTCCTTTAAATATTAGATCTACTTTGTAATGGTTCGGTATTCTTGTTTGATATTTCCTTGTCCCTATCAAGAGATCATGGGGACATTTAGTTGGAAATATCCAAGAATATCCTTGTCATTACAAGGATCTATGAGTAGAAGGAGTGAAAGTTCTTTCACTTAGAGTAAAATAGGAGTAAAAAGGAAAAGAACAAGTTGTGTGTGTGTGTGTGGGAGGCCATGGAGGCTCACGGCATTGAGGATTGAGAGGGAGAGAAAATGAGTCTTTTACCTTTTGTAAAACTTGAAAAGTGTAGAATGAAGTGAGAGAAAGAAAAAGTAGTTTATATATAAAGTGAAATTAGGTTAAATGGAACTAAAATAATTTTTAAAAAATTGCAAAATGGAGCTTGTTGGAGGGGGTTTCACGCCGGCCAATGCATGAGGAAAAGGGGGAAAATTTTGATTTTTTACTTTGATTTGATTTGAGCGAAATTTGTCATAAATTGTATAAATAAGTAAGAGACAAAAAGTCTTTAGAAAAGAGATTGATTGAGTGATGGTAAGTGTTGCAAGTATAGGGTGTCCAAATAGGTAGTCATAGGTTGTACTTGTGAATAGTAAAGAATAGTAGTCAAAACAACTTAATTACCGGTAGTAAGAAAAATACGAATAAGAAGGTTATAACTGTATTTTTCGTAAGCCGGAAAATTATGAAATTTATATTTTTTGAAATCCTTATTTTATTTTGATTCTAATGAGTATTCATAAGTAAATTTTTTGAAATTCTAGTTCCGGGGCACGCTTTTCTATAATGGGTCTCGGGATGACCCGGAATAGAAAATTTTTCGAAATAAAAACTTTTCATGGTTTAAAATATACTTTAAAACAATATTCCATATTAAATTATTTTATAAAAATTTTTTGATATGAAACCGAAGAAAAGTCGGATATAGGGTTTCTAGGTCTTTCTCATAACGCTTTGAACTAAACCGGTTTAGGGTTTCATTTTTCGATTTTCGAAGTTTACTCGATTACTAGGAAACCCGGGGTATACATTATAAAAGTAATAAAATTGTGTAATGAAATAAAATGAATAGCACAAAAGACTAATCAATTACCGGTAGAAATGAAAATACGATAAAAAGGTTATAACTGTAACTTTTATAACCCAAAAAATTATATAATGATATATTTAGAAATCTTATAAAATTACAAGTCTAACGGTACTAATGGTATATTTTTTATATCTCGAGCCCCGGGACATGCTTTTCAAAGTCTGTATCCGAACGGGTTCGAGATAGGTCAAAAATTTACCAATCTAATATTTGTGAACAAACTTATATTACTACGAGCTATTCTACTTATTTAAACTACCTCTCGGCCTCTAGAGTTAAGGGTGTTAGATTGCCGGACTTAAGCTATTGTATTCCACTTAGGGCTTCCTGATGATTTTTCCGGTTTAGATCCTTACCAAATTGGAAACTGATATTTTATGTTTATACAACATATTTAATTTGAGAAATCTATTTTACATTCCATTTTTGTAAGTATTTAATATCTTTTAATGTTTTCGGAATTCTTGAATTGGGTTTCATTTCCGAAAGTTAATCGTTATTTACTTTTTATTAATTTGTTTTTTTTTTTTGGTTTTATCTTACCCGATTTTATAAATTGGAGTTAAATATGAAATTTTTCGTACGTCGTGGTTTTGAATTTGAAGACCACTGAGTTTTTATTTTATTTTTAAGGATTTTCATTTTCTCATGATTAAGAAATTTTTTGATTCGTTCGTGATTTAGGACTTGTCGAAATTTGGTTTTAATTTGGAGTGATTTTTAGGTTTATTTTCGAAGTTCATTTTGGAATTATTTACTGAAATTTTCCGGGGCTTACACATAACAGACATACAATTTCGATTCAACAATAACAAGCTTTTTGTTCGTAATATTTAGAAAATGTGTAGAAATTTATAAATAAAATCAAAATATTGCATTCAGCCAATAAAGTATGGGGTGAAATTGAATTCTTGATAAGACTTCTTGATTCATAAACATATAAAAGAAGAACGAATATGGATTCCTATGAAATGGCTGGAAGGAAAAAATAAATGACTATTCATGATTCCATAATTGAATCAATTACATATGCCACGCCCGAAGGGTACCCTAAGCGTGGCAGTCCGTCGTATACAATATTTAAGCCTAAGAATGACCGCCTCAATCACGCGAAGGCTTCCATACTATGTACAAGGCATCTAACACATGGAGGAGACACATCGGAGTGATACATTTTATATTGATACAACTTGAGTGACAATGTAAAGGAAATAAAATTTATTATACTTCAAATACAATTCACTATACTTCAATTTCAATTCATCAAAAGATTTCACTACATAAAACTATTACAACGCAATTCACAAAACCTAGCTAATATCTTCAAGCATTCTCATTTCCTGCCGGAATCCCGAAGTCATACTTAGCTCCAACCATCTCGGTCCCCACTTAACATTCTTGAGATAACCTGTTCATACAAACATCTATTGGGATATAAGCTACATTAGCTTAGTGAGAGTTCTCTTAATTTCGTACCATAACAAGCAAGTTATAATTCATCCATATGCTATACATGAACAAACACATAGCAGACAAGCATATGACTTTCCGGTAGCCATATGTGAATGGATTTACGCCCTCCATTCGGGGTTAGGATGGCCCATAAGACATGCAACCATATTTCCAATCTTGAGTGGGGTGGTCCATAAGTCATGCAACCATAATCCCAATCTCTTTCTCTTGTTGTTTTATGTAGTTGATTCAAGTGCCTACACCACTACCGTTAATTAAGCAATTTCGCACCCTTAATGTTAACATTGGCCCCATCGCCATCCACTAATATACTTTTGTCCCACCAAAAGTATATTAGCCTATGCAATGTGACTCAATATGTGATATGCATGTACAATTTATTCATATAATCGTGGCATGTTAATTATATAGGTTAAGAGCGATCATAGAGAATTTTAAACAATTCAAGTCTATGCTAACTCATACAATGATCTTACAACAAGTCCCGCCTCGATATACTTATCATTCGTTCAACCAAGATTATATCACAATTCATTTCAATTTTATCTTTTCTTAATTCTAATGCAACTAGCTACAAGCACAAACAAGGTAATAAAATAAGAGGAAAACTCACTCGGCCATTGGATCATCGGTCTCTTAGTAAAAGTAATTCGATGGTAGGGAATCGTCGATTTCGGGGTCACCTAAAAGGAAGAAATACCCAAATGAGTATTTCTACTCAAAACTAATCCGTTCCATCTCATACAAACTATCAAATTCGTAATTATCGTCCTAAGCGGGAATTCTAACTTAAAACGGTCATAACTTGGTCGTTTTAACTCGGAATTTAGCAAATTATATATCAATTTCTATCTACTTTGAAAAATCTATCTATTTCTAATATTATTTCCAAGTTTTGAAAATGTTTGGGTCACGAAATATTCTGATCAATAGCAAATTCCAATTCCGAAAAATAGTTTTGTAAATGTTTATAATGTTCCTACTATATAGATTAACTATACATGCAATATTGATGATTTCCTATCATGAATGGCATGTTATGAGCTTAATGTATGCATGCTTTTGACAATATTTACTTAAAGGAATTTTAGAACCTTTTTATCTGTAAGACTCCATGGCTATTTACTTTTAAGAAAACTAGTTTTCTAACTTTGATCATTTCTATTTGTTTTGGATTTATTTCTTAAGAAAATATAATTATCCTTGTTAAAATTGAGTCTTCATTATATCTATTACTTATGACCTTTATTTCTACATGAAAATTCTCATTTTACACTTTGTAAGCATGTTTTCAAATAGGAGTTTTTCCAAAATCCGAATTTTGAAAATTCAGTTTTTGAGTGATTTCTTTGAGGACAACTTGTTTAATACATCAAAATTTAAGGCTTTATTATACATATCCCTTAAGGACTTCATTTCTTAAATAAAACTTCTATTTTGAGTTTGGAAAATAAGTGTTTTCATGGCATTACTCCAAAATTACGAATTTCATAAAAGGACAAGCAACTCAAATTTCCCTACTTTATTTTTACAAATGCATCATGTATATATGTATTATCTACAAGCTATTGTTATGAAGGCTATGAGATGATCTACCTATATATATACATATAGTACCAAGAATTCTTTTTGAAAACTTTTGTTTTGTAAAACTTTGAATTTTACTAGACTTAAGAAAAATGGTTTTCTTCTTGTAAAATCATACTTGCTTTTATCAAAACTCAACCTTGGCAACCTATATAACCATCACCTTCATTATTTCAATAAAAACTTCATTTTGGGGTTAGAAAATAGATGTTTAAATAGGTGGTTTGCTTAAGTACGAATTTTACAAAATTTTAAAGAATGAAAACATTGCTTAACTTTTTCTTGGAAAATCATTTGTTGTTCTAAGATTATATTTTGATAAACTTCCCTTATCTTTGTCAAAACTTGGTCTTTATTACATATACTCCCTAGGACTTCTATTTTCCTATTAAAATTATCATTTTGACATATGGAAATAGGTGTTTAAATGGTGGCTATTTTCAAATCCGAATTTTGAAAAATTCATTTGAGTTTACTTTCTTAGTAAAACTCATTTAGTCTTTCAAAACCATTTCCTAATCAAACCTACTCCTTAAGGCTTCCATTTCTTCAATAAAAATCTTGTTTTGAAGTTGCAAAATGGGTTTTCAAAATTGGTCTTGGTTGAGATCCAAATTTACAAAATTTATTTTTGGATATATCTTTTGATAAAATCTATTTAAACTTATGAAAATTCATCCCTTACATATCCTATCTTAAGAGCCTTCCATATCTTGAATAAAAACTTCATTTTTGAGTTGGAAAACATGTTTTTAAACTAGGCCTTGGCCTAAATCCGAAAATAGAATTTTGTTATAAAAAAAATAATCTTTGAAAATCATCTTTGAATCATATAAAATGAAGTCTTGATGATATATATACACTAAGCCTTCATTATCTCAAGTAAAAATTCTATTTTGACACTTGGAAAGTGGTTTTTAAATGTGGGTCTTGCCTAGATACGAATTTCACCATTTTTATTTGAGTTCAAAACCAAGATCTACACTTTCTATGAACATAAATGTAAAAGAAATCCATGGTAGTAACTCATAAATTCATACATCTAAACTTTACTCATCAAGATCACTCATTTTTTATATTTATTCCCTAAGCCTTTCATTTTAAATGAAAAATATACATTTTGAAGTTGAAAATAGCTTTTCTAAATATGGTTCCCTTTTTATCCGAATTTTCAAAAATGATTTTTGTTTAAACTAAAATAGATCTTGAGCTTTTTAATACTTTCCCACTACCATCAAGCTATTACAAGTTATTTAAGAACATAAAACAAAAGTCTAATGCATGTATGAACTTAAAACAACTAGATCTAGTTTACTATACTAGTTATAAATGCATGAACACTATGATGATTATGTGAATGATGAGTATATGCACAAATCCTTAGCAATAACAACCTATCTTGAGAATAAAACAAAATAATAGCAAAATAACTCAAATAACAAGATCTAAAACATAAACATAATCAAAATTACAAAAAAAGTTATATCAACAAAATATAACTACTTTTAGCAAGAATAATAATAATAATAATAATACAAGAGAATAATCATGAAGAAGAGGAGTGTTTCATTTTGGCATTATTATCCTTAGCTTTTTAAGCTTATGGAAGGTCATTTGATGCATGAAACTCTCACTATACCTTACCTATATCATCTATGGAAGCTTAAGAAGAAGGTATACTTAGAGAATCTTCAAGAATGGAGTGTGGAAGTGATTTTTTTAGATGGGGCAACTTGTGTTCTCTTGCAAGAACAAAGGAAAGAGAGGAATAAAGAGGGGAAAAAGAGAGTAAATGAGGTAGGGTTTGCAAAGAGAGAAAGTGTATAAGTAAAAGGCATTAGATAGAGAGAGAAGTGCATTAAATGAGTGTGAAATAAATGGGAAAAGAAAAATAAAACAAGGGGCAGAAACGGGGAGGGGTTTTACGTGAATTGCAAGAGGAGAAAGAGAGAGGGATTTAATTTGTAAATTAAATTTTTGAAAGTGTAACTTATGTCATTTAATGTGCTAACTAAATGAGACTTTAGATCATTAAATAAATTATTAAAATTAAAGAAAAGTGGCTGTTTTGGGAGAGTATGTGTTAGTGTTTTTACCCAATGACAAATATTTGATATTTTCATTTTATGGGTTTATAATTAAACCTATAGGAATTATTATATTTATTATTCTTAAATAGTTTAAGAATAATAAATGATTACGACATATAATTAATATTTAATGAAATAATGTATTTCGTTAAATATTAAATAAATATCTCATCATATTTATCTTCTAGGGTTTCCTATATGTCTATATATATAGATCTATAGACAGCCTTTTAGGTCAGACTCTTTGACGTCACATTAGACAGCAGAGAAATTCTGCAAACCTAAAAGAAATTTTCGAAACCCTAGAAAGTGTGAGAAATTCGTATCTCTAGGAGCCCCTTCGAAACCAAATCTAGAAGCGTTCTAGATTGCGCTAGCACGCAAGAGGAGAATCCAAATCAAGGTCATTCCCGTGTAGATACCGTAGAGGACGTTCGCAACGTGGCAACGTCTACAGATCTGTATCATCAAATACCTTTTTGAAATCTAAAAGGTAATAAAACTTGAACTTTTATTTTCGTTTTGTATCTAATCAAAAACACATGGATACTGGAATTAGGGTTTTAATTTAAAAAAAAATTCCGCTGCAAAACTGATAATAAAACCCAACTGTGGTATCAGAGCCGCTTGTGTTTTTGATTTGATCGAAATTATGTTATGGTTTGCATGTGATGCGAATATAAATTGCCTTCCTGTTTATGATTGAATTCGATTCTATTCATATGATGATATGAAATTGTTTTATTTGAAAATTCGAATCTTTTATGTATTGCATATGATGATATGCATAAATCGTTTTATTTGATATTCGAATCTTGTATATATTTCATATAGTTGATATGAACGAACGTCTATTTAATGAATCGATGTAGTGATGTTATATGTCTATTATACGTTTTTGGATTGAGATTTGATTCGAATTAATTTGGATTATGACGTTTAATGCTGATACATGTAAATATCTATATATGATGTAGTAATATTTCTGCATAAATTCAATTCGAATGTGTTAATGCCATGAATTACGAATTTATGAAATTCGACGTTGTGGAAACGAATTTCGGAATCATTTTAATCATATGAAAAACGAAATCTTCATATCTGAATTTTTAAAAGGTAATGCCTTGATTCGAGGGGTTGAACAAATCCGATGTAAAATGGTTACAACGGATGTATATGTTGATATACTTGTTCCATGGGGTTGTTACAGATGGACGAAGTTGATTGTTTGTGAAAAGTTGAAGAAATCTGTTGTAATTGGATTACAAAGTGCATCACGAATTATTTTGTTGAACAATCAGATTCAATCTTGTTGAACAGATCTGAAATAAAAAAAAAATCGTGATCTGTAGTTTTCAAAATGTTTGATTATCAACGTTTTCTTTCTGCTATATTTGAACAAATTTAAGGTTGTCTTAATAATTTTGAACTTAATATTTACATATTCTTATGGACAGATTTTTATTAAAAATTCAATTTTTGAATGGAACCCGCAACTCAAATTTTCGATTTATTATACAAATACTATGTTTAATATGATTAAACGTAGGGGTCGTTTGTTGGTTGAGTTTCGTGTATGACATGAACCAAAATTGATTTTTTAAAGAATTTTCCATATACAAATTGTAAAAATCGTTTAGCTTCTGGGGCAGGCCTGCCCGCTATCCAGCTAGCAGGACCGCCGTCCGGGGCGCTACCCCGAACCCCGCAAGGGGCGCTGCCCTTTGACCCCGCAAGGGGGCGTTGCCCCCTTGAACCCCTAAAGTATTCAACTTAATTACACTTAACATGAATGCATTTTTGAAGTGTTTTATGTTACATGTTCTTGCGAGTGCTTAAGTTATATGTATGGTGCATAGCATGGCCCCTAGGACTTATCTGAATGGCAGGTTCTATTTATTCATTTCATGGGTTGTAATTTTATAAATACGACCTGCGTGTCGTTTTGTTTATTGTAATTTAATTTTACTAGTTGTAGTAGGATTTTTTGTATCTTTTTCATCATTGTAATGGAAGACATGAAGATGTAATGAAGACCTTTCCCAATCCATGATGATGGAGAAGTGAGAGCCTTGATGAAGATACAAGGAGTTTTTCAACTCAGATCCATGTTGATGGATCTTTACCTTAAAATCGTGCTATTGGTCTTCATATTGGCTTATGAAGATCAATATAGATTAAGGGCCATGCTATGACACGTTTTTATATTATGCATAACATGATAATATGCTGACATGTATGTGATACCATGTTTACAACCATATACTTAATATCCTTTACATGTGATAATAAGATAAAATATCACCTTTTAAATCCCTCAAATAATATTAAGTCATGAAAATGCCTTCCATAGTTCGACACTTGTCAAGACTTAGATCGTCTAATTGTAGGTTCTGCCAAAGCAGGGTGCAATAGACTATCCTAGACACACAAGGTGAATAATGGTGCTATCACATGTCGTAATGGTTAGACTTAAATAGGCTATCAAAACGGTTTTGGGCCTATGGCATTAGATGGGATTAGTAGGCCGGGACATGTGATGTCAATCCCATAACGAGAGTTACATTTGATGTAATTGGAAAGGGTTTCCTACCTAAATAACTAAATTTTGGGTGTCATGCCATAGCTGACTCAAGGTTTAGTGAAATATGGATCTTGACCCACTAAGAAACTTTATTTAATGGTTTCCAAATTAATACTAGAGGGTTATTAATTTGATAAAAATAGTGGAACTATGAAAATGGCTTAAATAAAGATAATTAACTTTGCATACCTCTATATGTAGATCATGGCAACCAACAACACAACCTTGCGATCAATTCTTGAAAAGGATAAGCTGAATAGTAAAAACTTCCTTGATTGGTATCGTAACTTAAGAATTGTTCTTAAGCACGAGAGGAAGTTGTATGTGATTGATGAGGCAATCCCTGATGAACCTGCTCTTGATGCTCCAAGAGCTGAAAGAAATGCTTTTAGTAAGCATAAGGAAGACTCATTGGATGTGACCTGCATTATGCTTGCCACCATGGAACCTGAGCTTCAGAAGCAAATGGAAGACATGGAGGCGTACGATATGATCGTACACCTAAAGGAAATGTTCCAAGAACAGGCAAGACATGAGAGATTTGCAGTCACCAAGGAGCTGAATTCTTGTAAAATGGCTCCAGGTAGCTCCGTGAGTACACATGTACTCAAGATGAAGAGCTATATTGATAGACTTGAGAAGCTAGGCTCTCCAGTTTCTAGGGAGATGGCTACGGATTTGATCCTAGGCTCTTTGCCTCCTAGCTATGACCAGTTTGTGATGAACTACAACATGCACAAAATGGATGTGTCTATCATGGAGCTGCATGGGATGCTTAAGAATGCAGAACAAAATGTTAAAACAAATAACAATGTTCTGATGGTTCAAAAGGGACAAGGCAAAAAGAGAAATGCCAATGGTAGAGGCAAGGGCAAAGCAAAAGGTCAGCCCAAAGCTAAAAAGCCAAGCCTCAACCTAAGGCCAAACCACCCAAGGAAGGGGTTTGCTTCTTCTGCAATGAACCAGGTCATTGGAAGAGGAACTGCAAACTTTATTTGGAGGATCTGAGAAAGAAGAAGAGTAGTGAGACTACTGCTTCAGGTATTTATGTCATACAAGTCAATCTATCTACTTCTACATCATGGGTATTAGATACTGGATGTGGGTCTCACATTTGTGTAAATGTGCAGGGATTAAAGCAAAGTAGAAAGTTGGCTAAAGGTGAAGTGGACCTACGCGTGGCAAATGGAGCAAGGGTTGCTGCATTAGCTGTGGGAAATTTTGAATTAACTTTGCCTTCTGGACTTATTCTGATTTTAAATAATTGTTATTATGTGCCTGCTATGAGCAGTAACATTATTTCAGTTTCATGTTTGGACAAGGATGGTTTTAGATTTATTATTGAGAATAATACAATCTCCATCTATCGTGGAGACATCTTTTATGGTATTGCTCATTTGATGAATGGTCTCTATATTCTAAACTTTGATGAATCTGATCATAAGTCCATTTATAACATTAATACCAAAAGGTTCAAATCTAACAGTTTGAATCCAACTTACTTCTGGCATTGTCGTTTAGGCCACATTAATGAGAAACGCATATCAAAGCTTCATCAAGATGGGCTTTTAGATTCATTTGATTTTGAATCATATGAATCATGCGAATCTTGTTTGATGGGAAAGATGACAAAGGTTCCTTTCACAGGACAAAGTGAGAGAGCTAATGACTTACTGAGCCTAATACATACCGATGTATGTGGACCATTAAGTTCACCTGCTAGAGGAGGTTACTTATACTTCATTACTTTTACAGATGACTTTAGTAGGTATGGATATGTATACCTAATGAGGCATAAATCCGAATCATTTGAAAAGTTCAAAATGTTCAAAAATGAAGTACAAAATCAACTTGGCAAAAATATAAAAACGCTTCGATCAGATCGAGGTGGTGAATATTTAAACCAAGATTTCTCTGATTATCTTAAGGATTGTGGGATAATCTCACAGTTGACTCCTCCAGGAACACCACAATGGAATGGTGTTTCTGAAAGGAGAAATCGAACTTTATTAGATATGGTTCGATCAATGATGAGTCAGACAGATCTTCCAATATCCTTTTGGGGATATGCCTTAGAAACTGCTGCGTTTATATTGAACAGGGTTCCATCAAAATCGGTTGAAAAGACACCATACGAGTTATGGAATGGGAAATGTCCCAGTTTGTCTTTTCTAAAGATATGGGGTTGTGATGCTTATGTTAAAAGACAGGTGTCTGATAAGCTAGCAGCTAAATCTGACAAATGCTTCTTTGTGGGATATCCTAAAGAGACAAAAGGATACTACTTCTACAACCAATCTGAGAACAAAGTGTTTGTTGCTCGTAATGGTCATTTTCTAGAAAGAGAATTTGTCTCTAAAGGAATCAGTGGGAGTACGATTCAACTCGAAGAAGTTCGAGAACCACAAACTAGCATAGAACCCATGATAGATGTTCAATCAGACTCGCAATTAGTTGCTGAGCCTGAACCACTAACTGAAGGCCCACGTAGGACTGGTAGGATTCGTCACGAGCCTGAGAGATATGGATTTCTCTTACTGACAATCGCGATGTGATGCTCATAGACCAAGATGAGCCCACATCATACCAGGAAGCAATGATGGGCCCCGACTCTGAGAAATGGTTATTAGCCATGAGATCTGAAATGCAATCCATGTATGACAATCAAGTATGGACTTTGATTGATCCACCCGATGGTGTGAAAACTATTGGATGTAAATGGGTTTTTAAGAAGAAAACTGACATGGATGGCAATGTGCATACCTACAAAGCACGACTAGTTGCAAAAGGTTTTAAACAAACTCATGGTATAGACTATGATGAAACCTTTTCACCTGTAGTCATGCTTAAGTCTGTGAGAATTCTTCTTGCCATAGCTGCGTATTATGACTATGAGATATGGCAAATGGATGTCAAGACAGCCTTCTTGAATGGAAACCTCATTGAGGATGTGTATATGACAACAGAGGGATTTGTTAATTCGAGGAATTCACATAAGGTATGTAAGCTTCAAAGGTCCATTTATGGATTGAAGCAAGCATCTCGAAGTTGGAATCTTCGTTTTGATGAAGCAATCAAAGAGTTTGATTTTATCAAGAATGAAGATGAACCTTGCGTTTACAAGAGAGTTAGTGGGAGCGTAGTAGTTTTCTTGGTGCTTTACGTAGACGACATATTGCTCATTGGAAATGATATTCTACATTACAAAAGGTCAAAACATGGTTAGGAAATTGTTTCTCAATGAAGGACTTAGGTGAGGCTGCCTATATTCTAGGCATCAAGATCTATAGAGATAGATCTAGAAGGATAATTAGCCTAAGTCAGAGTGCATACATTGACAAGGTACTAAAAAGGTTTAGTATGGAGAATTCCAAAAGAGGATTTCTGCCAGTATCACATGGAATTAAATTGAGTAAGACTCAATGTCCCACTTCAAAAGAAGAACGGGAACGCATGAGTAGGATTCCATACGCCTCAGCTATTGGTTCCATCATGTATGCCATGTTATGCACTCGACCAGATGTCGCTTATGCTTTAAGCATCACAAGTAGATACCAATCAGATCCAGGTGAAAGTCACTGGATAGCAGTCAAAAACATTCTAAAGTACTTAAGAAGGACTAAGGATGTGTTTTTGACATATGGAGGACAGGAAGGTGATCTTGTAGTAAATGGTTACACAGATGCCAGCTTCCAATCTGATTCAGATGATTTTCGATCGCAATCTGGTTATGTGTTTTGTTTGAATGGAGGTGCTGTAAGCTGGAAGAGTTCCAAACAGGACACAGTTGCAGATTCTACTACGGAGGCTGAGTACATAGCAGCATCGGATGCAGCTAAGGAAGCAGTTTGGATCAAGAAGTTCATTAGTGCATTGGGAGTTATTCCTAGCATTGCAAATCCAGTGGACCTTTATTGTGACAATAATGGGGCCATTGCACAGGCTAAGGAACCAAGATCACACCAGCGATCCAAACACATACTCAGGTTACCATCTCATTCGAGAAATCATTGAAAGAGGAGATGTTAAGATATGCAGAGTACCCACAAATGACAATGTTGCAGATCCATTGACTAAGCCTCTTCCCCAGTCTAAACATGATAGTCATACTAGAGCACTGGGCATTAGACTTATGATTGAGTAGAGCTAATGCAAGTGAGAGATTGCTAGTGATGTGCCATAGCACATATGGATTTTATGTCATTTGATATTTATTATCTTTATAAGCCATTCTATTTTTCAAGGTTTATTATTAGCCTTTTTACCTTGATAAAATAATTCCATGAGTAATTTTGTTATTCCTTATGTCATTAAAGTATGTGACTTTAATAGTAAAACCATAAAGGAATAAATAACTTTATTCTAAATTATCCCTAATCGTTCATTATATGGAATAATAATGAATTAAGATTAGTATGTAGGCTGGATGATGGTCATGTTTTACTGATCATGGATATAAGATATCATTTCAGCACATAGATACATGTAAGAGTACATTGTATTGGAATGACCAATTATGAGAATACTATATGGATCAATATGATAAGTATTTCTCATTACAGTAATTATTTAAGTCCTTTGACCTGATGACACCATAGATTCCTACATAACAAACTCCATATTTTAATTCAGTTCTTTATCATCTTTAATCAGATGATTATAAGACTGATATTGGATATAGAATAAGTTATGTGGAGGAATGTGAGTGTTCATGAAGGAATTTGTCCCTCTCATTAAATTGAGAGAGATATCTTTTGGGCCCCTTGTTGAGTAAGACTGAGATATGCATGGCCGTGCTCAAATGAATTGATAAGGAGTTATCAATGTTATTTGTTTAAGTCAGTCAAACTCTGGATTCAAGAAATAGGTGATTAAACAATATAAGTGTGTATTGATCCACACCTTATGTTTAATCATAAGATATCATGTGACAAAGGGACTAAATAATTAACTGTCTATAAGGTAAAATCGGATCACCGATCTTCACTTAATTTGGGTAGGCATAATGTCTTGCTAGAGGCCGCTTATGTCTCGTAGGTCAAAAGGGTTTTTGATCTACTGCTAACATTAAGTGAACCTACAGGGTCACACACAAAAGAATGAACTAAAAGGATCAGGGACTTGATATAAATAGTCTGATGGGAATGATAAAGTCATTTATTAATCTTAATTTGTTAGATTGATAAATAATTATTTGGCCTAGTGCAAGTGGGAGATTGTTAGTGTTTTTGCCCAAGGCCAAATATTTGATATTTTCATTTTATGGGTTTATAATTAAACCTATAGGAATTATTATATTTATTATTCTTAAATAGTTTAAGAATAATAAATGATTATGACATATAATTAATATTTAATGAAATAATGTATTTTGTTAAATATTAAATAAATATCTCATCATATTTATCTTCTAGGGTTTCCTATATGTCTATATATATAGATCTATAGACAGCCTTTTAGGTCAGACTCTTTGACGTCACATTAGACGGCAGAGAAATTCTGCAAACCTAAAAGAAATTTTCGAAACCCTAGAGAGTGTGAGAAATTCGTATCTCTAGGAGCCCCTTCGAAACCAAATCTAGAAGCGTTCTAGATTGCGCTAGCACGCAAGAGGAGAATCCAAATCAAGGTCATTCTCGTGTGGATACCGTAGAGAGCGTTCGCAACGTGGCAACGTCTACAGATCTGTATCATCAAATACCTTTTTGAAATCTAAAAGGTAATAAAACTTAAACTTTTATTTTCGTTTTTGTATCTAATCAAAAACACATGGATACCGGAATTAGGGTTTTAATTTAAAAAAAAAATTCTGCTGCAAAACTGATAATAAAACCCAACAGTATGGTCAGTTGTCCAAGCATGGGAATGGAGTGTAAAAAGAGAGAAAGAAAACTTGAATAATGTGTAGAAGTGACAAATGAAGTGTACTTGAAGTATGGGTTGAAAAAGTACTTTTTATTGAGAAAATATATAAAATGAAATTAAGAAAAATATTTTTAAAGGAGTGGCAGAATTTTCAAAAATAAAATTAAATAATTAATTGAATTATTTTAGTATTTCAATAAATATGTTACCGGTATGATCAAAATATGTGAATATGAGTTATAATTGATATTTTTATAACCGAAAAATTCTAAAAATTTATTTATGAAAATAAAAATATTTTTCAAATATTTTACAATTATTAAATTAATCTATTTTATTTGTAGTATCGGGTCTTAAATAGAAACTAATCCCGTAAAAACTCGAAACTAACTAAATTTTACAAAAACGAAATTTTCTATGACATATAAAATATTTTTCTAAAAATATAAGGGTTTACAAGAATAATAAAAATGTGTAATGAATAGTAGTGAATAGTGCTAAAAAACTAGTTAATTACCGGTAGTAATAAAATGCGAATGTAATCAAAAAAATCAGATATTTCTAGTTATAGAAAAATTATAAAACTGATATTTTAGAAATCCTTATGAAAATACAAGTCTAACGGTATTGATGGTATATTTTTGGTATCTCAAGCCCCGGGACACGCTTTTCAAAGTCTATATCCGAACAGGTTTGAAGTAGGTCAAAAATTTACCAATCTGATATTTTTAACCGACCTTATATTACTACGAGCTATTCTACACACTCAAACTACACCTCGACCTCTAGGGTTAAGGACGCGAGATTACCGGACTTAAACTACTGTATTCCACTTAGGGTTTCCAGGTGATTCTCTAGTTTAGATCTTTGCCAATTTGGAAACTGATATTTTATATTTATACAACATATTTAATTTAAGAAATTTATTTTAAATTTTGTTTTTGTAAGTACTTAAATCTCTTAACGTTTTCGAAATTATTGAATTGGGTTTTATTTCTGAAGGTTAATCATTATTCACTTTTTAATAATTTGTTTTTGGGCTCTATATTACCCGATTTTATAAGTCAGAATTACGTATAGAATTTGTCATACGTAGTGGTTTTGAATTTGAAGACTGTTGAGTTTTTATTTTATTTTTAAGGATCCTTATTTTTCTCAAGATTAAGAAATTTCTAGATTCGTTCATGATTTAGGACTAGTCGAGGTTCAATTTTAATTTGGAGTGATTTTTAAGGTTTATTTTTTAAGTCTATTTTGGAATTATTTACTGAAATTTTCCGGAACTTATAACATACCAGTTCCAAATTCCAATATGTCCTATATAACACAAGCAAATGCAAATACGAATACAAATATAGTACCTAAAAGCCTAACACATCACCAACATATCTAGAGTTAGAGAAAGAGTGAGTGCTTTAAATGTACAAGTTAATCTTGTATATCTCTCCAATTATGTTTTTCTATGTGAGAGTGAGTAGTGTCATTGTGAGTGTAGTTGTCAAATCTTTTTAAGGCATTACTTACAAGTTTGTAGTATGTTTTGTTGTATGAGTGAATGAGTTGTGCCTTGTCAGTGTTTTGTTGAATGTAAAATGCACAACTCATGTATTTTTGTAGTGTAGCTCCTTGGGAGCTTGCTCTTGAAAATAAACGATGGATGTGTGAAGTCCTTTACTAGAAAACATTTGTGTGATCATGAAGATCAAAGGGTAGACTGAACTCTACATTCTTGAGTTTTAATCCAGGTATTAAATCGATTTCGCACATTTATGATATCTTATAGCAAAATGAGCTAATATTATAATATGAGTGAGCACTGTACATTTATTAATTATTAATGTAATGGTACCGTTTTTTAATCTCATTTTATATTGACTTGCGTTTTACAAAGTTATTTAATTATAATTTTATTTGATCAATTGTTTATCATTATTATTAATATTTTTTTTATGGCTCAAATAAATGTTTTGAAAAATTATTATTATTATTATTATTATTATTTACAAATGAGCTAAATTGGCCAATTCTTTTAGCTTATTTAACCTAAAAGATGCATAAGTGGATTAATTGGACAATGTTATTAGGCTAGCCCATTTAACTTGCAGAATAAAATGGATCAATCTAAAGCCAAAAAATTCTAGCCTGTTTGACCCGCAAATCAAAACAGATCAACCAGTCTGCTTGAACTCTAACTAAATTACACTATTAATTTTCATTTTGTACGAATTCTGGACTTTTAATATATGCATATTGTGAACTGGACCGAATCGAATTGAGAATGGCATCCACTGTAATCTTAATCCTTTTCCAACAATATCTCTAAATTAATAAGACTTTATCCACATTGACAAGGAAAAACAATAGAGAATAAGAAAAAAATAATAATTAGTTCACTAGAATCCTCAAGATAATCTCCATAGAAACATTACATAAACTTATAAACCTTGAATATCCAAAATTTTCAATCAAAAAATGTTTATGTACATGTATTAAACTTGAAGAGGGCTTTTTTTTCCCTTTTTGTTTTTTTGTTTTACCTCCAACAATAAAAAATTCTCTTATTGCCTCAGTAAAAACCATTTTAATGTTCAACAAAAAAAAAAACTAACCATTTTAATGACCATTTTGATAATACTAACAGACACACACACTCGCTAAAATATGATATGATATTGAAATTAGCGCAAAATATAATGTGATAATAGAATTAAAATTTTAAAATATATAAAATTTTTTTATACAAAGGAAGTTAGAAATGATATCAAGTTTTTATTGAAAAGATTTAAATGCATAACATGGGGAGAGATAAAAGAGAGAGAGAGAGGGTGGCACGAGAAAAATGAAGAGAAAATACTTTTAATAATAGTAAGAGAGATAAAATTGTAAAATGTAGTTACTTAAAATAAGGAAATTATTTCATATTTAATCATTTTAAAAAAATTACCAATATGCCATTACTATATCACATATAATACATACGACTTAACTTTTTTTTTTAAATCACAACGTTCAAAACATGCGATACATACATTACCCAAATAAATATTTGTGATACACATTACACACATATAATATATGTGTATTACACAGCATCTATATCAAGTTAATGAGTTCCATTGTTAGAAGGAATGGCAAATCTTGTTTTTGGTGAATCAACTCATCAAGTTCACAATGAGTTTGGGTTTGGTGATGTTGGAGATGGGAAAGATGGAGGTCCAATACGACTATGGCTTCGTTTGACAATGAAGGAGATGGTGATGCAGTCTAATAAGATGAAAAAAAATAAGATATCAACTTTTGGTTTGGTTTCTGGTTTATGTTGGGTCAAGTGACAAAGGTCCAAGCTTTGGGGATGTTGGGGGTTTTAGTCCATATTTTGACAATTGGGGTTGGGGGAGGGTGTTGGGAGGGACACCTATTATGAAGATGAAGTCATTGCATGTATCAATCATTAAACATACAATACACGTGCAAACTTTTTTTACATGTTCAATATGCGATACAGCTATTTATGCAACTTTAATATAGTACAATTGCTATATCGCTTTTCCAACATACAATATAAATGTGACAACTTGATTTTTTTTATAATTTATATTTTTGTAATTTTTTTTTATAAGAAAAGGTAAATAAGTCTTTCATCCTCAAATAAAATGAAAGAAAAAGAAAATGTAACGTGGTATAAATGGTTACTTTATATTCAAATTTTGCAGTGGAATAATTTGATAATCGGTTAATAGTATTAGACAGGTCTTCCGTAACATGTGAATGGGAATCCATAATAACCCAACTTCAATAGATGGCAAATCAAAACCATCTCAATGACATCAAGCATAGCACCACAATGCAGGTGCTATTTCTAAAAGAATCTAAGCACCTTAATCCCTGGCGTCCACAAAATCCAAATCCTGAGACAAAATCCCTTCTCAATTCTATTTTTTTTCCCCTCCCCATATTTCTCTCAACCCCCTCGTCGCATAAAAAGTAGTTAAACTAAACATTTTGAATAAGCCGTCTAGAAAGTTTCTCTGCACAAAAAAGGGACTGAACTACCAATCCTCCTAATGTTCAAAGGCATCACCGCCATTGGTAAAGTTTCTGCTTTGTGAGAGACTCATTCCAGAAAACACAGTTGTGTTTCCACCATCACTGGAATGTGAGATCCTGTGGCATCGGACGTCAAAACTTGGGTATTCATATGCTAGTTCGTTCCCATACCAACATCTTTTTTAGGTTTTGGTTAGGAAAAAATCCATTGCAGGACTCGAACATTGGAGTTGCATGTAGCAACTATACTTATATAAATCTGAATATATAATACAATGGGTATCACAATGTATAATAAACTCTGTCAAAGCGGATAGATTCACTGCATAAACGGCAAAAATTACAAATTTTCAATTGCTCACAGAAAGACGGCTCCTAAATCCATCTGATAATGAGCAAACAATTAGTCAAATTGTTCCCAATCCTGAGTGACTTTTGAGGGGAGTGATCTCGGAGGTGGAGCAGTCAGGCTTCCAACACCAGATTCAAATGTTTCCCAATTTGTCGTCACTGTAACTGCACTGCTACTGCCGCTGAACGGATTTGAATTTCTCGCCTTGAGGGCATCCAATACATCCACAAACCCCTGCACTCTGCGTACCTATTGAAACAAAAAAGTCGATAGTGGTAAAACACATGCCAGTATGATATTTCTCCTATTTAAAGCCACAGGACTAAACCTACCACAGAGCCCTACAAAACCTGGGAGGCATTCAGTCTTCATAAAATGACATATACGTCATTTAATGCAAGTCTCTCCATACCTCATAGACCAAAACCAAACTCAAAGATATATTCACCCTAATGTAAGATCTCTCCATAAATGATTTTTATGGTCTCATAAGCGTCCATATCATATACGGCAATAGTGTGAGTTTGAGAACACCATATGAAGAAATCTTCAGTTTGATTCTATCTTGCGCTAGGTATGGACTTGCACTGACAGGAGCATAGATAAATCTTTGTACGTGGCCTGTAAATTTACCCCTGCTTGGCCCTATTAATTATTTCTTTGCAGGGCTCTATTTGGAATAACAGCTAGACATGCAATATATATATATATGTATGTATGTATATTTTTTCCCTTTTCCTTATTGGCAAAAGGAAAATGAAAGAATGGAAGATTGATAAGTTGTGGCTAATTTCTAATCCCTATTGGGTCTGTTTTTTTTATTTTTTTATTTATTTTATTATTTATGTATTCATATTATTAATTCCTTCTCCCACCCCCCCCCCCCAACACACCAAACAACGGAGAGGGGGATCAGGAGCTGGATTTAAGCGTGCTTCTTGACAAGGTTATCCCTGCCCTGATTGGCAGCTGCTACATTTCCCCTTCTCTCATAAAATTCCCCCAGTCTGGCCAAAGCTGTATTAACTCTTACATAGACTAGGCTCGGGGCAAAGACATACATACCTGTGGACCTTTTTCCACATGTACATATCCAATAATTTATAGGTTGAAATAGCAGAAAAATTTACCTCGATAACAATTCACAGCAGTTTACAGGGTTTCATCATGTCTTTACTGGAATTATTGCCATGAAAGATGCCATGCAATGGAGGAGAATGATTATATGTTATTCTACAGAAAAAAACTTTCTACAAGCTTCACTGCAAAATCATTGATAATGAATAGAAGGGATCATCTTAAGCATAATATCAGATGAAAATAGAAGGCATTCCCACAGCAAAAATTCCAAAAATATGCTAGATCCTCCTTTTTTTATTTTTTATCTTTTTTTCAAATTGAAGGAAACAATATTATTAGGAAGATCTAGGAAAATCAACAGTAGGAGAGAAATATCTTTAGAGAAGGATATTATATATTTATTCTTAATATCTTTTATTTTATACATATAAGAAATATAGGCTTATATTTTCTTTTATTTAGTGATGTGATAGCCTTCCATGTAAAGAAGGTGAAAAGCTTGAATAAAGTGTTTCTACAACATCATTAAACAAGCAAGAAGCTACTCAAAGATTAGACTTAACAGCATATGAAGAGTTTGAGGTGGTTCATGAACATGGATGGTTCTATCTTACAATCCCTCAAATCAGAGCGTTCTCTTTCACAAGCCCTCAACCCTTTTCTATATAAATATCACTTGTGTTTGTAACATAATCGTACACTCTTTTTTATTTTTTTTTTTTTGGTGGGGGAGAGTCAGGATTTCATTAATGGATAATGTAGCAAACTGATAGGATTTCTTTAAAAAGAGTACAATGTAGAAGAATAATATAGCAAATTGATAGGACACACAAAAAACCTAAAACCTTGAGCAAAACTCCAAAAAAAAAAAAAAAGAAAAAAAGTGCTAAGATCGAAATCTTGGCAATTACAAACTAGTGGTACTATCCAAAATCAGAATAATAATAATGAAGAAGAACAAGAATGATGCACAACACTTCGGCTGATGCAAAACACAATCATACACTTTCCAATGACCACCCAAGAACATACAAGCAAAAAGACTTTCATAGAACATATGGGTTGTTCACTTGCAGCTTATGACTTTGATCTTTAATCACAGTGTTCACCCCTCAATTTTCAGCTTATGCCAACAAATGAAAGTTGCATGTATAGATTGTTTCAAGTACAGATGCTGGATGCTGGTATTAAAATGGACAACTTCATTTCTCTAGTATTTTTATCAATCATTTCACACCCTTTTATCTCACCCAACCCAAATATGAACAAAGTGTCCTACCTTACGAACCCTCATGTTAGTAGGTTCTCTCTGACAAGCCTCAGCAGCCTTTCTATACACCTGTTAATAACCACTCAAGAGCCTATAAACAAAAGGACTAGTATTGGAGTAAACAATCATTCACTGACTAATCAAGACTTCAAATCTCCTCCACAGTGCTTACCCAATTTCCAACTTATGCCAATAAATGAAGGTTGCATCCATAGACTGTTGCAAGTATTGATGCTGGCATTACAATGGACCACTTCTTCTTTCTTATTTTTTTGTTTTTTTTTTTTTTTTTACTTCAATCCTATCATTTCATGCACTTGATCCCACCAACCCAGATGTGACCCTTAGGCTCCACAAACAAATGCCATTGAGGACATATTGTATTCCCAAGCCTACCAATCTAAGTAGGTCTCACTCTTTTACAAAATACTGCAAGCAACTAAGTCCCAAGATTTCTCAGCCTACTGACAATATAGGTGAAACATAGTTTTGGTTTTTTTAAATTCCCCCCTCTCCTTCCTCTCTTCAAAATGAATGGCATTCACATCCTTGATCTCAAGAAAATTACCCCTCATTCCTCAAGATGTGGAAAAGTCCTTCTTGACCCAAAACTATACCTACTATCTTCACAACAATTAAGAAGGTGATTGGTTACCCAGGAAGTAACCAAAATAATCAACTTATTGCTCCAGTTTTACAGCACCCTCACATATGGCAGGTAATAATTTATTCCACAATCAACTTATTGCTCCAGTTTTTTATTAAAGCAAACCTGGCACAGATCATTGGCTCCAGGAGAAAGATTTCTGGAGGTGTGATTCAGGAAGGTGGTTTATACTGGGTATGTGGTTTCACATTTCTCGAAATTCTCAGCTAGTCAGCCATGTAACCATGGCTTCATAAATAGCATTTGCAAGGCTTGTAGATTTTTTCGGGCCATATCTGATTCATTGTAGGGTTGGTAGACTAAACTCTAGAGCATTGTGCCAGTGCTATGAAGGAAATTCCCTTCGCATCATAGGGCATCAAATTTTAAATACTCTGAGGAAGAATGAAGAATGGCTATAAATGGGATGGACTCAACAGTACTGTTCAGAAGTCTAAGGCGTTGCTATGACAACTCCTATTGTGGTATTTATCAAGTAATTCTGGAAGTCACTGTACCCTTGCTCCTAAACTTCTAACAATTAGTTGTGGAAGACTTAAATTTGAGAAGCCCTATGATGTATTTTCGCATGCATAGGGTACCAAAATGTTATGGTGTCCATGTTTGCAGTTAATGGTTAAAGATGCAAGGTTCTTCCTGAGGTAGTCATGTACGTATCACGTGGATTTCATGCCTTACACGTGACTTTTAGAATTTTACTGAGGAGATGACACTTGATGAAAGGATAGCTTGTAAAAAATTATTGAAAGAAGGAACAAGCAATCTTAGAATCTCAAATGCACAAATAGCAAACAATAAAAGTTCGAGTAGACCTCGCGTGTCAATCTTCCAATTCTTTAGCAATTAGCGTAGTAACACACTTAAATTGTCTTATTTTATCTTTGAGAATAGAGCCCTTTATACAGAATGTCATTTGCCTTCTTTCTCCAAAAGTTGAAAATGATGAGTGATTAAACATTTATAGGCACTTAATATGGATAACAATCGTTAGATCATCTCAATGATTGACGGATGAGATAAAGTAAACTCAATTCATGATTATCCTAAATGAGCTTTTCATGAGTCAAGGCCAATAGCCATCCTCATGTGTATAAGTTTGCCTAAGAAAGATCAAATGCGGTTAACCGATCCAATAATCCTTGTTTCAAACCTACCAAGCCAAATCTCTTCAACTCATCCTAATAACTGAACTAAACTCATCGAGCCTTACTCCTGAGCTCAAGATTTAAGCCCAAATAATTATAATATATATAATTTTTAAGCTGGGCAGTTAAACACGAATGGTCTATGTCTGAGTTTTTGTGAATGGTGCATGGAGGGGCATTTAAGGGTGTGGTAAGTTATGTAAGTAGGATAGCTAGCACCTAGAGCCAAGATGCGACAACAAGGAGCATATGGACAAGTGTTTAGTATAGTATGTTTGCTAAATGCATTAGGCTTGAACGGTATAAAGCAGGCTCGAAAGATAAAAATTAGAAGCATTTGATTTATGTCATTGACAAATCTTGGGGCTACCTATGAAGTCAAACTATACTAATTTGGTGCATGGTCTAATACATAATTCATGTACCCGTGAGATTAGCACAATTACAGCCATGCCCCTCTTTCAATTTAGTGAAAAATTGGATGTGAGAGAGAACGGATGGCCAAGTGAATAGTATAACCATCCGAAGTTCAGGAAGTGCATTGGCCATAAATGAGTTACCAGATCTACAATTGCAACATGGTTTTCCAAACAAATTACTTTTGATTGTACAAGAAGCAGAATGAATACCATTAGTAGGCTAATACGTAATTCATGTGCCAGTGAGAAAGTAGCACAATTACAGCCATGCCCCTCTGTCAATTTAATGAAAAATTGGATGTGAGAGAGAACGGATGGCCTAGTGAATAGTATAACCATCCAAAGTTCAGGATGCGTGTTGGCCATAAATGAGTAATCAGATCTACAATTGCAACATGGTTTTCAAAGCATATTACTTTTGATTGTACAAGCAGCAAATTGAATACCATTAGTTGGCTATCGTTTGGCATCAGAGTCCGTTTGACTGTGATATAAGAGTAGTAAATAATATTGGATGTAAGAGAGCACACTGATGCCCAAGTGAAAAGCATATCCATCAAAGTTCAGGGAGTGTACTGGCCATATATGAGTTATAAGATCTACAATCGCAATGTGGAGTTCCAAGAAAATTACCACTGATTGTACCAGAAGAAAAGTGAATTCCATGAGTTGGCTACCTGTTTGGCAATAGGGTTCATTTGACTGCGATAAAAGTGTAGTAAATAATATTCATCAATACACTCCTATTTTGTTCAGGAAAACATTCCAATCCATTTCAAGGTTTATAATATTCCAATCTTGTTTGGGGGTGAACTAGAAAACTTCTGAGTTGTTAAATTTAATCTATACTCTAGAACCAGCTAGAATGAAAGAAATGTCTATTTTACAAGAAGCCTTCTTTCTGATGAAATTTCTATACCTATACAATGCCATTCACCATCTTCAAATCCATGCATTCTTGTCATATTATATTACATCTCTCACATTTATCATCTCATCTATACTGGTGCAAATTGACTTTACTCTCACCAAACACACTCAATAACCCCATATATATTTTGCCCAACAAGAAGTCTGTCTATGCTAGCCTTTCATATTCATCTCAGATATCCATGCACAGCACAAAAAGCTTCGAAGCTCCAGTTAAGAAGAAGGCATTAACAGGACCTACGGACACACATCAGAAACATTTTATTATCATATGGCAGACCATTAAGGTCACTTTTAGACAATTTTCCCCGTAATGTCGGAGTTTATTCTAAACAATTACCACCTCCAGTGGCTGTTGCCTGTTGGTGCCATCGATTTTGCTTACCAAATACACAAAAAACCATCATTGCAAGAGTAATCATGAATTTTGCAGCAGTCTTGGTCAGATTAGGTCAATATTATAGATGCCCAAAAATGTCAGTTGACAAAAAAATTATAAGTGGTTGGATAGATTGCAACATGACCCCCTTGATTATCAGTGGTGCGTCATTACCCTTTTCAAGTACTCAAAACTAATATTACCACCCATAACAATTATAGGTCTGTGGCTGTTAAGGAACCTAGCAAAGCCTGTTAATTCGCTATATGTTTTGCTCAATCATCATGCTAATTTTCATTCTCACCCTCATTTAACTCTCTAAACCAAAGAAGGAATCAGAACTGGAAATAAATCCACCAGCTACCAGACATAACTTAGCATCATATGCTATCTTTTTCTCTAGTTTAAATTGCTAATGGCCATTTTAAATGGGTTTTGATTAAAGGGCATTATTAGAAGCACCAGCATAAGGTTTTTTCTTTAATGGATATTGTACACAAGCGTTCAAATTTTAATCTTCATCAACATTCATAATTTTGAATGCCAAATCACCAACCTCATTTCCATTGCTTTCCCTCTTGTCATATTGAGATATATCTCCTACACCATAGCATAGTCTGGTCAAATTAGAAACAAAGTTCTCCGTCTAATAACACCAGATTTAGATATTAACAGAACTTTCCAGTTGTTGTCATGAAACAGGAACCGGACACACATATGGTAGCTAACAAATACATATTGAAGGTGGATGCTACAGTCCAGTACTGGTTCATTTCAAAAGTTTTCTACAGAGGTCATGTTACCTTTTTTATGTTCTTATCTAAGGCACAAAAAAGGATAGATGATAAAACATTGGCTACTCTCACAAAGGGCGTTTTTTTTTTTTTAACCCCCTTGAGGATTTGATTTTATGATTGCTTCGTATGGTTCCATTCACCTGACAACTGTAGCAGGTGGTTTTATCACGTGATCCTTTTTGGCTTCTGCTCATACTATGTAATTTGGGTTTTAGTTTAGAGGTTTATACAAGGGAAAAAATGTAAATAACAAGTTCATTACCACAAAAATGAATAAATAAATAAACTGATGGAAGGTTATCAAATTCGCAATTCTACGTACAATCATTGGAGGCTCCATAGAATCAAAACGTAAAATCGAAACGTAGAAATATAAGTTTCTATATCCCATGTCAAATAGCTTTGACAAACTACAAAATTATTATAGCAATCATAAAAGTACTTGACATGCATAATGGATATTTAAAAAATAAGGAAAATAAGTACTCTTTCTAATTATAACTCTAAATTCGTAATACAAGATAAACAGGGAAAATGACAAGTAGAGTGAAAACTAAATTTTTTTCCTACTATTTTGTTTAAAATCAAACCTTTCAAATTATCTTAAGTTATTAATTAATAAATACGTAAAATAAAATAATTAAGTTTTCTAATAAAATTTTGCCGTTAGAACTTGAAGTTGAATAAAGGCTATAAATGTCAAACGAAAAAGAGAGAGAGCGTACGAAAAAAATGAATGTGATAAGACAGATTGAATACCGTAATAGTTGATAGACTTGTAAAACTACAATTGTATTTTTTATATCTTAGTCTATTATATGCAAATAAATGAAACTAGTAAACTCAGTTAAAAATGTAAGATTCTATCAAGTTTACATGCAAATTCAATGAAGATCGTAAAATTCTACAAGAAAATGATTTAATGCATGAGTTAACTCGCAAGAGCCTCCTAAAATTGTAAACTTGTAGAATCATACTAATAAAATCATGAATTTGACAACTATAAACAAAACTTGGTAAGCATCTTAACAGCTACAAACATTAATAATTATGGGGGCTAATAAGTTTTGAATAGTTAAGAGGGTAATCAAGACTGCAAACGAGCCATTCGCGAGCTACTCGAGCTTGATTAGTAAACAAACCGAGCCCAAGTCCGAGCCTAAAGTAGAGTTCATTTATCTAAACGAGCCATACTCGAGCTTGAATTACGCTCGCGAGCCGGCTCATAAACAAGCACGCTTAAACTCATGAACAGGCTCATTAATAGGCTCGTCAATAACCTCGTTAATAGATTTACGAATTTTTTTATGCATGATATATTATTTATAAGTATATAATAAAAACTAATTTCTATTTAATAATTATGTATATATATTATAGCAATAATTACATATTATATTTTAGATTTTAAAAAAATATGGAAAACGAGCTATCATGATGAATTGAGCTCGAACTTAAATTTCAAACTCAATAAAAACTCGTTAGGCTCTATAAAAGGCTCAGCTCAACTTGACTCGACTCTAGCTCGTTTCATAGATAAGTCGAGCTCGAGCTCAAACTTAAGCTCGTTTAGCTAAACAAGCCGAGCTCGAGTCTCAATTTCAAACTCGATAAAAAGACTAACTCGAGCTCGAACTCTTTAAACATAAAAGAAACTAAGCTCGAACTTTTAAAAACTTGGCTCGGCTCGGCTCGGCTCGGCTCGCTTGCCGCCCTAGGGGTGATCATACATGAAGGGGGATCATTTTGCAATTTACCCTAAGTAATTTGTTAAAACTGGATTCAAGATGAATTATTACCATTTCAAGAAAAACTTATAGACCAAGGGAGATAAGTGTGCATGAATAAATACCTCAGCTTTCCGTTGTACCCTATCCTCTCCTTCAGCATCAATTCCATCCAAGTTTAGAAGCTGCCTCATAAGCAACTCAGTGGATATTTCAAATTCCTTGTCTGCAACTTTAGTCCCCCCTTGCATGGCCACTTCTAATGCAGCAACCTAATGGAAGTCCAAACAGCCAACCTGAGTTGTTTGAAGAATCTACAAAAGAAAGCATGGTGAATTGTTGTGAAAATTTACCCTCTCGGACAGCTTATCAACCTCTGATCTGACAACAGCTATAGCTTTGGATGCTTTGGACTTCTCTTCCATTTTCTTGGCCTGCTCTTTGGACATCTCTTCCATTTTCTTGGTATGCTCTTCTGATATCACTTCCATTGTCTTGGTTGGATCAAGATTCCTATCTTTATTTGCCGGCTTCTCTAGAAGCACAACTTTGGAACCATCCTTTACACCTGCCATGTGCAAATGCTCATCGTCCTCCTGGTCTCTTCCCCTGAACAAGAGTCTCTGTTTGGCAGGCTCCAAATTGTAATTTAGAGCTAAAATCCTTTTTACTTCCCCTGCAGAGATATAAGCAAAGACATAACATCAAATGCAAGTGAAAAGAAAAGTTTCTTATATGGGCTTGTTTGGATTATTAGATTTTTATTGGTATCATATCTATATCAGATCAACATCTGTAACTTATCTGTATCATATCGGTATCGGTTTAGTTTATTCAGTTTATGAATAAAACTATCAATTTTTCATCGATATCAATTTCTTGACAAACATCAATTTAAAAACAATACCAAAATAACGAAACAAACAGGCCCATAATAGATTATATATTCATGACAAGGAATCGAAATTAATAAAAACCCCCTAGAAAAGCAATAAAACATGACAATGAGCTTTAGCAATTGACAAGGATTTACCGATTCTGTTGGAAATGCAGATATTAGTTTAAGGGTTGTTGGGATATTCTGTCATTTAATTATTTACAATGTGGTAGGTGAGAAGATGTTGCTACCTACCTCATTTTGTGCCTATATATTGTAACTTTCATTGTATTGTTTTAATAATAAGAGAAAAATTATCTTTTATCTTTTCTCATGATAGCAGAGCCTAGTAAATGTCCAAATACATTATACACAAATGAGTGATCTCCCAGAAAAAACATCAGTTGGTGAAAGACGAAGGCTCATCTTTAGATCACTTGGGAAACAACCCTCTACTACTCAACAAATTAATGAAATACAACCTATATTAAGTGATAACCATTCTCTTCAAATCACCCAACATAAACTTAATGGGGCAAATTTTAAACAAGGGTTTTAGTCGGTCAAACTTGTTATTAGGGGAAAGGGAAAGCTAGGATATCTTATTGGCACTGTCAAAGCTCCTAATCTAAATTCAGACTCCTATGCAATGTGGGAGGCTAAAAATTCAATTGTTATGGCTTGGCTCATCGATTCAATAGAGCCAAAAATTCGTCACATATCGTTTTTATAATACAGCTAAGAAAGTGTGGGATGCCATACAAGATATGTATTCGGATCTAGAAAATACATATCCATGCTTTGAGACCATATCAAAAATTCGATTGACCAACCAAGGACATTCATATGTCACAGAATATTATAATATTCTTGTAGATCTATGGCAAGAGATGGATTTGTTCGATAACGTGGAGTGGAGATGTTCTGAAGATGGGGCAAAATGTAGTAAAATGGCAGAAAAAAATAGGGTTTTCGACTTTTTACAAGGTTAAACTCCAATTTGGACGAGATTAGGCATCGTCTAAGTGGAAGAAATCCTTTCCCCACTTTTCGTGAAGCATTTGCTGAGGTATGAAGAGAAGAATCGAGAAAGAAGGTGATGCTACATCCCTCAAATGGTGAGATTCAAGCTCAAACATCAGCTTAGAAACACACAATGAACACACCCAGTCTAAGAAAAAAATTTAGTGTGACTACCATCATAAGCCCTTTCATACTCGAGAAAATTGCTGGAATGTTCATGGAAAACCAGCAAATTGGAAGTCAAAAATACAAAAAGGAATTAAGATGGCTCAAGTGGCTAAAGCTAATGATCTTAAGGCTTCAAATTTGAGCTTGACAGCTACACAATTGAAAATGTTCCAAACTTTGATATATCACATGAAAGTTACCCAGCCTACTGATGGATAAAGTGATAGCAATTCCTTAGCCGCTACAACACAAAAGGTAATCTCTTTTATCTTAGCTTTTGTAGCTGATCATGAATGGCTTGTTGATACTGGGGCTAATGATCGTATGATAAATTCAAGGAGTTGTTTCACAGAGCTTGAAAGTTATGACTCCGAAACTAAAATATGAGTAGCTAATGATAACATCTTTTTTGCCCAAGGGAAAGGAACGATTTGGTTATCACATTTATGCCTTAAATCGACTTTATATGCTCCTCAATTGAAGCATAATCTTTTATCGATTAATAAACTGATTAAAGATATGAATTGCAAGGTGATAATTTCTCCACATTCATGTGATTTTCGAGACCTTTCTTCCGCGAAGATGATTTGCTAGGGAACGTCATGGCTTATACTATATCTCAGGTGTAAAAGACTCAATAAAATTAGAACCCAATTTGTCTTCTCTATCTGTTTGTTTAAATTCTAGTGTTATGTTATGGCATGGCACAAGAGATGAAGGCATCCAAGTTTTTCTTATTTGAAGACCTTACACCCAAATTTATTCACAACATAGATGAGTTCCTTATTTTGTGAATCATGTACTTTAGCCAAACTTCCTAGAAGCTCATGTCCATTGCAATCTTACAAAGCTTCTAAACCCTTTCATATCATCCATAGTGACATTTGGGGTCCCAGTAGAATTCCTAATCCATCTAGAGCAAAGTGATTCATTACATTCATTAATGATCATACCAAAGCCACTTAGGTCTACCTCATGAAAGAAAAATATGAGGCATGTACTCTTTTGAAGATCTTTTATAAATTGATAAAAAAATGTTTTTCAAAGTTGCATACACTTCCTCATAACCGATAATGGTAGGGAATATTTGTCAAATGAGTTCAGCACATACCTACATGAACAAGGAATATTTTATCTGAGTTCTTATGCTTATACTCCACAGCAAAATGAAATAGCAAAATGAAAAAATAAACATTTACTTGAAGTTGCTCGCTCTCTCATGTTCTATAGTTCGACACCTAACTCATTTTGGAGGAAGCCATATTAACAGCTACATATCTTATAAACAGATTGCCATTAAAACCATTAAATTTCGAGACTCCTTTAAGTGTGTTGTCAAAATTTTTCCCATATGTTCAATTGTTCAATTCCTTACCATTAAAGATTTTCAGATGTATTGTGTATGTGTATGTGTATAACTCCTCTCCAAATAAGACCAAGTTTGATGACCATACACTAAAATGTATTTTTGTGGGTTATTCTCCTAATCAGAAACGGTACAAACTTATCATTCTCCAACAAAGAAATTCTATGTTTCTTGTGATGTCTCATTTTCAGAACATCAATCTTGGTTCTCAAGTAACACTAATTTAAAAGAAACACCAAGAAATGTAAGCTGGGAACCTTCGATTTCATTGCCAATTTGTGAGTCTCAAATCACTCCTGGCCCTACACCTTTTATCTCTTAGAAAATTTACATATCCCTTGTCACTCCTATTCATGAACCTTCTGCATCTCATACAAGTCCCAAGTTCAACGAGCCTAAAGAAACTGAGATGCGAGTATATACCAAAAGAAACAAAGCTCAAGTATTGCCATTAGACAAGCCATAGAGGGGAATTGAGAATTCGCGCCGGGGGGGAAGGGGGGTTAGGGTGGGATTGTGGTGTTGTTGGGGGAGAGGAAGCTATGGGAGGTGAAAGTACTGAAAAAAGGAGTGAAGCTAAAAGAGGAATGAGTGTTGATTTGGATGCTATTGATAATGATTTACCAGTTGCACTTTGCAAAGGTAAAAGACTTTATACCAATTATCCTATTTCAAATTATCTTGCATACTCAAATGTGTCTCCAAGGTTTATGGCTTTCACTACACAAGTAGGTAGAGTAGAAATTCCTCGAAATATTAGCAGGCTTTGAAAAGTGTGGAATGGAAAAATGTTGTCACAGAGGAAACGAAAGCACTTGTGAATAATGAAACTTGGGAATTGGTTGATTTACTCAAAAATAAGAAACCCATAGATAGCAAATGGGTATTTTCAATGAAACATAAGGAAGATGGTACTGTTGAGATATTTAAAGCATGCTTAGTAGCTTAGGGATATACTCAAACATACGGGATTGATTATAAAGAAACTTTTGCACCTATTGCTATACTAACTAAACTCAATTAGGGTACTTCTTTCATTAGCAATGAATTTGGATTAGCCCTTACATCAACTAGATGTGAAGAATGCATTCCTAAATGGCGAACTTGAAGAGGAAATCTATATGAAAATTCCTCCGCGTTTTGAAACTCCAGATTCAACAGGTAAGGTATGCAAGTTAAAGAAATCCCTTTATGATTTAAAGCAATCCCCAAAGGCTTGATTCACAAGGTTTAGTTCTACTCTACTCCGGTTAAGGTACAAACAAAGTGAAGCTGAAAACACCTTGTTTGTCGGGGGAAGCATGGAAGCCAAAAATGCAATTTTAATTGTCTATGTGGATGACATAATAATCACAAGTGATTATGAAGTGGAGATAGATGCTCTAAGGAAAGCAATTAGATTTGAATTTCAAGTTAAGAAGTTAGAAGGTTTGAGATATTTTTTTGGGAATTGAGATGGTAAGAAGTTCTCAAAGAATCTTCATATCTCAACAAAAGTATATAGTAGATCTACTCAAAGAAACTGGAATGGTAAGATGCAAGCTTGCAGGAACTCCTTTAGAATACATTTGGAAGAAAAAGGCTGACAATAATGACCTTGAAATCAATAGAATGATATCAAAGACTTGTAGGAAAACTTATCTATCTATCTCTTACACGTCCTGATATTGCACATGCTGTAAGTATGGTTAGCAAAGTTATGCACTTTCCTACCAGAAAACACCATGATGTTGTTTACCATATTCTTAAGTATTTAAAAGGAACTCCAGGAAAAGGGTTACTATTTCAAAAGAGTGGAGAACAAAGCCTAGAAGTATTTGTTGATACTGATTGGACAAGAGACATTGAAGATAGTAAGTCAATAAGTCAACAACTGGATACTGCACTAAGGCATGGGGAAATTCGGTTACTTGGAAAATAAAAAATAATCAGTTGTGGCAAGTAGTGCTGAGGCTGAATTTAGAGCTATTTCATAGGCGATATGTTAAGCAATGTGGTTACAAAGACTAATGGCAAGTTTAAAAATTAATTGTGAGTGTACGACTAGGTTATGTAGTGATAGTAAGTCTGCTATTAGTATTGTCAACAACCCAATGCAACATGACAAAGTGAAACATGTCAAAATTGATCGACATTTCATCCAAGCAGAAATTGAAAAAGGAGATATCAGTCTACAATACATCCCTACACATATCTAGGAAGTTGATTTATTTACAAAGACAATTCAACGACCTCAATTTGAGTTCTCACTAAGCAAGCTTGGAATGATAAATATCTATTCCTAAACTTGAGGGGAAGTGTTGGACATACAAATATTAGTTTAAGAGTTGTTGGGATGTCATTTAATTATTTATCATGTGATAGGTAAGAAGATGTTGTTGCTACCTACCACACATTATGTGCCTATTTATTGTAACTTTTATTGCACTATTTTAATAATAAGAGAGAAAAATTATCTCTATAACAAATCATAAGATAGACAACTCCCAGTTCCAACACTATAATAATCCACGCAAATAGACAGACCAATTCCTCAGTTAATGCATATATGACAATCACAGCTCGTGTTACTATGTGGTCATGAGATGATCAATGCCATTACACTCCAATTCTGACTTCCTATCCTATCCATTTTCATATCATAATATGTCATTGTAAAATCCCAGCCACATTCTTAGGGCATTAGGTCACCTCCTCTCCCAATGTAATCTACTTCCACATTTTACCCACATCATTAATTCATATGGCAACTTAACTAGAAGTGCTAAGTTATTCATATCAGCAAACTTCTGTACACAATTGCAAGAATTTGACTTTCTTATTATGCAACCAAGTGTTTGCTCCTGAACAATTTAAAGTAATTCTATTCAGTGTAATGAATACGGTGCCTATTAAGCCATCAGGTGATGCTTGTCGGCCTTAGGTGTGAATCTTGAGAAATATTCTTATTCTCGTCCCATTCTCATATATGGATAATTTAGATATAAATTTCCAAAATTTATATAAGATAAGGAAGCAATCCAATGCATGCTAACTCGAGAGGGCCACACAAAATTCTAATCTACTAATAACAAAAGCATTATTCTAGAAGACGACAAATGCAATAGTGCTCAAGAACATTTTTTATGTTTAGTGACATAAGATGCATGCCCTCATGGCATTTGATTCCTTCTAGTAATCACTCTTGAGGTTTTTTAAAATAAGTGTCAAATACACCATTCAAAGCACTTGTCAACCAACCCCAACAAATCACAATATAGATTCCATAACCATATCACTAGGCAGTGTGCTACAGATGCCTTTCAGGAATATATTTACTTCTAATCCCATATTTAAGTGGACGCATAACCAACTGCCAACGCAATCTAATATGAACACTCTAATCTCCATGTGTACAATGAAGCTAAAACTTCCTGTAGCCCTTACCCATCGTTTACCCACAATGATACGCCATATCATCATTATCAAAATACAAGTTGTTGAAATACACAAGAGCTGAAGATTATGACTAAAAATTCCTGTCAACACGTTCTCTTTTTGAAAAAAGTTCCTCTTTTCTTTTATATCCCCAATCCCAATGCATAATTATCTTTATACAGAGCAAAAACCCTAGCTCCCATGCATTCCCAAGTACATATGCTAGGAAATTCCTCTAATACTCATCCACAATACAAACGATCATGAGATCCACCCAATTCCAATCTTCGCAAGACCCAAAATCCTAACCTAAAAACTAAACTTAAAAAAACAAACCAACCTGATTAGAATCACATAGAAGGTGCAAATTCCACACAGCATCACCATGTTTTATATCGAAAAGAGACAAAGGAAAAAAGAAAACCTATAGTGTATTACCGAAAGTACAATGAGAAGGAACAGAAACCTCTTGCTGAGGAAAAGAAGAAAAGGAGACGTTGATTTTGATCATGGGAACATCAGCATTAACATTGGCTCCGTCTTCTTCTCTCTTCTGAACCAACATGCCACAAGGTCTCATCTCCCAACTCTCACTCTTGCTCTCGTTATTATTACTACCATCACTCTCCAATCCCACAACTTGGGTTCCTTTCAGGTGCGGAGTTGACTTCATCTTCACTCAATTTAAGAACCACCAAGCGTAAATATCACTACTTTCCGGTATTCCACTACGACTGACAGATTCTGCTTGAGGGTTTAAGACAAAGACGTATCTTAATTGTGAGCGTTAGCGTATAGGGTTTCAGTAAAGTAAAAGCTGCAAGGACGGGGTTGGTATGACAGGACAGGGGAACCACTCTCTGCAGCTGTTTGCTATGCTATCCTCTGTCTACTTTTCTATGGCAGTGATCGTCATGGGTTTTGCGATGGGTGTTGGGGTTTGGTCGGATGTCAGTGGAATGAATGAAAACTGGCGTTTCATGTTTGGGTGCGTGTTTAATGGAACTTCTTAATTTTAAGACGGCAATGGTGATGGACTAGTGTAACCTTGGACACGTTAGACTCAAATGATAAACCGATGCTGGCTTGGTTATTGACCAGTAATAAAAGGCCCATTTTACAAAGACACCCCAAATTGCTTTAAAAAATTATTTCCCTTTTTCTTTTTTAAGGGGTTAATGCAATGAGTGTTAATAAATTTTAATAAAATATAATATTAGATATCTGAATTATGAAATTGATTAATTTAATATTTAAATTTTAAAATTAATTAATTTAATACCTAAATTTTAAAATTAATTAATTTAATACATGAACTTCGAGATTGATGAATTTGGTACATAAAATAATTTTTCATACACGCTAACAGTATTTTTATCAAATTCTTTTAGGTACTAAATTGATTAATATCCAAGTTTTTCAGATACTAAATTGAACTAATACTAAACCGATACTGAACCATTACGGATATGATACCGATGAAAAATCAATAATTTTACTCATAAACTGATCAAACCAAACCAATACTGATTCGATATCGATACTAAATCGATACTAATACCGATTTGATATAGATAAAAAAATCGATAATCTAGATAGGCCCAAAATCAATCATTTCTAAAGTTCGGATACATAATCGTATATTTTGTCAAAGTTTAAGTACTATCACTAGAATTATTCCTTTTTTAACTATAATTCAAGCATAACCTTTAACCCAATTCATTTCATTAAAAAAATATTATGGGAAACAAAAGTTAAAAAAATATTATGGGAGAAAAAAAAACTCATTGCTACTATTTTTTTATATATTCAAATCAATAATGCCGGAGTATCAATATTATTTTGCTAAGGGTGAACACTACATTTGATATCTAAATTTTGTTAATTTATGTAATTAACTACATGAAGTTTTAAAATACCAATTTACTAACCTAAAATATACTTACTTTGGCAACTAACCACCTAAATCAACTACCTCAGGTACCATAAATGAACTCAAAAAGTTCATATGCACTACTTTAGCAACTAACTACCTAAATTAACTACCTCAGGTACCATATATGAACTCAAAAAGTTCATATGCACTAAATTATCACTTTAAACTTTACCCAATTAATTACACGAATTGGTAAAATTCATGTAACATTTACTTTTTTACTAAATAGTGATGACAAGATCAAGGGTGCTCACGATTCGGTTAACCAGTCAATGGCCCTATTTTTTAAACCTAACCGTAATGATCATTTTTTTAATATTCCAATCCTAAATTGATCCATAATAAACCGCCTTAATTGTTGACCCTTTTTTTCAATTATTTTTTTCAATTTTCAATTTTTAACCATTTAATATAATGGTTATGTAAAATTTGTGGTTAACCATATCTTTTAATATGTCTCGAAAAAAATTAAGGAATTTTTTTTACAATTATATTAAAAATTACAAAATTAAGAATGTAAGACAAGTGACAGAATTGTCAATATATATTGATGCTCTTAAGATAATCATCCACATTTATTTGCAACACAAAGCACCATAACACCCATGAAGTATTCAACGACCAAGACAATTAAGTTAAGATAGATTATAGTTTGAAACCTTCAAAATTTTGGCCTTTAGGGTTTGAAACCTTCAATATTTGACTATTGATATTTTTATCAGAATAATTATATAAGTATAATATAAATTATATATATAAATACGGATGGTTAACTGAAACTATCGGTTTTTTATTCT
Organism: Combretum micranthum; assembly: GCA_024138025.1. Taxonomy (NCBI): domain Eukaryota; kingdom Viridiplantae; phylum Streptophyta; class Magnoliopsida; order Myrtales; family Combretaceae; genus Combretum; species Combretum micranthum. Next base: position 68,625 of record JAMXBD010000517.1, read on the forward strand.
ATAAACCGAAACCAAAAACTGAAAAAATTAAAAACTTCAATCCTAAATCGAAATCAATGGACCGGTTAACCCTTTTTTTGAAATTAATTTTGCAGTTTCGATTAGATTGTCTAAAACATTTGGTTTGTTTTTCACACCCCTAGTTGAGATGATTCTTTTAAAAGCAAAAAAAAAAAAAAAAAAAAAAACATTATTTATGTAACTAGATTCTACTATTGCTCATACTCACTAATTAATTCACGTTCCAATTGAAAAGTTACTATTAAAATATATTTGAAGTTGTTGAATAATGTAATGTTACTTTTTGTATCTATCATATTAATATGCAAATCTATGAGACCATCCTTCATATCACTTTGCACATTAAGTAGAAGAAAGAAAGTATCAATTTTAAAAATTCCCATGCAAATTTTATAAATTCCCATACAAATCTTTGGAAGCTTAACTCTCTTTCTATATTGTAAAGCTCACTTAGGATGAAATAACTTAGATAACTAAATCATAAATAAGGGTAAATTTGTAATCATCTATCCTTCAACGAGACATAATTTTGCTCTTCTTAAAAATTCCAATAAACACGTTAGTTCAATATGTATTTATATTCTTCAAAATAATGTATATTTTCATTTTCTCCTCTTCAACTAAAAAATCCTAAGTCAAAAGGGAAAAAATAATGAAAGTAAAGAAGTGAATAGAATAAATGGTGAATATGATATTTGGTACCTAAACTTTGCTAATTTGTGCAATTAACTACTTGGAGTTTAAAATTGTTGATCTATTACCTAAGCTTTGTGTGTTTCTACAATTAACTACCTAAACTTTGTCAGATTGTTCAATTAGTTACGTAAACTTTACTTATTTTATAATTAACTACCGCATCTATTTACTATGAATAAACATAAAAAGTTGACATTTATAAACTTCAACTAGTTAATTGCACAAATTGGCTAAGTTCATGTACTAAATATAACATTTACCCTAGATTAAAATAATAAAAATAGTTCACTAATTTTCCCTTACAAGTATTGGATTAAAAAAAAATTCAATGTGCAAGCTAATTAATAAAAGATAGTTTACTTAAATGTCCATACATGCAAAGTAATTACTTAAATCCAAGTCAAATGGAATAACATAAATCAAGAAAAGTTCATAAAAAATTAATGATAATAAAATATAAAGAATAAATAATAAATGTAATATTATATTAAATAAATAAAAGGATTTTAAAATTTTACTATATTGACCTTTATGTCTAATTATTTAGGAATGGGGTAAAATAGTATAATAAAAAGTAAGTGTGGAATGCCTAAAGAGACTTTGTTATACTAAATTATGAAATACCCTAAACTTTCATCTAAACTAGGAATTGAGTTTAGATATATTAAAATAAATCAAATGAATCATAGGATATAATTAAACAAATTGATATAATTTAGTTAGTAATTAATTAAGTTGAAATTTGAGATTTAAATTCCTAAACCCCTAAACATGTTATTAAAATATTTAGAGTATTCCTAAACCCTTAAATTATAGCCTAAATCCCAATTCCTTAGTCTTTACAAAATTTAAGTTTATTTGCTTGTATCAAAATATCAGTTCTTAAACCCAAACTCAAATTAAATATCATTTTGGTCTAAACTAAATTCCTAAATTAAGTTCTTAATTTATAACCTATTGATTTTAAAATAATCTTTTAAATATTTATTGAACTTAAGATATTGATTTGAAAGTTCTAAATCTAATACCCTTAATCTAAAATATCCTAATTTTAAATCTTATCCTTTCCTTTCTATTTTACTTCACCTGCCTTCTTTTTCTTTCTTTCTCTCTCTCTCTCTCTTTTCTTTTCGTTTTTCCCATTCTTTCCTTTCCTCTCTTCCTCTCTTCATTTCTTTCAATTTCCACACCAAAAACTCCAATCTAAACGAGATTAAAGAGATTAAGAGGAATGGAAAGGAACATCAAGGGTGGAGATAGAGCATAAACAAGTTTGAAGACGTTGAAAAGTAAAAAGATAAAGAAAATCAAGAAGCTATATTGCCAAAAAGGAGATGAGTTTTTCTTTTCCTTTTGATTTAGTTGTTAATTAATTTGTTTTAGTTGTTGTTTATGTTTATATGTGTTGGTTTAATGGTGGATGTGTGTTAGATTGTTGAGGAAGATGATGAATAGTGAATATGGGGTTTGATAGATGATGTTCGATGTTGTTGGATAGATGTATAAGTGTGAGAAGCATGGAAACTAGTTTTGTATGATGTTTTGATGGAAGTAAAATGTGTAAAAATTGGTAAAAGATGTAAAGGAAGGGAAAGAATGTCGAAATAGGGAAAACAGGACATACATGGGTCATGTATGTGGACTCGTGACTGGTCAGAAGCTTAGAATGAAGCGTTGAAACTGCAGTAAACTACACTTCTCAATATTCTAAATATTTTAATTTCAAACACGAGTGGATTACTTAACCGGTCAGCAAAATCACCGAGCACAAAGCAGTATTTTTTGGAAAGTCTAAGTCGTATCCACAGGGAGCTATTGGTTAATTACTAGAATTAAACTTTTACCCTAATCTAAGCAATTGATTTTTCAGATGTGTAATTAATCTATATTGATCTATATTAAAAACTAGATTTCAAATGATTTATCAAGAACTAAAACCTTACGTTCCAGCAACTATAACAAGGGATTTAGGTTTAGGAGATGCAAATGGTATATGAATGATGTATTTCTATTCTCATGTGAAATGACTCATGTTTTAAATTGATATATAACATTGATTACTTGGGATTTGATCAAATTCATCTAAGAATTGTTCACCTCTCGATGTAACAAAATCTTTCATAGCATAAACTATCCTATTAAGATAAGTTATCTATGATTTCAGGTTAATAGCATTTTGCTCTCACCAAAATTACTACTCTAGTTAAGAATACAAAACAAGCACTGTTAAGTGACCCAAATTTGTAACCTTAACCGCATAAAGATTAATGAATTCTCAAGTTCTATCACAGATTTACATATCTCTATGACAAATCATATTCAAAAACCTAAGTTTTGCTTGTGCAGATCATTGAATCCTTCTCAGGTATCTTTAATCTTTTCTATCTAATCTATGTTGATCAGACATAAACTAAACAGATTACAAACAAAGATAATCAAATTCCTAAATAATCAACACCAATCTCAATTCAATTCATGCATCAAATCATCAAATCCATTCATACATATTCATAATTGACAATGAAAACATGCCTCTCAATATACAATCAAGCATAAACATAAAAGAATAGAGATTGAAAACACCTTAAAAATGGTTCCTTTTCAGAAACGGGAATTTCCAAATCCAAAATCCTACAATTGTAGGCAATGCTTGATTGTAGCTAAACCCTAATCCACTCTAAATTGCTAGAACATTAGGGTCTTAGTGCCCTAAAAGAAAAACAAACAAGAACATTTTGTTTCCTAATATTTCTGAATATTTTTGTGTCTCTCCTCTTCTTTTGCTTTCTCAAAAACACTGTTAAATAGAGCAAAATTGCGTGAAGAATACGAACTAACATAGATGTACGCCGGCAGTTACAAAATGTACGCCGCCTGCGTAAATGTGGATCTGGCCGGCGTTCGTTGTATGAAAAGTGCCTCTTCAACTTACGCTTAATGAACACTGGCTATGTTGCTTCAAATCTAGCCTGCATAGATCATCATTCAAAATTTCCTATAGGATTATACGCAGGAACGTACGCTGGCTGCGTTGAATCCCAGAAGGCCGGCGTTCCCTACTTCATCAAACCCTACATTGGCTGCGTTCGAGCCTACGTTAAGGATTTGCAATCTGTGGACAAAGTACACAGGCTCAACGCTAGCTGCGTTGATGCAGAATTTGCCGGCGTAACTCCTTATTCCAAATGCTTACTCCAAATTTCTTCTACCATGGCTGCGTTGATGACTGTGTTAAGAAATTAGGTTCTGTAGTCGTTCTACACAGCCTCTACGCCGGCGGCGTTGGATGCTTTTGAGCCGGCGTACATGTTGATCTTCAACCAATTGTTTTGGAATTTGCTCATTATTTCTTTGTTGACCTGATTTCACAAAATTTACACTTATAAATACAAATTCCACTTGATTTCTATCAAATCTATATCAATTTTATCCACAAAATGTATGTAAAATATGAGTTCATCAAATTCCCCCACACTTGAATTGTTGCTTGTCTCGAGCAAATTTGATAAGAATCCGTCATAGATTGTACCAATTTCACTAATTTATTCAAGCATGTCTCAACTTGTGACTTGCAATTATAATGACCTACTGCTCAAATCAACTTGTGAGCTTGTGATTGGATTACTAAAATCAAGATTCAAAAGTTAATCTGGAAAAATCAAACTTTAATCTTCATTTTTAACAATAAAATTATCTAATCCAAAAGTAAGCACAATTCCACTAAGGAAAAATACCCATTTAAACTTCAATGGATTTTTAGCATATATATAATCAAAGTAACAAAGAATGAAAGCATATAGTATCTATTCAATCCCTAGATTATCTCCCCTTTTATTACAAGTCTTATTTTTATTGAATTTTTGCATTCCTTTCTTTTCATACAAGCACTTTTTTTTTTATTTGTTTGGGAGGTTTTTGTCTCCATCTTTTATTTTTGAACTTTTGCCCATTCCTTCCCTTATCGTTATAGTGAGTTCATTGAGTCGGCACATCTCGGGCTCATCACCCAAGTGACTAGGTTTTAAGATACCCCTAAGAACTCTTCCTCACTCTAACATTCAAGTTTGGATACTCATAACTTTTGAGTTAGCAGAGTAGTGGCTATGCTTGTTTCTTTTGCAATTCAATACTAAGACTTTTTTATAGGGAATCACTAAGAAATGAATTTCTTTTACTTCTTTCACTAGTTGTTAAATGACTTCTCATAGAAAAATCCAGTGATTATATAATAACTAACTATTCCTAGAAGTAAACCTAGTTATTTTTCTCAAAGGACTTGACTTACTCTCAAACTTCAAATTTTTAGAGCTAAAAACAAAGTAAGTTTGCTTCTTAGAGATTCAACTTCTCAATATTGACAAAGTAATCCATTCACAAAAGTTAATGAGTAAGACCTTTAGCAAGTTATTTCCATTTCAATTCAGATGCTATCCACCATATTTTGAAACAAATCTCAAGATTCTTATTTTCTTTAAAAAAAATTTGACCTTAAATGTACTAGATCAAGAACAATTAGTGTGGGTACAAGCATCATGAATATAACTCATATTTCACCAGCCATCACCATGTTTAGTTTCAATACTATCCTTCCCCACACTTAAGATATACAGTGACCTCACTGTACGAAATAAAACAAACAGAGAAAGGAAAAAAAAATGAAACTAATGACTTCCCTGAAAAAGCGTGCATGATCAATCTAATCATCCAAAACGATAGAGTGTAGCTGCAAGATGCTGCCCTGTGATAACTACAAAACAAATAAAAAAGATAAAGGAAAATAAGAAGTTAAGTTCTAATCATCTACAGATCATAGCAAAAACAAAACAAATCAAAATCCATAAGGCTAGCAGGGACTCTAGCTCTCTGCCTCCGTGCTGGACTGCTATCATCATCTGTGGATGTCTCATAATGCAATTGCGACCCTTTCTCAGAATTGATACAACAAAACATATCCTTGATCGCCTGAAACATCTGCTTTCTAAACCCCTTGTTCTTCTTTTTTCTTGTTTTAGGATAGTCAAAATCTGATCATGTCCTTGCTCCAATCTATCTAGGGTAGTAACCACCCTATCCCAATCCGATACAGAAGGAGCTGAAGAAGAAACTGGAGGAGGCGGAGCTGATGATGAAGGTGGTAGCTCAATAGGAATATCTCCAGGGAAGATATCTGATAATCCTGCTCCTCAACCACTGGTGGTGGCACACCTCTTGGAACTTTGACCAAACCAAATCCCCTGAAAGGAGCAGATGTAATTCTTTTACTCGGGATCTCCACATCCCCTTCAGGTTCTCGGAAAATTTGCATTCCCTTCAGTAACTTGGTTATATATCCTCCACAACACAAGAACTTAGTTCTTGTCATCAGCTTGTCTAAAGATGAAATTCGCCACTTCCACTCCAAGATCAATCCGGTGATTGCCAATGATGCTGAAGAGGTAAAACATGTCAAACGAAGTCACTTTACTGTGACTTGTCTTCTTACAGCTCACCGTGTGGCAATGATGTGGTGGATGATCTTGTATTCCACTTTAGAAAAAATGGATGCCACCACTTGGAAGCCACAAAAGGTTCTGTCAAAGGAGCTATCAATTGTAACCAATATGCCTCCTGAGTCATTTCATCTGCTCCTTTAGGCCAAGAATTTGTCAGCTGCAAATTATCTGCCTCGCTTTCATACAAACCCAACACTCGTCCCATAGACTTTAATCTGATCTCATGCACCTCTCCATAAGCTTGGAATATAAACTTTGACCTTTCCCCTTCTGACTCCACCTTCAAAGTGGAAAGAACTTCAAGTGTGAGATTCTTATATGCGGGTTCTCTCCATTCAAACAGCCTCAACCAAGCCGGATCCCGAATCAACTCAACAACCTGGTTTCTAATCCCAAACTCATCCAACAACTCCCAATCCATGTATTGAGAATTGATGAAATCCATCTTCATTAATCGCCTCTTGTTGTCTTTGGCGTATTGCTGGCTGGATAAAACATTTCGGGCTTGTGCACTTGATGAAGAATCAGTGGTTCGTGGTCTTTTTTGTCTGGGGGCCATATCTGCAAATGAGCACAATAGGGAAGCTTAAACAGACCAATATGACAGCACCAACCAAAACCATGAAGCCCTGTGCTAGTGTCTGTGAAACAATCAAAACTAATCCCTAAACATTTGCCTAGATCATGTTATATCTTACAAATCAGACCCCAAGCTCAACAAATCATATTAGCATATCAACAGATCAACAACTCAACCAATACTTGCAAGTGGAATATTTCAAGGCAGGCTGTATGGAAAGAAACGTTGGTCACAAATTGATGCACAATTCACTGTTTAGCAAAGCAACAAAGCGCAAAACAATTCCACACTTCCTACTAAAGTAACCAAAGCATCCAAAAGATGAGACAAAGTAGAAACAAATATGGGCACACACGAAATCATTATCTAAATCAAGTACTGAATTGCAATCGATCATCATGAACACTTGAATCAAGCAAATTTTGCATTTACACCAAAAAGCCCCAAATTCGTTTTACAAAATCATAAACGCATCAACATAAACCCTAGCTCATGAATAATGATCAAAACATGCTAAATGTGTAATCTAATGAAATTCAATTCAAAACAGCCATCAAAATATCTCAAATAAACTCCCAAAATCAACCAATAATTCAAACATCCAAACCACCATTCATACTCACACGGCTCATCACACTTCACCCTCATACACACAAACTCCTCACCCAATCCGAGCCACTACAACATACATGGATATCTTGGATAGATTAACAAGAAAAAATGGATAAAGATCTTACTTGATAGTTGCAAAATAATCCAAGAGAGGAGGAATGCCAATACACACCGAGAGGAGTTAAGTTGGGGAGAAATAAATAAGAATGAGAGTAGTTGAAAAAGTGATGAGAACATGCAGACAGAACCTGTTAATTTTCGAGTTGCATCTCCTACGCCGGCAAAATTGTCGACTACGGGCGGCGTTCAAGGCGGTGTTGTCAATTCAACTTCAATTTTCAGACAGAATGGCAGGTGTGTATGTGTTTTACGCAGCCAGCGTACAGGTCTATGCTGGCACTACACAGCCGTGTATCTATGTTTCCATTTTTTTTTTTAAAACATAAGAAATAATCCATTATCCTGTGTAATTCATAACTAAGTAATTTAAGATTACTTACCTCACCTTTTTCTCAAATGGATTTATCTAAAGCTCCAAGAATAATTTGCCATGATCTGAAAACTAAAAATTAAGAAAATAAACACTAAGTTAGACATGGGTTGCCTCCCAAGTAGCGCTTAGTTTAACGTCGCTTAGCCCGACAGTGCTTGATCAAACTCAGCTTGGATCCTGAAGATCCACGTCTTTCTTACTTGCCTCCACAAACTTTCTTTCCCAAAAATGCTTCAATTGGTGACCATTGACTTGAAATGACTTTTCCCCATCTCTCTTGATCTCAACCACTCCATAAGGATACACTTTGATGATGTCAAATGGTCCAGACCACCTAAACCGTAATTTACCCGGGAATAACCTTAACCGAGAGTTATAAAGTAGAACTTTTTGTCCTTCCTTAAAATCACGATATAGGATTTGCTTGTCATGCCACTTCTTGGTTTTCTCCTTATAGATATGAGCATTCTCAAAAGCATCATTTCGAAACTCATCCAACTCATTCAATTGGAGTAACCTATGTTCACCAGCAGCTTGTCTGTCAAAGTTCAAAAACTTTATTGCCCAATAAGCTTTATGTTCCAACTCTACAGGGAGATGACAAGCCTTTCCATACAGCATGCGATATGGGGACATCCCAATAGGATTCTTATAAGCAGTGCGTAAGCCCAAAGTGCATCATCAAGCTTTAGCGACCAATCCTTCCTTGATGAATTAATGTCTTTTCAAGGATTCGCTTAAGCTCTCTATTAGATAGCTCCATGACCACTTGTTTGAGGATGATAAGGTGTAGCAACCTTATGTCTCACACCATACTTTGCAAGTAAACTATCAAATTGTTTATTGCAAAAATGAGTTCCTCCATCACTAATAATTGCTCGTGGTGTCCCAAATCTAGTGAAAATATTTCTTTTAAGAATTTAAGTACTCCTCGTGCATCATTAGTCGGAAGCGCAACAGCTTCAACCCACTTAGATACATAGTCAACTGCCACAAGGATATACTTGTTGTTGAAGGATGATGGGAATGGTCCCATAAAGTCAATCCCCCAAACATCGAAAATTTCAATCACTAGTATCCCATGCTGTGGCATCTCATGCCTCTTGGAAATATTCCCTGTTCTCTGACATTGATCACAACTCTGCACATATGCTCTGCAATCCTTGAATAGAGTGGGCCAATAAAATCCACATTGAAGAACTTTTGCAGCAGTTCTTTCAGCACCAAAATGACCACCAGTTTCTCGATTATGGCAATGATAAAGTATATCAGCAATTTCAGATGCGGTACACATCGTCTAATTACTTGGTCTGGACAACTTTTAAAAAGAAATGGCTCATCCCAAAAAATATATTCATATCTGATAAAAATTTTCGTTTCTGGTGATGAGTAATTTTGTAAGGCAAAATTCCAGCTACCAAGTAATTAACAATATCTGCATACCAAGGTATATCTTTAATTGAAACTTCATAGAGATATTCATCAGGGAATGACTCATTAATAGGCAACTCATCTTTCTCATTAACAATTCTGGAAAGATGATCAGCAACAACATTCTCCACTCCCTTCTTATCTCTAATTTCAATATCAAATTCTTGTAACAGCAAAATCCACCTTATAAGCCTAGGCTTTGCATCTGATTTTGCTAATAAATACTTAAGTGCAGAGTGATCAGTATAGACAATTACCTTAGAACCGATGAGATATGATCTGAATTTGTCACAAGCAAATACCACGGCCAGCAATTCTTTCTCTGTGGTAGCATAATTTCGTTGTGCTTCATTCATCATTTTGCTAGCGTAGTAAATTACTTGAAAAACTCGGTTCCTTCTCTGACCAAGTACTGCACCTACTGCCATATCGCTTGCATCGCACATAAGTTCAAATGGTAGCTCCCAATCTGTGCTACAATTACTGTGTAGTAGTCAATTTTTCTTTCAAAAGCTCAAAAGCTTCCAGACAAGCATCATCAAAGGAAAAAGAAGTATTCTTTTCTAATAAAGCACAAAGAGGTCGTGAAATTTTTGAAAAATCTTTAATAAACCTCCTGTAGAAACCTGCAGACCAAGGAAACTTCGTATTCCTTTCACATTTACCGGTGGTGGTAACTTTGAGATCACCTCAACTTTAGCTTTGTCTACCTCTATCCCTTTTGAGAAATTTTATGACCCAGCACAATTCCTTCTTTCACCATGAAATGACACTTCTCCCAATTTAAAACCAGATGAGTGTCTTTGCATCGCTTGAGCACAAATGACAAATTCTCCAAACAAGTTTCAAATGAAGCTCCATAAACAGAAAAGTCATCCATGAAAACTTCAATAAATTTGAAAGCTTCAATAAATTTTTCAATCATATCTGAGAATAATGCCATCATACACCTTTGAAATGTTGCTGGTGCATTGCATAAACCAAAGGGCATACGTCTGAATGCAAACGTACCGTAAGGACAGGTGAATGTCGTCTTTTCTTGATCTTCCGGTGCTATTGGGATTTGATTATAGCCCGAATATCCATCCAAGAAACAATAATATTCATGCCCAGCTAGCCTCTCTAGCATTTGGTCTATGAAGGGAAGAGGAAAATGATCTTTACGGGTGGCATCATTCAACTTTCGATAATCGATGCACACCCTCCATCCAGTCACAGTCCGGGTAGGTATTAACTCGTTCTTTTCATTGTTCACAACTGTTACCCCCCCTTTCTTAGGTACCACTTGAGTAGGACTCACCCACTTACTGTCAGAGATTGGATATATGATACCAGCATCAAGCAACTTTAATACCTCCTTCTTTACAACTTCTTTCAAAGTAGGGTTGAGTCTTCTCTGTGGTTGGACTGTCGGCTTACATTCAGCTTCCATGAGGATCCGATGAGTACAGACAGACGGATGGATTCCATGAATATCTGCAATTGTCCACCCAATCGCTTCCTTATGTCTTTTAAGCACTTCAATCAACTTGTGTTCTTGTTCAGATGATAACTCCACAGAAATAATAACTGGGAGTGTATTATTTCACCTAAAAACACATACTTAAGGTGACTAGGAAGCTGTTTCAACTCAAGTTGAGGTGGTTCTTGTATGGATGGACTCAATTCTTTGTACTAGCCTCTAAAGGCTCAAACTGAGGTGATTTTATCCAAACTCCAGCAACTTCATCCATCAAGTGATTATCTACTTCCTCATTAGGGCTGTCACACTCATCCATACTCAGTAGCAAGTCATCTTCCTCAGGAGTGAAATTAAGCTCATCATCACTCATTCATGTGAAAACACATGCTTGGGAAACTCACCCATCTCAGAATTATCCATGCTGTATTCCTGAGTCAATTGATCAATAGTATCAAGATGAAAGCAAGTATCATTACCAGCTAAATGTTTGAGAGATCGAAATACATCAAATGTGACTTGCTCATCCATAGCCGTAGTGTCAGTTTTCCTTGTGCTACATCAATTAAGGCTTGTCCAGTAGCCAAGAAAGGTCTTCCCAAAATTAGAGGAATCTCCCGTCTTCAGCCATATCAAGAACAATGAAATCGGCTGGAAATAAAAATCTATCCACCTTGACCAAAACATCCTCCACTATTCCTCTTGGATGCTTAATGCTTCTATCAGTTGTAAAGACCGTAGTTGGTTTGCAATCTCCTAGACCCAATTTCTTAAAGATTGAGAAGGCATGAGATTTATGCTTGCTCCTAGATCAAAGTGCCTTATCAAAGTATGATTCACCAATGATACAAGGAATAGTGAAACTACCCGGATCCTTTAACTTTGGAGGCATCTTGTTCTGAAGAATAACTGAACACTCATGAGTGAGCATAACTGTCTCATGTTCAGCTAGGCGTCTTTTCTTTGTAAGAATATCCTTCATGAACTTTGCATAAGATGGCATGGATTCAAGTGCATCCATGAAAGGAATATTAATGTGCAACTTCTTGAAGACTTCTAAAAACTTCTCAAATTGATGATCCAGTTGTTGCTGCTTCAATCTTCCAGGAAAAGGAATGGGTGGAACATACGGCTTCATTTCTGGCTTTCGTGGCATACTATCTTCCTCTTTTCTTTTCCTTTTTTCATTACTTGATGAGGGTATATTAGTATAGGTGTCAGATACCTTCTCATCATTTTCCTCATGCCTTCCAGTGCTTTGGTCATCAATCATCTTTCCTTTTGTTCCTCATCAGTCTTTTTCCCATCTTGATTTTCCTTCATTACTTAGTAATTTCTTTTCCACTTCGGAGAGTGATTACCTTCACATCTTCTTTCGGATTTTTGTCAGTGGTACTTGGAAGAGTACCTTGAGGTCGGTGCCTAGATGCTTCAGACAACTGAGCTAACTGAGTTTGCAAATCCAAAATAATGGAAGCTTGATTTGATTGTTGTTTCAACACTTCTTGCAAAAGCTCAACTGTCTTATCCTTCTCCTTTTGTGGTTGGGAATGTTGTTGAGGCATCATTTGTGGTGGCGGTAATGCTCTAGGTGCATTTTGATTGCTCCATCGAAAGTTTGGATGATCCCTCAATCCAGGATTATAAGTGTTGGAGTATGGATTGTAATTCCTAGCATTCCTGTCATATTGATTAACATAGTTAGCTTGCACATTACCAGAATATGAAGGGAAGAATCTTCCATAGGGTACTCCAAATAGCTCATGTGAGGATCATAAGAGATCATGTTCATGTGTGGCTTATGACTTGGTCCAGCTCCTGACATAGGTTGCATGTGTTTCATCTGTGCGTAAGTGAATCCACTTGTTGTTGTAATTTGGAAACCGTCTCTGATTCATAAATGGCACTAACGGTTTTGGTTTGTTCGTTCATTATGCCAGTGAAACGTAGTACGAGCCAACCCATTAATCAGATCATAGGCCTCAGGAGCACTTTTATACATCAAACTGCCACCTGCTGTTGCATCAATCATTGTCTTCAAGGAATCTCCAAGAGATGTGTAGAAAATTCTCATTTGATCATGAAGAGAGATTCCATGATGAGGACAACGTCTAAGAAGCTCCTTAAATCTTTCCCATACTTCATATAGGCTTCACCTTCATATTGCCGAAAGGAAAAGATTTCATTCCTCAATTGGATCGTTTTGTTGGGAGGAAAAAATTGTTCCAAACTGTTGTGCCAACTGATCCCAATTAGTAAGAGAATGTGGAGGTAATGAATTTAGCCAACTTCTTGCCTTATCCCTTAATGAGAAAGGGAATAATCGAAGGCGAATTGCATCAGTGGAGACCCCATTACTCTTGATTGTAGAGCAGATCTGCAAGAAATTCTTCAGATGATCATGGGGGTTATCAAAACTGCTTCCTCCAAATTGATCTCCTTGCACCATTTGTATCAGTGATGGCTTTAATTCAAAATTATTGGCTTGAATAGCAGGCCACTCAATAGATGGTGCAACTCCATCAACTGTGGGCATGAATAGTTCCCACATTGGTCTGTGAACCTCATTTCCTGGAGCTGGAGGGTTATTGTTGTTGCCCATAACAGGAACAGGCAATTGTTGCTGCCCAATAGGAGGATTTTCATTCTGTCGCTCATTGAGGTGGGGGATAATATCTTGCTGTTTCTTTCCATTGCTCTCGTATTATCTGCTCGTCTTTTCTTAGTCGGCGGTGATAAGTCCGATCAATCTCAGGGTCGTAGGGTAAATCTTGGACTTGTTCACCTGACATACAAGAACACACGAATCAAGGTAAACTATTTTTTTTTTTTAGAGAATATGCTTAGTCTAAGGGTGTAAATCCTATTCTAATATCAGCAACGAAGCTCCCCGGCAACGGCGCCAAATTGAAACTGCAGTAAACCACACTTTCAATATTCTAAAGATTTTAATTTCAAACGAGTGGATTACTTAACCGGTCAGCAAAATCACCGGGTACAAAGCAGTATTTCTGGAAAGTCCAAGTCGTATCCACAGGGAGCTATTGGCTAATTACTAGAATTAAACTTTTACCCTAATCTAAGCAATTGATTTTTCAGATGTGTAATTAATCTATGTTGATCTATATTAAAAACTAGATTTCAAATGATTTATCAAGAACTAAAACCATATGTTCCAGCAACTATAACGAGGGATTTAGGTTTAGGAGATGCAATGTATATGAATGATGTATTTCTATTCTCATGTGAAATGACTCATGCTTTAAATTGATATATAACATTGATTACTTGGGATTTGATCAAATTCATCTAAGAATTGCTCACCTCTCGATGTAACAAAATCTTTCATAGCATAAACTATCCTATTAAGATAAGTTATCTATGATTTCAGGTTAATAGCATTTTGCTCTCACCAAAATTACTATCTAGTTAAGAATACAAAACAAGCACCGTTAAGTGACCCAAATTTGTAACCCTAACCGCATAAAGATTAATGAATTCTCAAGTTCTATCACAGATTTACATATCTCTATGACAAATCATATTCAAAAACCTAAGTTTTGCTTGTGCGGATCATTGAATCCTTCTCAGGTATCTTTAATCCTTTCTATCTAATCTATGTTGATCAGGCATAAACTAAACAGATTACAAACAAAGATAATCAAATTCCCAAATAATCAACACCAATCTCAATTCAATTCATGCATCAAATCATCAAATCCATTCATACATATTCATAATTGACAATGAAAACATGCCTCTCAATATACAATCAAGCATAAACATAAAAGAATAGAGATTGAAAACACCTTAAAAATGGTTCCTTTTCAGAAACGGGAATTTCCAAATCCAAAATCCCACAATTGTAGGCAACGCTTGATTGTAGCTAAACCCTAATCCACTCTAAATTGCTAGAACATTAGGGTCTTAGTGCCCTAAAAGAAAAACAAACAAGAACATTTTGTTTCCTAATATTTCTGAATATTTTTGTGTCTCTCCTCTTCTTTTGCTTTCTCAAAAACACTGTTAAATAGAGCAAAATTGCGTGAAGAATACGAACTAACATAGATGTACGCCGGCAGTTACAAAATGTACGCTGCCTGCGTAAATGTGGATCTGGCCGGCGTTCGTTGTATGAAAAGTGCCTCTTCAACTTACGCTTGATGAACACTGGCTGTGTTGCTTCAAATCTAGCATGTGTAGATCATCATTCAAAATTTCCTATAGGATTATACGCAGGAACGTACGATAGCTGCGTTGAATCCCAGAAGGCCGGCGTTCCTTGCTTCATCAGACCCTACATTAGCTGCGTTCGAGCCTGCGTTAAGGATTTGCAATCTGTGGACAAAGTACACAGGCTCAACGCTGGCTGCGTTGATGCAGAATTTGCCGGCGTAACTCCTTATCCAAATGCTTGCTCCAAATTTCTTTACCCTGGCTGCGTTGATGACTGCGTTAAGAAATTGGTTCTATGGTCGTTCTACACAGCCTCTACGCCGGCGGCGTTAGATGCTTTTGAGCCGGCGTACATGTTGATCTTCAACCAATTGTTTTGGAATTTGCTCATTATTTCTTTGTTGACCTGATTTCACAAAATTTACACTTATAAATACAAATTCCACTTGATTTCTATCAAATCTGATCAATTTTATCCACAAAATGTATGTAAAATATGTGTTCATCAAGCGTTCTAGATATACACTGCCCACATACATGCGATCGTGTATATATGCACTACAAATATACATGGGTTGTGTATATCCACTCGTGACTCTATAGTCGGCAAAATTCTTTGCACATGGATATACACTACTGACATACACGAGGTCGTGTGTATTCCCTTGCAGCAACATGTTTTTGTAAATTAACCATAACTTTTTCATCTAAACTCGGATTGAAGTGATTAAAAATGTGTTGGAAAGCTTAAAAAGAGATTTATAACTTTTATGTTTTAAGTTTTTGCAAATTCAAAAAGCATTAAAGCAAAACTTCTAATTCTTTCCAGCTGCTATGTTTTTCAAACAAAGTTAAAAACTTGTGTTTGCTTGTTAATTATTTGTTTGCTTAGGAAATGAATCTTATTGAGCTAAAATGAAGTAGATAAATGATAGTTAATGTGTTATCTTAGTTAATTGACATAAATAAGTATGAATTAAGTGGATTTATAGATTTAATAGATAATTGAATTAAATATAGAAGTTAGTTATAAAACAAACTTAGTTAATTAATCTAAGTCCAACTTGACTATATGAACTTCACTAAGCTAAAATGAATTAGATTGTTTAAGTTTAATCAACTTGGTTTAGTAAATGAATTAAATGATTGACTCTAATCAATTTGACTAAGGTTAAGTTAGAACAAGCTTAGTAGTTAATAATTGATTTAAGTTAATGAGTTGGGATAAACCATAAATAACATGGCGAATATGTTATTTAAAAAATATGCTTGTTTAGTAAATGAGTATTTTTGAATAAGAATGCCATGATGATGTTTCTATAATAATTGATTATAAACAAAGTGAAAAGAAATACTTTGACAGACAAAAAGATCTGTCAATATTTTGGCGAAGCGATATTTGCAGCCATAGCGGGGTTCTAAATTAGTGTCTGATCAAATAGGGCAATAAAATGAATTTGATGTAATGGATAATTTATTTAATTGCTTATATAAATTATATTCCTAAACAAATGTTTGAGTTTGGCTTCTGAATCTTCTGGATTATCTTTTGAGATGGCGTATGAGCCTATATTTGATTTCATATAAAAGGTATACAGTAACATGCTTGTTTTATTAACTAGGTTAGGCATAACTAAATTACTTTAATTTAAGAAAACCTAAGTTTTGTTTGTATTGATTGTCTATTACGCCGTTAAATCTAATTCAGGGAGCGACATCCTGCTCAGATTGAGGGCATGGTAGTTTAGGCACTTAGGCCACCCTTGTCATGATGTAATGACTTTCATAAGTGGTATGGCGAGTAGTCGATGGGGTTGTTAGTATCGATATAACTTTTAGTTATTCTTAAGATGAAATAATATGATTTAATTCAAATGTTTATAGGAACAGTTAAATTAGGTGACATTATAGATTAAGTTAAGTGAAGATGAGAAACGGTTGAGAACCTTAGATGAGACTATTTCTCTTTTATGGATATATCATCTATGAGATATAAGTTCCCGAACAACTTATATCAACCCCCTGAGTGTTGAGATTGTTACTTAGGACTCCCCAGATATCCTTATTGTTTAAAGTTTGAATACTCTAGTGATGCTTGGCTAAATTTAAAGATTTTCTAATAACTTATTGGATGTTGCATTTGCACTTAGTATAAGTTTGTATGCCACTCCGGGTGTAATTTCGTTACTGTATACTAAGCTTCGGCTCATTAGTGTTGTTATTGTCTTTTTCAGGTATTGTTGATTGATGTTGATGGCAACGATGAGGATTGATAAATGATGATGATGTTGTTGTTGTTGTCGAATGATGTTGATGATGATGATTATGTTTGACTCGGGTATGAGTGATCTGGGAAGTTTGAGGAGGAGTGAGTGAGGTAGGGCCGATGGATTTATTTGTACTTGTTTTAATTGTGTTTTTATTATGTCTTAAGAGCTGGATTTTATATTGAAGTTTGTAATATTCTTTTAAAGGGCCTTTTGGTGCCCATATGTTTGTAAATGATTATCTACCCCTAAGAGGAGATTGTAAAATGTTTTATTAAAATTTTTTCTTAAAAAGGTCTGCTCGGTTGGGAGTAGAGTGTTTATTTAAAATTTTTATAAAAAAGATTTTTCACTGCTAAATCCAATTATTTGAAAATCTAATTAAATGATTTCATAACCTAAAATTGAGCAGTAATGTTCAACATAAACAAAATTTTTTAAAGGGAGCCTAAGCATGTAATCCTATAGAGTATTATATGTAGCCGTAGCGCCTTAATTGATTTAATGTTGGATTAAATTTTTATGTCGTTACAAATTACCTTAAAGAATTAATGGATAATCAATGACGTTTTTTGGTACTAATATACAATGAGTGAATCGCACGTCTATCACTTTTTAAAAGAAAAAATTACAAAAGTATAAATTATACAAAAAAATTTCCAAAATACCAATATTATATCTCATATTGCGAATGCGATATCATATTATATACGAGTATTGTATTTTTTAAATGCGACATAACAATGTACATAAAATAATCTTACAAGTGTATCACACATGCAAATTGCAATACACATTAATCACATTTTGAACATACGATACATGTGTTATAATTTATACTAGTGTCTTATTTTAAATATGCGACACTCTTGTAAAACTAAACATCGCATCTTTAAAAGGTAATATTGCGATGGTATTTGTGTAATTAACTTTGTTTAATTAGTATTTATGCAAAAAAAAAAAAATTTATGGATCGGTAAACAAGAGTTTTTCTTTATGTATAATCTATGTTTAAAGAGGAATTTTAGAAAGGGCATTTAAGATAAAATTTCAAGAGTTGGGCAATTCCACACAAATAAAAAGTTGAGACACTCTCTCACTTTCTCTCTGACTAAGGAATTACAAGAGAATTGTAGATAGTTCAATTTTAATTTTGATCTCTTAAATCAAGTGGAAGAGGATCTCGATCCGAAAAGTGTTAATGCATAAGGTTGAGCGATAGTAAAGAGTAAGATGAATTTAATTTCTATAAATTGAAATCCAATTTATGAATTCTAATTAGATGAGTTAGTGATTAAGTTTATCATGCAAGGAATTGAAGATAATTCAAGAATTAATATCAGATTTGAAGAAATTATTGAAATGGAAGAAAAATTACATGAAGTGTTCTTAGAGTTAGAAGGTGCTTAAGGAGTTTGATTGGGTTTTGGAAGCTAGAAGTATGCAATTCAATATTTTAATTGAGGTAAGTTGTATAATCCTTGAATTGCATATGTTTAATTGAAGTTTCGAATTTATAAATGCATAATATGGATGATGTCATGCATAGGAATATGATGAGTTGGTATTTGAGTTAAATCTTTTCAAATAATTTGGTGATTTGGTATTTATAGATGTTAGTTTGATAATATAAGTTGGAAATATTGATTTTTTAATGTTGAATTGAAGTAAAACTAGTGATAAGTATGTTATGAAAATGGTTTGAATGATCTAGACATATTATTTTGGATTACAAGATGATATTGTGGATTTAGAGATGATAATGTGTATAAACCCCTAGGTTTTATACCAAGTATTATGTTTAAACCCTAGAACAAAAGTCAAACCAAAAACCTTAAAGTCAACAATTCTATCGCAAACCGTGGTTGATTTAGATCCGGCAATCTCGTGCTCTTAACCTTACAATAATAAAATTGAGACAATAGTAGGTTATTGTAATCCTTTAGATTTTATGCTACAGTAATGCTCAAGCCCTAAACTGGAAGTCAACCGAAAATCCTAAGGTCAACAAATACGAGTAAAACCCTAATAGATTCGATCCGGCAACCCTATGTTCCTAATCCTGAAACAACAAAATTGAGATAGTAGTAAATAATAGTTTATAATAATATAAGGATGCATAAAAATATCAGATTCAATAATTTTTTGTATCTTTCAAATCTACATGGGATCAGTTTTTGAAAATTGTGCCCCTAGTAGCCTGACAAAAAAAATATTCCGATAATACCAATAAACTCGTAAAAATACAAGCATTTCAGAAATATCATTTTTATAATTTTCAGAATATAAAAATATCAGATACAAATTAATTACTCGTATTTTCATTACTACCAATATTGATTTGTCTTATCTACTATTCATAGTACTATTCTACGCTATTCATTACTATTAACCTATCTCTACTTTTTCTACAGCTATTTCTGCACTCTACCAGACCTATTATCTACTTTTTACTTTTCTCATACATCTTCATTTACATCAAACTTTACATCTTATTATTTTTAATTAACAAAATTACAAAACAAAACAACGTCTCTCTCTCCCCCTCCCAATCACGTCGGCACCCCTCTCCCATACACACACATATTTTATTTTTTCTTTTTCGATTTTTTTAATTCACTTAATATTCACTCCAAAAATTCTATAAATACCTCTTTTCCCTCCAATTCTTTCACATACTCATTCACCTTACTAAAACTCTCCCAAATTCTCTTCTTAAACACTCTCTACCAAAATCTCTCTTTTCTTTCTTCATTACCCAATTTTTTTACACAATTCCTACACACATAAACTCCATTCAAGCTTTTCTTCTTCTTCTACTACTTCCATATTATCTTCTTAGGTAAGAGTTCTAACCTATTTCTTTCTACCATGTCATGTAACTTAACATGACCATGGTATATATTTCTTGAACATTCCAATATTATAGAAGCAACACTATGTTCATGTTTTGTTCTTATTCATAAATAAATTTCATGTTATGTTGATTTGCTATTATGTTGTTATTATGATCTTATTATTGTTATTATCTTTCTTCTAATCTAACTTCATATATATGCTACTATTTATATGTATATATCTGTATTTTCTAGAGCCTAAATGCTCACTAACCCACTAACAAGCTTATTATTGCTTTTTCTTTTCTTTCTTTTTCTCTTTTTTCTTGGGACATAGTCCCGGGATGCCTTGATAAAGCTAAGGCTTCCAATGCTTAACCGGATTGCCTTGATGAAGCTAAGGCTCCCAATGCTTGACTAGGTTATCTTCATGAAACTAAGGTTTCTAATACTTAACTATAATATCTTGCTTATTATTGCTATATTATTTACTAATATTATCTTGCTTCTTATCTCATATTTTCACCATCTACATACTACATGCTCATGATACATGTATCTACATAATTATATTGTCTCAACTAAATTTAAAGTAGAATTTTTCTTTAATAAAGGAACTTGGAACTAAATTTTCTATTATGTAACTTGTCATTAAATTATGAAGTTATCATCAACAACATAAAAAAATGGATTTTTACAATATTTTCTGAAGTTTCTCAAAGTCTTCTCAAATAACTACAATAATAGTTTTACCAAAGAAATATAAGAAATAAACACCTTTTTTTCATAATATGGTAACCTAAGTCTTAGTAAAAATAATTTGTGGTATTCAAAGTTTTCATAAAAAGCTTAAGAATTAAAATTTTCAACTCCATAACAAAACCAAGAAGCAAATTAGTTTTCAAAGATAAAATAAAATCAACCCATAAATTTATAAATCCACTAAGAAAAATAATGATTTTCATGTTTTCAAAGAAGGAACCTATTTTAAAAAAAATAACAAGAATATAAATATGATAAAATCAAAAACAAATGATTTTAACAATAAAAATAATTTCTTTTCAAATAAAACTTGTAGAGGAAATAAAAGACTAAGTTTTAGAAATAAAAAATTATTTTTAAAGAGTTACTAAACAAGAATATAAGAAAAAAAGACTCATTTTCTAAAAAACATTGTAAAGGCAAATTTATAAGTTATCAATAACTTAATAAACTTTTAATAATTTTATTTTTTTATCACTAGAAGTAAAAATCATAAAAGACCAAAGTTAAGAGAAAAATTTATTTTTTTTTGGAAAAAGGAATGAGGAAAATAAAACAAGAATATACTCATTGTAATAACGTAGGAAAATATAAAGTTTCTTCAAGTTACTTTGAAAAGAAATTTGTCGAGTTTAAATTTCAACACTTCAAATGAATTGTTTTATGAAATGAATCGTTGAGACACTACCATTAGAGTTTTTTCATATAAAGTGAGCTTAATATATATTCAAAGGATTTTTCAATTACATATATATATCTATATATTTTTCCAAAAGATTTTTGAATAAAGTTGAGTTGGAAAAATTGTTTTGCAAAATCTGAAAAATTCTGTTTTGAATCTGTACGGAGGTATTTAGCAACCCAAGTGATCTTATATGTAGGAAATAACCTTAGAAATGGATAGATCTTTTCGAGTAGGTAGGAGTCAGTGTATGATATACGATATTCCGAGATAAAATGAGCAAGTTATGGCCATTTTAAGTTGGAATTTCACTCTATGTGAATTTTGACGAACTTAGTTGAATAGAGTTGTAAGTTTAAGTAGATCTTTCAAGAAATACTCATTTCAGATATTTCTTTTGTATAGGTGACGTGGAGTCCGAGCTATCTTACCTGGAGGACTATTTTTGTAAACCCCCAAAGTTTTGTTATCAATTAAGCTTAAACCCTAATTAGAAGGTCAATCGAAAATCCTAAAGTCAACAAAACCCTAGTCAAACGAAATCGTTCAAGTTCGGCAATCCCATGTTTGTAATTCTAAGTAAGTAAGAGATTAGTATGTATAATAGTTCATAATAACATGAGGAAGCTTAAAAATATTAGATTAATTAAACCGCGATTCATTTTGAGCCCAATCGGATATAGTTTTCGAAAAGCGTGTCATGGGGATCAGAATAGTAAAAATATTCCGAATATACCGTTAGACTCGTAAAAATATAAGGTTTACAAGAATATTAGTTTCATAATTTTTCGGTAACTAAAAATATCAGATATCGCAATTATACGCGTATTTTCTTACTACCGGTACTTTAATTATCATGTCTACTTTACATTACACTATTTATTACTATTCTACACTATTTATCTATCTCTACTTTTTCTTACAACCTACTCTTATAACCATACACCTATTTTCTTACAATTTTCATTTCCAATACAACTTCATATCTCTCATATCTTACTTTTCATTAACAAAAATACAAAAAAATAAATTTCGCTCTCTCTCCCACTCAAGAATAGCGTCGGCTACTCCCCCCTCTCTCATCAATTCATTTCATTTTTCAATTAGTTAATTAATATATATTTTCCTCCACTTTTTCCTATAAATACCACCTCTTCCTTCCATTTCCTTCACACCTTTCATACATTACTCTTACTCTCTCAAAATCTCTCCAAGAGTTCTCTCAAAGTTTAGCTTTTATAGATAATGCTTCTTTAAGTTTTCTTTATGTTCATTTACTTAGTATGAGCATAATGTGTGTTTTCTAAAACCATGAAGATTAAGAAAGCAACAATATGTTCATACTTTGTTTTTGTTCATGAAACTATTTTCCTTTATGTTGTTTTCATATATATCTAACTAAATATATCTATGTAGTTATATATATCTTTTAGAGCATATAAGCTCATTTGTTTTGCAATTTATTTACTTTCCTTGCAATTTATTTATTTACATTGCAATTTATTTACTTTCAAGTTGTTTTAAGACTAGTTTTTTTAGTCTTAGACTTGTCCTCATCAAATCAAAACAATTTTTTTTCTTTTGGGGACTAGTCTATTTTTAGTCCCGAAAAGCCTTAAAAAAGCTAAGGCTTCCAATACTTGACAATTACTATTATGTTTATTTATTTCTTATATTCTTTATTATCTTATCTTATGATATTTTTAGCTTTTATAAACTATATAATCATATTTATGCATGGCTAATAAGTTGTTGTCCAAATAAAAATGAATCTTTTTATAAAAGAATAGGATTTGATCAAAGTTTTTCCAAAGACTTAGAAAAATATTTTCAAACGAATCTCTTTTGAAAGCTCATGTAAACTCATCATGAAATTTCAAACTATTAGTAAATGAATTTTTTTTTAAAAAGTCTTAAGATATCTCCTTTTCAAATAACAAAAGCGGTCTTGATATATAAATATGACTTGGTACTATTTTTATCAACTTTCTAAAACAAAAGCTAAATAAGTTTTCAAGAAAATCAATTTACAAGGAAAATGAATTTTTAAAAGAATAAACTCCTCAAGTACTAGTAAAGAAAACTTTTGAAAAATCTATTTTTCAATTCCTAGAAAGAAATTTTGTAGATAACCTCAAAAGGCCAAACTTTATTTTCAACTTACTTTTAATAAACTAAAGAATCAAAATATAGCGTACTAGATTTTGATCATCCAAAAATTTATAAAGTTACTTACATAAAGGAAAAGTCTAAACAAATCGAAATTTCAAAACACTAGAAAAGGCTGTTTTAAGGAAACAAACTAAATAAGACAACATCTATAGCTTCATGCATAAATTATGAGTCTATTTATATACATAAGGATCTCTTTTAAAAAATATACATATTTGAGTTTTACTTATTCAAGCCTTAGTAAAGGATGGATTAGAAAATATTGTTTTCAAGAAAGGAATTTCGTATTAAATCTATACCCTTCCAAATTGAGACCCAAATGACCTCTTATAGTAAAAGTAACCTTAGAAATGGATAGATCTTTTCGAGTAGGTCGAAAACGACATATAATATGCAAAATTCCGAGTTAAAATGAGCAAGTTATAACTATTTTAAGTTGGAAGTTCCTTCAAATCCGATTTTACCGCGAATTCAAGCTGGATTAGAATCTTGAATATAGAAATTCAATGAAAGACTCATTTGGGTATTTCATCTTGTTTAGGTGAAGAAGGAACCGATATTGCCTTCCCGGAAGATTACTTCGACTAGGAGTGATCATTATGGAGTGAGTGAATCCCTTACTGATTACATTTCCTTGATTGTGCCTGTAAATAGTAGCACTAGATAGTAAGGAAAAAGATAAATGAATAAATGTTGTGTGATTTGGATTCATGATTGAATGAAATGGTTGTTGAATAAAAGTTAAGAATATCGAAAGAGGAATTCGTGAATAACTTATGTTTTCTTGCAATGGTGTGATGAATATTATTTTGATCACCTTTAACTTGAACTCGGCAATAATTGAATAACCCTATATTGAAAACAATTCATGCATATTTTATTTGTGAGTCACATTTATTTTTCACTACTATTCTTCGTGTGGGGAAACGAGAAGTTATAGTGGTGGCTAATAGGAGCTAGAAAGTCTATATAAGCAAGTAGGAGCCGGAAAGTCTACAAGGCAAGTGGGAGCCGGTAAGTCAGCAAATATTGATGGTCATATGGGCCGATAACCACCCAACCCCCGACACGGAGGGCGTAAAATCCATGCTACACATGGTTTCCTCATGTGATTGATGCATTCACATATAATTGTGTAGATACTTGTGCATTTTATGGAAATGTTTTGTAGATGGGAGTTATCTCGCTAAGCTAGTTTTGCTTATATCCCTATAGCTTTTTGTTATAGTATGATTACTTATGGTTGGCACCAAGGAGCCCCTTTTGTCAGGTATGAGCCAAAGCTACTAGGAGTTTTTTGAAAAAAGTTTATATATTTAATTTTGGATGTAGACTTCTAAGAAAAATCTCTATAGTAGACTTATGTTATATTCATGTATGATATTACGATGGCTTAGAATAGTAAGACTTTAAGTGCGAGGGAATTCCCCTAAGAAGTTGTAAGAGAATTTTTATCCTAATGAATATTACATGTTTATCTATATAAGTTCTTGCATGCTTTTATTATCTGCTTAAACGTAATACCCCTTTGAGTCTCATACTATCTTGGAAGTACACCTTGCACGTGATATCGAAGCTCATGCGTGACTAAGGTTATCATTCATTAGCTTTAATATTACGTGCGGCGGACTGCTACGTTTAGGGTGCCATCCGAGGCATGACATAGACACCGGTCTCTAATGGTAGCGATCTCAAAACAAGAATTTTCCGCCTGATTCAACATCACCTAAACGAAAGAAATAACAAAAATGAGTATTTCATACCATAACTAATTCCAACTTATTAAATAAAACTCTTGAGTTCATAATTTCTGTGGTAAATGGAAATTCCAACTTAAAATAGCCATAACTTGGTCATTTTAACTCGAAATTTCACAAATAAACTATCAATTTCTATATACTTTGAAAGATCTATCTATTTGTGATGTTATTCTTAAGTTTTGAAAACATTTAGGTCTCAGAATGCTCGGATCAGATCTGATCAGTAGCTAAAACTTGCATTTCCGAAATTGTTTTGTGAAATTTGCATTATTTCTACCAAGTATATTATATGTGCATACATCATCTACAAGTTATTATCATGAATGACATGATATGAGCTATCTATATGTATTTCCTTAATGATTTTTGGTTAAATAGAATTTTTGGAAAACTTTTACTTTGCAACAATGTCAAAGACACTTGTTTGAGAAAACTAGCTTTATCTCTTTGAAAATCATCTATAATTTTTACTAAGATAAAACCTTGATGACCTATATACCTAATACCTTCATTATCTTAATAAAATTCTCCATTTAAAGGTTGGAAAATAGATGTTTAAATGTGTGTTTTGCCTAGTGACGAATTCTACACAATTTTAGAAAATGAAAATATTGTTTGATCCTAGTTTGGAAACATTTCCTTTGTTTTAGGTTTATACTTTGATAAAACACATTTACTCTTATAAAATTCAAGTCTTTATTACATTTATTTCCTAAGGCTTCTATTTTTCTATTAAAATCCTTATTTTGATATTTGGAAATAGGTGTTTAAATGGGGATCATTCTTAGATCCGAATTTTGGGAAATTGTTTTTGAGATTATTTCTTGAAAAAAAACTCAAATTTAATCTTTTTAAAATTAGGTCCTAATCAAACCTACTCCCTAAAGCTTCCATTTCTTTAATAAAACTCTTGTTTTAGGGTTAGAAAATAGATGTTTTCTTGGCATTTCATCATAGTTATGAATTTTAAGTTTTTTGTTGGTGTTGAAACATAGATCTAACTTAACTTTTATAATCATTTTCTTGTTTTGAAAATTTTTCTTAGTAAAACTAAGATCAACTTATAAAAATCACTCCTTTATGATATTTATCACTTAAGTCCTTCATTTTTCATGTAAGATCTTCATTTTGGAGTTGGAAAATAGGTTTTCTAAATGGTTCTTTCTCAAGATCCGAATTTTCAAAAATCACTTTTTGATAGAAACAAAATAGATCTTGAGTTTTAGCAACACCTTCATTAAGACTATCATATTGCAAATCTTTCATACATGTAAAATAAGTAACTATGTCATTTTAAGTACTCTAAACAAATAGATTTACTATACTACTCATGTTATAGATGTAAATGCAACCTAAACAATATGCAGATGAGAGTAATAATGAGAATATATGCACAAAATTTCCATAAGAACAATATATAACAATAATATAGCAAAATACTAATAAATCAACTTTAATAACAAGATCTACACATTATGATGGCAAGAATATCATGTTGTAGTATTTCCACATCCCTAGCATAAAGCTCATGGGGATTTTTGGTGGAACCACACATGTATGATTTTGCCATTATATGTTTTTATTATGGTACGATCAAGATTTATTACCTATTTAGTGTTTGGAGAAGGAAACTTGAAAAAGAAAAAAAAAATTTGTGTGTATGTGTGTGTGTGTAAAGAAAGCTCACGGTAAGGAGGGAGGAGGGGGAGAGAAAATTTGTTTTTCCAAAGTTTGATTTGTGAGAAATGAGAGAAAGTGAAAAAGTGAAAGGTGAAAGAGAGATTATATAGGAAAATAATTAAGGTTTTCATGTGATTATTTAATAGTAGAAAAATAAAACAAATTATGGGCATATGGGCAGGATTCATGCCAGTTTGAGAGAGAGAAGAGAGAGGGAAGTGTATTGATTTGTTTTGTGTAATAAAATTTAAATTTAATAAGTGATTTAAGTAGTAAAAGTTGAATTGGAAAAGAAAATGTAAGGAAGATGATGTGAGAATGTAAGAATAGATTGTAAGAATGTATGAATAGGGTATGGACGGTTGTACTTGATGAATAGTGTAAATGAAATCAAAAGTTGATTAAACACTAAATTACCGGTAAAAATGAAAATACGATAAAGGGTTATAACTGTAATTTTTATAATCTGAAAAATTAATGTAATTATATTTTTGAATTCCTTATTAATTTTCGGTTCTAACGAGTCCTATATATTTTTTTCTATTTTCGAGTCCTAGAGACCGGTTTTCGAACAGATCCTGATTGGGTCCGAAATGAATGAATTGCTCCGAATTCTGACTTTTTATGTTTTGATAAATTATTTAGGGCTATATTCTGGAGTTAACTCATTTCTATTGTTCTAGGGTTTCGTTCTCGGGATTGTCAGACATAGGGTTTCCAGGTCAAACTAGTTCAAAGGTTTTTTTTTTTAAGGTTTTAGTTCCCGGTTCAAATTTTCGAAACCGAATTCAGATTACGAAGAAAATGAGGACTTACAAATGAGGTCAAGATCTCGGAATCATAATCTATGACTTTGATTGTCTGAAATTAAATGGTGAGTGGGTACATTTTAGCAATTAATAGAAAACTGTACAAAACTACAAAATATATTATTTGCGAACTAAGGTTTCGTTGCTCGGAACACCTAACCACCAAATGGACGGATAAATCCATTCAAACATATGATTCTCGAAAAATCTTATGTATTATTTGCTCACGTGATTGCTTGCATTTCATTTGCTTGATTAAATAACTTGGTTGATTATTGATCGTTGAGTACTTTATTTGTGGATTTATTTCTCATTAAGCAAAGAAACTTACCCCCTTATAGATATCTCTTGCAGTTTCCTCAT
Source organism: Combretum micranthum (assembly GCA_024138025.1). Classification (NCBI taxonomy): domain Eukaryota; kingdom Viridiplantae; phylum Streptophyta; class Magnoliopsida; order Myrtales; family Combretaceae; genus Combretum; species Combretum micranthum. The sequence goes on from JAMXBD010000517.1 coordinate 96,917, forward strand.
TTATGGTTGAAGCCCCGGGAGTATTTCTCTTAGGTACTATCTTTTAGCTTAAGGAGTTTTTGGAAGAAGTTAAAGCCTAGATGTAGACTTAGACTTCTAAGTAAATCTCCTTGTAATTATTTTGATTAGGCTTCTCCAGACTATGATGAACTATATCTTTTAGCGGAGGAATGCCCCTTTGATGTTTGTAAGACCTTTATATATGTTTCCTTATTTCAAGTTATTATGTTATGATTTCCATTCTTAAACTGCTATATGATGTCTTCTTAAACAACTTGTTTCAAAGTTGGTCCTCTATGATCGTGAACGTACGCCTTACACCAGGTATCGAAGCTTATGGGATGACTGAGGTAGTCATACTTAAGCTTTAATATTGAGAATGGCAGACTGTCGCGTTTAGGATACCATTTAAGGCATGACAATTATGGTTCATAATAATGTAGGAAAGCCTAAAAAGATCGTATTCGTTGAAAATTAGTTCATTTCGGACCCGAACGGAATCATATCTCAAAACCAGGTTCTAGACACGTAGAATGGTAAAACCATTCCGATGATACCATTAGACTCATGATAATATAAATATTATAAAAATATCAGTTTTAGAATTTTTTTGGTAACTAAACATATCAGATATAGCTCGTTTACACGTATTTTCTTTACTATCAATATTATATTGTCTTGTCTATTATTCATGTTACTATACTACACTATTTATTACTATTCACCTATCTTTATTTTTTCTTACCACCTACTCTTATAACCTATATACATATTTCTTACATTTTTAATTTTCAATACCACTTTACATTTTTCACATCTCACATCTTAATTATTTTTCTCTACAAAATACATAAATTTTTTTTTCTTCCCCTCTCTTCATGCTAGGTCAAGCTCCCCCCTCACTCTTACTATGTATTTTTTTTTATTTAATTACATGTAATTTCCCTTTACAAATACCTATAAATACCTCCTCTCCCTCCATTTCTTTCACACATTTCATTTCCCTGTCAAAACTCTCCCAAAATTCCTCTCCAACAATTTCTTTCTAATTCTCTTTTCTCTCTATAAAACTATCTTCCACATATCACTGCAGGTCCCCTCTCTTCTTCAACCACCAATATTCTTTAGGTAAAAAAACTCCTATAATTATCTTCATGTCATGTAACTTAACGTGACCATGATGTATGTTTCCTAAACCTATGGTGTTATGGAAGCAACACTATGTTCATGTTTTGCTCTTGCTCATGCACAAAATTGTTTTATATTGTTATGTTATTATATGTATATTTATATTTTAGAGCCTAAGTGCTCACTAACCTAACATCTGATTAATGCTCTTACTATTGCTCTCACGGCTCGTTCACTTCGCTGAATGAATAAGGCTGTAATGGAATTCCTATTACGAAGAAATGGAATAGAGCTATAATAGGATTTTTCTTTATTAATTTTTTATTTAAATTGTGGTATTTTGAAAAAAAGACAGTTTCAGCATTGAATTAATATTCATAGGTTTGAATAAAGAATGGTTATTCAATGTTTTGTGTAATAGGGATTCATTGTGGAATTGCTATTCAATGAACTAAACGGCGTAATAGCTATTCATAAGGAATAAAACTATAATAGAATTGCAATTACAGCGAAGTGAACGAGCAGTCATTATTATGCTTTTTCCTTTCTTTTCTTTTCTTTTTTTTTTTTAGAACTAGTCTATTTTTTGTTCTGGGAAGCCTTAATGAAGCTAAGGCTCCCAATACTTGACCTCACTATTATGCTTATTTGCTTCTTATATCTCTTTCTATCTTATTATATGTTATTCTTATTTTTATCATGACCACATAACCATATTCATACATAACCAAGTTGTTGTTGTCTTAATAAAAAGGAAACAAGTTCTTTTTTTAATAAAGAAAAAAGACTAAACTCTTTCTAAAATAAATTTTGTTACTTAGCAAAGATTTTTCCATCAAAAGACCTAAATATTGTTTTTAAATAAATTCTCTTCAAAAACTTAGACAAGCTCATCATGAATTTTTAAAGTATTAGTGATAAAGGTTTTCTTAAGGAATAACTAAGCAGATAAACACTCTTCAAAATAGTAACATGAAATTTATTAAAACCTTAATGTTGATAATTCTTTGTTATGCAAATTTTTCTTAAAAACTTATTTATAAGATTTTTACCAACTTCATAATAAAATCCAACAACTAGACAAGTTTTCAAGTCAAGATAAAATCAACTCATTAGTTTATAAACCAACTCAAAGATATAAAATTTATCAACAACCTAGGAAAGTAAAAGTTCTTAAAATGGTATTCTTTTCTAAGAGAAATAAACGTACACTTAACACCAAAACATTAAATACTACCAATAACTTAAGAAAAATTTTGGAAACTTCATTTTTCAATGACTAGGGATAAAATTGGTAGAAATCCTAAAGAGACCAAGTTTTTGAAAATTAAATTTTGAAAAGTTAGGAATGAAATTATAATAAGACAGCACTCACTCATGATAACTTAAGAATTTTTAAGCTTTTTTCCTAACAACTTAAAGAGGACTTTTAAAATATCAATCTTTTGAACTCTTAAGACAAGTTGTTTTATGAAAAATCATTGTTGAGATAGCACCACTAGAGTCATGCATACAATACAACTATATATATATATTAAAAGGATTTTTCAACCATATAAATATCTATGTGTTTGTCTAAGGATTTTTGGATGAAGAAAAGTTTGGAAAATTTTATTTTGAGGGCTGAGAAAATTTGTGACTATTTTGTACCAGATTGTTCCGCGACCCAAATGACTTTTATGACAAAAATAATCTTAGGAATGGATAGGTCTTTTCAGGTAGGTAGAAAATGACATATAATATGCAAAATTCTGAGTTAAAATGAGTAAGATATGACCATTTTAAGTTGGAATTTCATTCTACACGATTTTTGATGAACTTAGTGAAATAGAATTAGCAAGTTTAAATAGAACTTACATGAAATACTCATTTTGGGTATTTCTTTTGTTTAGGTAACGTGAAGACCAAGTTCCCATACCCCGAAGACTACTACGACTAGAAGTTTGTCTGCACAATGGCTGAGTGAGTTTATTTCCTATATTCTTATACTTATGTTTTTGCTTGTAGCATAGTGGCACTAGAATTATGAAAAGATAAAATGGGAAAGTGCATGTGCTTTATATATATGGGTGAGTTTATGTTAAGTATATCGAGGCGGGAATTGTCTATAATCAATATTTGATTTAGTATAGAAATGATGTGTCTACAAATTTTATGATCGCCCTTAAAATATCTGATATTATGCCATGAGTACTTGATTAAATTGATTCATGCATATCACGTAGTGAGTCACATTACATTCATTATTATACCCTTGGTGGGACAAAGGCATAGTAGTAAGGTCCGTAGAGCTTGAAACTCTACATAATGGTGAATGGTTGCCTGAATTAATTTAATGATGAGTAGACACCTGAATGAACTACATTTTAGCTGCTAGTAGTGGCTTGCATAAACTACAAAAACCTTATTTGTGAATAGCGGTCTATATGGCCTGGAACACCAAACCCCGAATGGAGGATGTAAATCTATTCAACACATGATTCCTCGATAAGTCTGTGTATTGTTTGCTCACGTGATTTTTGCATTTCATATGATTGTCTTAATTAACTTGTTTGATATTTGGTTGTGTGAGTACTTAATTGTGAAAATGATTCTTGCTAAGCATATAAGCTTATACCCTCTTAGATATCTTTTACAGTATACATACCTTTGGCTGAAGCCTAGGGGTTACTTTACCTAGGTAATACCCCTTTGAATCAAAAGCTTTGGATAGAAGTCAAGATCTAAATATAGGTGTAAACTTGTAACTAAATCTCCAATGTATTTATTTTGGAGAGATAGATGGACTAAGTTGTTTTGATAGGGTTATGCCCGATGGGGTTATGCCCCCTTTAATATTTGTAAAACTCTATATATTTTGATTAAGTTGAACTGTTATGATTTGTATTCTTGATTGCTATTTATATATCTTCTTAGATTGCTTATTTCAAAGTTTGGTCCTATATGATCTTGAATGTATGTCTTCCACCTGATATCAAGGCTTTTAGGATGACAAAGGATGTCATACTTAAGCCTTAGTATTGAGTGTGACGGACTGTCGCATTTAAAGTATCCCTTAGGGAGCGACAATGTGCGTATGGGAGTGACGATTTTTTTAAATCGTAGTTGAATTTCTAAGACAAAGAGAAGTAAATCAAAGATTGTTATATTTGAACAAATCAAGAATAACTTAACAGGTTATAATAAAGTGTTTGAGCATTGTTGGAGGTCCAACTCTACCTAGCCTAATATAAATGGTCTCATGAGGAAAATAGATGCATGTCATTCCACTTTTTGTAAATGAAGCAAGACGAGCGTTAGAAATAATGTTCGAATACTTGAAGAACTACACAAGCAACTATTTGCAATCCAAGTATAACTAGCAAAGACTTATGATTTTGAGGAAGAATTAGCTCTTAATAAGCAAATTGATTTCTATTAATCATAAGAGGAATTATACTAGTATCATAGATCAAGAAATACCTAGCTATGTGAAGGAAACAAACATGCAAAGATTTTCCATCAATGTATTCAAAGGAGAAGAAGAAAAAATAGGGTAACTCATGTTAAAAAGGTCCTGGCATTGGGTGGAAAATGAAAAAAGAAATTGAATATAAATTTATGGAGTATTATAAGAATATGTTTTGTTCTAGAAATATTAGAGTGGATGATATTATGGTGAATAATATTGAGAGGGTGATTACACCTAAAATGAATTAATGACTTGTTATAAAGGTGCATTATAAGGAAGTCAAAACTACAGTATTTAAACTTGGTAGCTTCTGGTCTTGATGGTTTCGATGGACTCTTCTGCTAGAAACACTGGACAACCATGAAAGCTATCATCATAAAATCTATTGGACACTTCATGCAATTAGGTACACTTCCTCACAACTTTAACTCCATTGATATTGTTCTTATCCCAAAAGTGCATCATCCTGAACAAGTCAGTCAATTTCATCCCATTAGTCTAAGTAATTTTTCCTATAAACCCATATCTAAAGTTCTTTTAGATAGGCTACAACCCATTTTGGACAAAATCATAACCGCCTTTCAAAGCACATTCATTCTCGGTCGGCTAATCCATGATATTGTAATAATGGGCCATGAGATTTTTCACTTCTTAAAAGTACATAAGAGATCAAAACAAGCTTTTTGTTCTTTAAAATTAGATATGGCTAAAGCTTATGGCATAATTGAATTGAATTTTTTGGAATTAGTTATGTCAAGAATGGTTTCTCTCATAAATGGCTCGAATGGATTATGTGTTGTGTGAAATCCGTGTCATATTCTTTTATGTTTAATGGAATGAGGGTAGGTCATTTTACACCGTCTAGGGGAATAAGACAAAGAGATCTTGTATCTCCATAATTCTTTCTATTAATGGCTAATACTTCATCTAAAATTATTACAAGAGCAAACCAAGAGAGAATTACAGAAGGGAAAATGGTTAAACCCACTAGTCCCATTTTAACTCATTTATTCTTTGCCGATAACTCTTGTTCTTTCTTAAAGCATCATAATGTAATATGGCTAGACTAAGAACCTGTTGGATACTTATTGTGTAAATTTAGGCCAACATGTTAACTTACAAGAATCCTCTATATATTTTAGTTCATTTGCCTTGGATTGGTTGATAAAAAGCATGTTATGAATGTGATGGCAAACATTAAAGATAAGATTGCAAAAAAGACACAAGGGTGTAAGGGATCATTACTATCTATTGGTGGAAAGGAAGTTCTTCTAAAACCTATAGCATTTGCAGTCCCTATGTACACTATGAATGCATTTCTTTTACAAAAAAAAAAAAAAAAATGGGTGCAAGGAGGCATCCAATTTAATTGCCAAATTTTTTGTGGGAGGGATGCCAAAAATGACAAGAAAATCTATTAAAGAAAATGGGAAATGTTGACAAAATTAAAGGGAAAAGGTAGTTTAAGATTTAGGGGTCTCCAAACCTTTAATATGTCTGTCACACCCCGCCCCCTCAAGCGATGGCGATGTGATGCCAGGGCAGGTAACTGCCACAGGCCTCCTAGTGATAATGGCCGACATCCACCCTCAGGTGAGACCCCAACCAACTAATGCCCCGCAAGGTATCACGGGCACTATAGGTATTGTTACCCTCAGGATAGATTGACCCCAGTCTGCAGCCTCTAGGGATCGAACCCATGGTAAGAGGTGCTGCCTTTGGGGCAGGCAAAAGCCTCAGGTCATGGGTTCGATCCCTAGAGGCTGCAGACTGGGGTCAATCTATCCTGAGGGTAACAATACCTATAGTGCCCGTGATACCCTACGGGGCATGCGTTGGTTGGGGTCTCACCTGAGGGTGGATGTCGGCCATTATCACTAGGGGGCCTGTGGCAGTTACCTGCCCTAGCATCACATCGCCGTCACCTGAGAGGGTAGGGTGTGACATAAAAAAGGCGCCTGTCACACCCCGCCCCTACAGGTGATGGCGATGCGATGCCAGGGTAGACAAACCCACCACTGGCCCCCTAGTGGTAATGGCCGACACCATCATTGCATCATGGTGACCCCAACCAACGCATGCCCAGTAGGGTATCACGGGCACTATAGGTATTGTTACCCTCAGGATGGATTGACCCCAGTCTGTAGCCTCATGGTGAGAGGTGCTGCCTTTGGGGCAGGCAAAAGCCTCAGGTCATGCATTCGATCCCTAGAGGCTACAGACTGGGGTCAATCCATCCTGAGGGTAACAATACCTATAGTGCCCGTGATACCCTGCAGGGCATGCGTTGGTTGGGGTCACCATGATGCAATGGTGGTGTCGGCCATTACCACTAGGGGCCAGTGGTGGGTTTGTCTGCCCTGGCATCGCATCGTCGTCACCTGCGGGGGCGGAGTGTGATAATGTCCTTATTGGGTAAATTAACCTGGAGAATTGTTCAAAAACTAGAAGCTCTTTAGGCCAAGTTTATGAAGAGTATATACTTTCCTAATGAAGATTTTCTTAGAGCTAGGAAAAGAGGTAGAGCTTCTTGGATGTGGCAAAACTTATTAGTAGGAAGAGATGCTATTATAGATGTATTGTTAAGAGAGGTAATAAAATTGAAGTCTAGAATGGCCCTTGGATTCTTTATGAAATAATCTAGACACCAATAATAAGAAATCAAAATCAAATAAAGTTAATGAAATCCAATTAGGTTCATGTACATATTTACATTGCTAAATTCTTCAAAATTTCCAAATTAGCCTCAAACTAAAAAGCTAAATTTCGAAAAAAAATTGCAAAAAACAATTCAAATGACAAAATAAATTGAAATATAATTTAATATTATTTTTTTAAATGAAATTTTTTATAAGAAATATCAAAATAGTGATGTTAAGAGCTTTGATATTGCAAATTCTTAATTTTACCCCAAACTGGGAACTTACACAAATCAAAAATTCAAAATAGTAAATAAATTAGACTTATTGTATATATTTAAACCCTTGTTAGCCAAATAGGTTAATGAACAACCCTAAACTATTAAAAACTAATATTTAGACACTATGGATTTGGCCATGTGGCAAAACCCTAAAAGGAGGTATATTTTCCCTTTATTTAAAACCCTAATTTTGCCCATTCCTTTTCCCATATAAATATTTCTTTCTTTTTTTTTTTTTTTGCCTCCTTTCCTTTGTAAAACCCTCCTAAAACCTATGGTAAGGCTCTCTAAAACTTTAACCTCTTCTTAGTGCCAAATAAGTAAAATTAGCAAAGTATAACACTAATTAACTCATGTGATGTCTTTTACATGAGGAAAATGGAGAGGATGAAGTAGTGTTAGAAGAGTAAAAAGATCCACCAACATAAGGAAATTAGTGTCAAGCTAAGTATGAAATTTTAAGATGTTGTAATGTGAGTATTTTAGCATTTAAAGTACGAAAACTGACTTGGGTGAGTTAATACATGCTTGGGACTCATGATATTAAGGTTCAGAGTGATTTTAGAGTCTTAAAGCCTCCTCCTAATTGTAAGTAGGATGGAACCATATTCTAGCAATGGTAAAACCTTAGAAATAACTCTTAATGTTCAAAATTTGTAGTAGTAAGAAGATAAGATTAGTATAATGTGAAAGTAAGAGAAAAAACATGTTTGGATTGGAGTTATGTCAATTGCAAAGTAACCATGGTAAAAAGGAATGTTGCTGTCAAAACTGGATGTTTAAGGCTTCCAACTTTAATTAATCATGTTTTAACAAAATGGGAGAGGAAAATAGATGAAATTAGGCATAAACACAACCATCTGATACTTTTAAGATCACTAAAATTTGTTCCAACATGTTTTTGACAAAAATAAAGAGTATGGACATGAACCATCTTAATCCTAGAAGAGCATGATGAGTGCACGAAGTTGTGTACTTAACCATGCTTCTCTCGGACTTCAAAACTTGAAGAATTGAGTTTTCCAGAAGAACACAGGCAGATACATGTACCAGTGTTCTAGCTATTCTTCTCTTTGACCTAAACACCTTTTTATTGCAAAACAACATAGGGAAAACACAACATCATGTTTCAGCTCGTGTACCTTTTTGATCCTAAATATAAGAGAAACATAACTGGAACATAAGATGCCCCATCCCCTCATGTTCCTCTCTAGTCTTGAAACTCCTTCTATACTGAAAAACCACGAGGCAATACGTCTCCTTGTATACCTCCCATGTTTCTCTCTTTGAAAGAACACGGGGAATATGTCTCCTCATGCTCTTTTCTAGCCCTACCATAACTTTGCCAATTCTTACTTGTATGGCATAAAACTTGACTCAGCTCTTCCTTTAACCTTAAGCAACCTTCTAAGACCTTCAAAATACAAATTTAGCAAGTACTAATACCCCAGTCATGCTTTACATCATCCAAACACTTGAGTCTGAAAATGTTTCACACAAACTAAAGTAGTTCAAACTTAACAATTGGAATATGACTCTAAGGACTATATGAGATCAATGAACTTTGGGAATCAATTCTTGAAAGGTCAATAATCAAGACCCATAAAAGTATATTCCATTAAGGGTTGGTTAACCCAAGCCCCCAAAACCGCTCCTGACTTGCATGATTAATTAGATAACTTGACTAAATGACACAAATGATCCTTTAGACATTATCTTCGAGTAGATATGGTTAAACGAAGGTTAGAAGCCTTTGAAATTTTCATAATTCTTAAGAAATAATCATAGAAGTCAGAAACTAAAAACTGAAACCGTGAAAATCGACCCAAGTTAAAACCAAATTCTAAATAAGGTCAAATACAAAAATTCTTAACCTTGAGAAAAAGAGAACCCTCAAAACAAAATAGAAGATCCAACAATTGAATGATTCAACATCCGTACACCAATCAAATCATCTATCCGATTCCTAACATGCAAATTAAGATGATTTATCCGAGTAACGCTCGATAATAAAATACTAAAAACCTTAAATCCTTTGGTGAATTTTAGAATAAAAAATTTCAAATTTCACTAAAAGTCAAACTGAGTCAACCTATAACCTTAGACTCAGTTAAACGACTTCGAGAACTGAAAAATATTGAATAATCACAAATAAAATGAAATAAACCATAGATGTTAAACTAAAAATATAATATGGACAAAACCCTAAAATTTCTAGTATCCTTTAGATCTGAACGGGATCAGTTTTCGAAAACCATACCTTGGTACACCGGACGGCAAAAATATTTCGACAATACCAATAGACTCATAAAAATATAAGGTTGCCAAAGATATCAGTTTTAGAATATTTTGGAAACTAAAAATTACAGATGCCGCATTTATATGCGTATTTTTATTATTACTAGTATTTTATTTATCTAGTCTACTATTCATTATCCTATCTTACTATTCATTTTTATTCATCTATCTCTACTTTTTCTTACTACCTATTCTTACCACCTATATACCTATTTTCTTATATTTTTACTTTTCCAATACATCTCTAATCAAATCATATCTTACACATTACTTGCTTTTCTTTACAAAATACAAAATAAAATAATTTCTCCCCCTCTCTCCCACTAGAACCGGCACCACTCCCCCTCCCTTTCATCTCTATCTATTTCTTTTTTAATTTATTTTATTACACATAATTTTCCTTTATCTTCAACTATAAATCCCCCTCGCCCTCCACTTCTTTCACACATTCATTACACATAACAAAACTCTCTCAAATTCACTTCTCAAACTCTCTCCACAAAATTCTTCACTACCAAAACTCTCTCAAATTCTCCTCTCAAATACTCTCCCAAAACACTCCCAAGTTTTCTTTTTCTGCATTCACAAACCATTTACTCATAATACTCTCAACTTTTATTTAGGTAAAAATCCTTTTCATATCTTTACTACCATGTCATGTAACTTCACATGACCATGGTGTGAGTTTCCTAAACTTAATGTTATGGAAGCTACACTATATTCATGTATTGTTCTTGTTCATGAACATCTATTTCTATATTTTTATGTTGTTATTATACTTTGGTCATATTATTATTGTTATTATGCTAACTTCTTATTCATATCTAACTATATATATTTATGTATTTATATATAATCTTTAGAGCATTTAAGCTCACTTGTTATTTATTTATTTTCATGCTTTGCAATTTATTTATTTCATACCATTGTAAGACTAGTCTTTCTAGTCTTAGACTTGTCCTTGTCAAGTCAAAACAACATTTTCTTTCTTTTCTTTATTCTTTTTAGTACTAGTCTATTCTTAGTCCCGGGATGCCTTGATGAAGCTAAGGTTCTCAATACTTGATATTTTTATTATCTTGCTTATTATTATTTGCTTCTGGTATTTTTCTAATATTCTTATTATTTTACATGTGTATGTACATGCATAACCATAATGATGTTGTCTCAACAAAAATCTAAAGTAGAATTTTCTTTAATAAAGGAAATGAAAATAACCTTTCTTATATGTATATTTGTCACCAAATAAAGACTTTGTATCACATCCATAGGAAATTTTTTCCTTTTTCACCTTCTTTTCAAACTCACTAAGATTTTTCCAAGATAACAATAAAGATGATTTTCTCAAGGAGGTTAACTAATAAAATAAACATTTTCTTTTATTATGATAAGTCACATAAAGGTTATTAAAACTCAGTAATAAGAATTATTTGCTAAACAAACTTTTCTCAAAAAGCTTACTTATAGGAATTTTTACCAAAAGTAATAACTAAACTATGCTTTATAAGTTGAGATAAAATCAACTCACTAAATTATAAACTCACTTAGAAAAATAAAAGTTTGCTAAGGTTTCTAAATGATAAACTCATTTTCAAAGAAATAAAAGAATATAAACAGTGGAGGTTTCAAAAATAATAGATATTATAAAAAACTTAAGAAAATATTAAGACATGATTTCCTTCTAAATAAAATTGGTCAAAGAGTTAAAGGACCAAGTTTTAGAAATAAAGTTTATTTTTAAAGAAGTTGGAAAATGAAAATATGAAAAGAATTGTTTATCAAAATCATTTTTTCAAAAGAAAATATACACAACTCAAATTATTATAAGTTGACAACAACTTAATAAAACTCTTGAAAACTTCATTCTTTTATCACTAAAAGTAAAATTTGTAAAAGATCAAAACTAAGAGAAAATTTATTTTAGAAAAAAAATTGGAAAACAAAATAAGAATATACTAATAATAATTCAAGAAATTATGAAATTCTTAGGAAAGAAATTATTAAGGTATAAGTCTTCAATACCGCAAGACATTGTTTTACAAAATATATTCATTGAGACAACGCCATTAGAATCTTGCATACAATATGAGTCTATATATATATTCAAAGGATTTTTTTTTCAAATATACTACTATTTGCATTTTTGGTACAAGTATTTTTAGATAAGGAAAAGTTTGCAAATTTATGTTTTGAAAACTACAAATTTTCATAATGAATCTATTCCCTACGGTTTCAAAACCTAACCAACCTTTTATGACCAAAATAACGTTAGAAATGAATAGATCTTTTCGAATAGGTAGAAATCGGCATATTATATGTAAAATTCCGAGTTAAAATGAGCAACTTATGGCCATTTTAAGTTGGAATTTCATTTTACGTGATTTTGACGAACATAGTAAAATAGAATTAGAAAGTTTAAGTAGAATTTTTACCAAATACTCATCCCAGGTATTTCTTTTGTCTAGGTGACATGGAATATGAGATTTCCTTTCCTAAGGATTACTACAACTAAGAAGATTGCGAAATAGATGAGTGAGTTATTCCTCTTAATTTCGTTACTTGCTTGTGCTTGTAGAATAATGACACTAGAAAACTAAGAAAAGATAAAATGGATATGTATAGGGAATTCAGAGATATGTATTCGTGTGATTCTATGCTCATGTGATGAAATGAGAATTAAGAATATCGTAACTTCGAATTATTTGTTTAAGTATTTTGCTTACTTACATGTATGTTTGCTTATTTTTGCTAAATTGTTTGATCGCCCCTAAGAAACCTTAATAAGGTTTGACTTAAGAAAAATAAAACATTCACGCATGGCATCCATTGAGTAATATTTCTTTGGGAAGGCTGCTACTCCTACATGTAGAGTTGGATTGACTATTATGGTACTGGGACACGGGCCATGTTCCTTCCTAGAGAATCTAAATCGTTCGAGGAATGCAACTCTAGGTTCGAAGCCGAGCCAATCGAACCCTTTAGGTAGGGACCTGGGGACTGGAAAATTTAAATGAACTTATTTGAAATCATGGTGCAAATGAAAATGAATACCTCACTAAGCTAGTTGTAAGCTTATACCTCTATAGATTTTATTGAAATAGGTATACCTGTGGCTTTAATCGAAGATCATGAAATTAAGGAAGTCATGGATTGATGTTAAACTTTTACGAAGGCAGTGGGAACATAGGATGAAGTTACTTTATAAGATTCCTTATATGTAATGTATGCTATGTTAGTGTTTTGGAAATTTCTAAGAAATATATTTATATTGACTTGAAGATAATAGCGGGGTATGCCCCTAAGAATTGTAATAAGCCATGTTTGTATTTTATGATAAGTATTCTCCTTACCTTGTTATTTAATCGTTATCAATGTAAATTGCACTACTCTGATGCGTTCTCTTAGTTGTGATGTACGCTTTGTATATGATATGGAAGCCTTTGTGTGACAGAGGTAGTCATTCTTAGGCTTTAGTATTATGTACGGCGAATTGCCACATTTACGGTACCCTTCGAGGCGTGACAAAGGTAACCTAGATGTAACAAATAACATAAATGAAAATAAAGGTAGTAATTTTGAGCTAATTCCTGACTTCAATTATAAACAGTTATTGGATATCGAGCTTAGAAAGGAATACCAAGCTTAGACTAATTGATAGGTACATAGTAATTGCTTGTTACATTTTAGGATAGTATTAATAACTGGACTAAGAATTTAAACTTAACTTTATTCATTGTTAGTTGCTGCTTGGCCACTTACTCTAGGAGTGGCACTCGCGGATTGGGTTGTAGGCCTGATCGCAACTTCAAGATGATGTGGTAGTTATAGGTGCCTAGACCCCCCTCCTCCCCCTCAGCGGAGTGTGCAGTAAGAATAGATGGATGGTCGATAGGGGATATTCCGAAACTAGACAATTGGTTAGGAGTTAGTACGAAGTTGAAACAGAGTTATGTGGGGATATGGGCTCTTGCATAAAATGTCACAATTATGCTCATTGATAGCTATTTGCCTGGAATTGATCTATACGAAACAACTTCTCTCTTTTCTTTTGTGGTAAGTTCTAGAGACTTATCCAACCCCCCTCTTCGATGTGTGATTTGCCGAGGGAACCCTATCGCTTTTGTTTGGCGGGAGTCATGAATACTCTTATGCACATTGGTATTTTGAGACGCTGGAGATATCTTATTTGTGGACTTTAAATTAAATATTCTAAACTATAGTTGCTACATTTGATTATGGGCATGTGACATGTGGTGTATGCTTATATTATTGTGTACTAGGCTGCCAACTCATTTTATTAACCTTTCAGGTCCTACCGATGATTTGATGGGGAATAAGAGATATGACCCAATTAGATGGTGATGTATGAGACTGGGTTTTATGAGTTTTTGTGGAAAAGGTTTTTTTGCAAACATGTTTTATAAACTTGTATGATTCTAATCAATTAAGTATCAAATACTTTTGTTTGATTTAATATGGACTTTTAAGTCAAAAAGTTTTGTATTCAAGTTGTAATTTCTATATGGGTCCTATAGGTAATATTTTATAGACGACTATGTGTTACTTATTTTCTAAGTAGGTTTAATCATAGATTTTGATAAACCTAAGCCATGGATAAACAAATAGCACCCTACTAGAATTTTTATAAAAATTAATAATGATTTCTCAAATTAAAACTTAATTTGAAACCCAATCAATAATGGGATGCTTGCACATATTGCTTAAAGGTGATGTGTATGATGTAACTATTATGCCCTACATGCTTGGGGTAGGGTTGTTATACCTTCCTTCCCTATACATAAATTAAAGGATAGGGATATTGATGATAATATAAAACAAATGAAAATTGATGAAACCATGGATAAAGAGTCATTGTCATAGAAGCTTGATATGATTGATAACCTTCTATCCCAAGAGAAGAGATTGGCAATATTAAAAGTCCCCATTGTGATGAATATTGAGGAGGATAAATTAATTTGGCCCAAAACAAAAGATGGTTCTTTTGCAATTCATAGTAAGTCATCTGATGCTAATACCACTACTGCATCATCATCCAACTGTATTGATAAGAGAGTTTGGAAACTAATATGGAATACTGATTGTCAGCTAAAGATAAAGCATCACCTATGCAGACTTTGTACTTACTCCTTAGCCACAAATTATAATCTTTTCCACAAGAAACTACATTCCAATGCTTCTTGTTTCCTTTGCAGACTGCCAGAGATAGCAAAACATTTATCATTTAAATGTACTTGGGTTAAACCTAAATGGTTAGCTTGTTGCAATGTATAAGTTGATTCCTTTGATACTTCAATAGTTGACAAATGGATTGAATCATGGCTGGAAACTAATTGATATTCAATTTCTAATCATAAGGATATGTTTCACCTTATTGTTATCACTCTTTGGAACATTTGGAAACAAACAAATAAGTGTTTGTTTGAACACATGTTGAGCTTGTCCTGATATTGTCATAAAAACCTTATGTTTGAATTTAATGAATACAGAAATATCAAAAGGAACTTAAGCTTGCCATGGACGCATAATAAAGAGCAGTCCATAGCACTACCAGTACCAATAACTTGGTTCTCTCTACGAATCCGATCTAACGATACACAATTGAATCTGAGTTAGTCATAAAGCACGCTTTTGCAAGATGGAAATGCTTATCAAATTGAGGCTAAAAAATGACCAAAAAATAAAAGCAACAAGCAAATTAGACATGATAGTGAATTTACTGCTCCTACGCGGGATTTCACTTCAATACAACAGTAGGTAGCTCCGAGAGGATTATTGTATGATAATTAACATCTTAAAAGATGGATCCCCTCAAAATTAGGCATCATCTAGATTAGTTGTGATGGAGTAATGTTTAAGGATTCTAGAAAAGCAGGCATAAGGATTACTTGTAGATATTCAATAAGAACTTTAATGGAGGTCACAACATATTATACTAGTGTAAGCCCCAGAAAATTTCAGTAAACAATTTCAAGATAAACTTCGAAAATATACCCTAAAAATCACTTCAAATTAAAACCGAACTTTGACTAGTCCTAAAATACGAACGAATCTAGAAATTTCTCAATCTTGAGGAAAATGAGAATCCTTAAAAACAAAATAAGAACTCAACATACTTCAATTCTAAAACCACTACGTACGACAAATTCCATACTTGACTCCAACTTATAAAATCGGATAATATAGGACCCAAAATCAAATTATTAAAAAGTAAATAACGATTAACTTTTGGAAATGAAAGCCAACTCAAGAATTCCGAAAATGTTAAAAGATATTAAATACTTACAAAATATAAAATTTAAGATAAGTTTCTCAAATCAATATGTTGTATAACCATAAAATATCAGTTTCCAAATTAGCAAGGATCTAACCCGAAAAAATCACCCGGAAACCTTAACTGAAATACAATAGCCTAAGTCCGGCAATCTAGCGCCCTTAACCCTAGAGGCCGAGGTGTAGTTTAAATATGTAGAATAGCTCGTAGTAATATAAGTTGTTTAAAAATATTAGATTGGTAAATTTTTGACCTATTTCGAACCCGTTCGGATACAGACTTCGAAAAGTGTGTCCCGGGGCTCGAGATATCAAAAATATACCATTAGTATCGTTAGACTCGTAATTTCATAAGATTTCCAAATATATCAGTTATATAATTTTCGAGTTATAAAAGTTACAATTATTACCTTTTTATCGTATTTTCATTACTACCGGTAATTAATTAGTCTTCTGCACTATTCACTTTTATTTCATTACATAATTGTATTATTCTTATAAAACCTTATATTTTTAGATAAATATTTTATATATTATAAAAAATTTTGTTTTTCTAAAATATAGTTAGTTCGAGCTTTTACGGGATCAGATTCTGTTTAAGACCCGATACTAAAAATAAAATAAATTAATTTAATAATTTGAAAATATTTTTAAAATATTTTTATATTCATAAAATAAATTTTTAGAATTTTTCGGGTTATAAAAATATCATTATAACCCATATTCGCGTATTTTGATCATACCGGTAACATATTTGTTAAAATACTAAAATAATTCAAATAATTATTTAATTTTAATTATGAAAAATCTGCTACAAATATTTGGAATAAATTTTCTAATTTTATATTATTTTATTAAGAAAGTACACTTACAACTCATACTTTCAAGTACACCTTTCACATATCACTTCTTTTTCACTTCAATCTTTTTACACTTCATTATATCACTTCGTGGCAGATTTTTCCTTCTTTATGGCTGCCATTGTCCTTTAATTACTCATAATTTGACTAAAATAAATATATTCTACTCCTTCTTAAAGAAGTCACATTATACATTTATTACACAATTCAATTTCAAGTCAAATTTCAAACAAACCCTCTCTCTTCTCTCTCTCTAATTCAAGTGCAGCATGCTCCCATCTTGGCTGCCTTGTTTTATTTTTTTTCTTCTTTCATTCATTAATACACTCATTTTCTCTATCTTTTTCATTTACTCCTTTTACCCTTTTTCATTCCTTAACATTTTCTCTCTCTTTTTCCTCTCTTTTCTTCTTCATTTTGTTCTTGTTTCTTCAAGAACACAAGCTGCCCCCTTCTTCTTCTATAAGCTTCTACACATATTTCTTCAAGAATCTTGAATAAAACTCTTGTCCAAAGCTTCCATAGGTGATATAGGTAAAGTATAGTGAGAGTTCCATGCATCAAATGACATTCCATTAGCTGAAAAGCTAAGGATGATGATGCCAAAGTGAAACACTCCATTTCTCTATGATTTTTTCTCTTGTATCATTCTTATTTTCTTGTTTAAAGGAGTTATATTTTATAGATTTAACTTTTTGTAGCTTTGATTTTCGTTTATGCCATAGATCTTGTTATTTGAGCTATTATTTTTGTTATTGCTTATGATTTATACATATATTCATCAGTCACATGACTATCATGGTGTTCATTCACTTATAACTAGTTTAGAAGACTAGATCTAGTTGTTTTGAGTTCATAAAATACATTAGACTTTGTTTTATGTTCATGGATAACTTGTAGTAGCATGATGATAGTAGGAATGTTTTAGAAAACTCAAGATCTATTTTATTTTCAACAAAAATCATTTTTGAAAATTCGGATGAAAAATGAACCATATTTAGAAAAGTTATTTTTCAACTTCAAAATGTGTATTTTTCATTTAAAATGAAGGGCTTAGGGTATAGATAACATAAATGAGTGATTTTGATGAGTAAAGTTTAGATCTATGAGTTTATAGTTTACTACCATGGGTTTCTTTTATATTTATGTTTATATTAAGAGTAGATCTTGGTTTTGAGCTCAAACAAAAATTGTGAAATTCGTATTTTGGCAAAACCCCTATTGAAAAACCACTTTCCAAGTGTCAAAATGAAGTTTTTACTTAAGATAATGAAGGCTTAATATATGTATATCATCAAGACTTCTTTTTATAAAAATCAAAGGTGATTTTCAAAAGTTATTTTCAAAATAAAAATCTCATTTTCGAATTTTGGCCAAGGCATATTTTAAAAACATGTTTTCCAACTCAAAAATGAAATTTTTATTCAAGATATAAAGGGCTCTCAAAATATGATATGTAAGGAATGGATTTTCATGAGTTTAGATAGATTTTATCAAAAGATATGTCCAAAAATAAATTTTGTAAATTCGGATCCCAACCAAAACCAATTTTGAAAACCCATTTTTCAACTTCAAAACAAAACTTTTATTAAAAAAATTAGAATCCTTAAGGGATAGGTTTGATTAAGAAATGGTTTTTGAAAGACTAAATGAGTTTTGCAAAGAAAATAAGCTCAAATGAGTTTTTCAAAATTCGGATTTGAAAATAACCACAATTTAAACACCTATTTCCAAATGCCAAAATGATAATTTCGATAGGAAAATGGAAGTCCTAGGGAATATAGATAAAAAACACCAAGTTTTGATAAGGATAAAGGAAGTTTATCAAAATATAACCTTAGAACAATAAATGGTTTCCAATAGTAAGTGAAACAATGTTTTCATTCTTCAAAATTTTGTAAAATTCGTACTTAGGCAAACCACCTATGTAAACACCTATTTTCTAATCCCAAAATGAATGTTTTTATTGAAATAATGAAGGTGATGGTTATATAGATCATCAAGGTTGATTTTTGATAAAAGAAAATATGATTTTACAAGAAGAAAAACTATTTTTCTTAAATCTAGTATAATTCAAGTTTTGCAAAGTAAAGGTTTTCAAAAAGAATTCTTGATAATATATGTATACATATAGGTAGTCATCTCATAACCTTCATAACAATAGCTTGTAGGTAATACATATATACATGATGCATTGTAGAAATAAAGTATGAAAATTGAGTTTATCCAAAACTTGTAAATTCGGATGATTTCAAAGCCATACCTTAAAAACTCATTTATCAACTCCAAAACTTGTGTTTTATATGAAAAATGAGGAGTTTAGGTCATAGGTATCATCAAGTGATGATTTTGATAAATTAAGATAGGATTTGCTAAGAAAAATATATAGAACAAGGAGTAGAAACAAAGTAAGAAAAATTGAGTTGTTGTCATTTTTAAGAAATTCGTAATAATGAAGTAATGGCATGAAAACCCATATTTTTCAAACTCAAATTAGAAATTTTATTAAAGAAATAAAGTACTTAGTGGTAAGGCATGATTGAGCCTTAATTTTCTAAGTATCCTATGATTTTTACATAAAGGAATCACCACAAAAACAAGTTTTGCAAAATTCGCATTTTGGGATGAGCCAATTTTAAAAGCATGTTTACAAAGTATAAAATGCGAATTTTTATGTAGAAATGAAGGTCATAAGTAATAGATATAATGAAGACTCAATTTTAATAAGGATGATTATATTTTCTTGAGAAATAAATCCAAAACAAATGGAGATGACCAAAGTTAGGAAATTAGTTTTCTTGAAAGTAAATAGCCATGGAGTTTTACAAATAAAAAGTTTCTAAAATTCCTTTTAGTAAATATTGTCAAAAGCATGCATGCATCAAGCTCATAATATGCCATTCATAATAGGAAATCATTCATGTTGCATGTACAATTGATTTATCAAGTAGAAACATTGCTAACAATTACAAAACTATTTTTCGGAATTGGAACTTGCTACTGTTCCAATCCGATCCGACTTTTTCAAAGCTTCAAAGTTTTCAAAACTTAAATATAATATTAGAATTAGATAGATCTTTCGAAGTAGATAGAAATCAATATATAATTTGCGAGATTCCGAGTTAAATGACCAAGTTATGGCCTTTTTAAGTTGGAATTTCCGCTTAGGACGAGAATTGCGAATTTGATAGTTTGTATGAGATATGTAAGCCTCGGAAAATTTCTGTAAATAATTTCAAGATGAACTTCGAAAACAAACCTTAAAAATCACTCCAAATTAAAACCGAATTTCAACTAGTCCTAAATCACGAATGAATTCGGAAACTTATTAATCTTGAGAAAATGAAAATCCTTAAAAACAAAAAAAGAAATCACATACTACAATTCCAAAACCACTACGTACGACAAATTCCATACGTGACTCCAATTTATAAAATCGGGTAATATAGATAAAAAAAAAACATAATAAAAAACGAATATTAAAAAGTAAATAACGATTAACTTTCGAAATGAAACCCAATTCAAAATTCCGAAAACGTTAAAATATATAAATACTTACAAAAATAAAATTTAAAATAAATTTCTCAAATTAAATATATTGTATAAACATAAATATCAGTTTCCAAATTGGCAAAGGTCTAAACCGGAAAATCACCCGGAAACCTAACGGAATACAATAGTGTAAGTCCGGCAATCTAGCGCCCCTAACCCTAGAGGCCGAGATGTAGTTTAAATATGTAGAATAGCTCATAGTAATATGAGTTTGTTTAAAAATATCAGATTGGTAAATTTTTGACCTATTTCGAACCCGTTCGGATACAGACTTCGAAAAGCGTGTCCCGGGGCTCGAGATATCAAAAATATACCAATAGTACCGTTAGACTCGTAATTTCATAAGATTTCTAAATATATCAGTTATAAATTTTTCGGGTTATAAAAGTTACAGTTATAACCTTTTTATCGTATTTCCATTATTACCGGTAATTGATTAGTCTTTTGCACTATTCATTTTTATTTCATTACAAAATTTTATTATTCTTATAAAGCTTATATTTTTAGATAAATATTTTATATGTTATAGAAAATTTTGTTTTTCTAAAATTTAGTTCGTTTCGGGTCTTTACGGGATCAGATTCTGTTTAAGACCCTACTAAAAATAAAATAAATTAATTTAATAATTGAAAAATATTTTAAAAATATTTTATTCATAAAATATTTTTTAGAATTTTTCGGGTTATAAAAATATTATTTATAGCCCATATTCGCGTATTTTGATCGTACCGGTAACATATTTGTTAAAATACTAAAATAATTCAAATAATTATTTAATTTAATTATGAAAAATCTGCTACAAATATTTGGAATAAATTTTCTAATTTTATTTTATTTTTTTATTTTATTAATAAAGTACTTTTACAACCCATACCTTCAAGTACACCTTACACATATCACTTCCTTTTCACTTCAATCTTTCTACACATTATCCCATTCATGGCAGATTTTTGACCCTTTATGGCTGCCATTGTCCTTTATTTACTCATTTTGACTAAAATTAATTATTTTCCTTTTTAAAAAGTTACATTACACATTAATTACACAATTTAATTCAAGTCAAATTTCAACAAAATCTCTCTCTCCTCCCTCTTTCACGTGCAGCACCCCTCCCATTGGCTGCCTTGTTTTATTTTTTTTTCTCTCATTTATTCATTAAAACACTCATTTTCTCTCTCCTTCATTTACCTTTTCCTTTTCATTCTTTAACCTTTTCTCTCTCTTTTCCTCTCTTTTCTTCTTCTTTTGTTCTGTTTCTCCAATAAACAAGCTGCCCCCTCTTCCATGGCTTCCACACTTCATTTTTAAAGATTTTCTAAGCAAATCTTCATCCCAAAGCTCCATAGGTGATATAGGTAAAGTATAATGAAGGTTTCATGCATCAAATGAACTTCCATAAGCTTAAAAGCTTAGGATGATGATGCCAAAAATGAAATCTTTCTCTTCTCCACTTTTATTACCTTGTATTATAATTATTTTCTTGTTTAAAGTTATTATATTTTGTAGATCTAACTTTTTATGGCTTTGATTTTTGTTTATGCCATAGATCTTGTTATTTAAGTTGTTATTTTTGTTATTCCTTATGATTTATGCATAGATCTAGCATTCACATGTCTATCTTAGTGATTCATGCATGTAAAACTAGTTTAGAAACTAGATCTAAAGTTTTGAGTTCATAGATGCATTAGATCTTTGTTTATGTTCATGAACAACTTGCTATAATTGATGATGGTAGGAAAGTTAGGAAACTCAAGATCTATTTTATTTTCAACAAAATCATTTTGAAAATTCGGATGAAAATGGAACCATATTTAGAAAAGTGGTTTTTCAACTTCAAAATGTGTATTTTTCATTTAAAATGAAGGGCTTAGGGTATAGATACATAAATGAAAATTTTGATAGCAAAGTTTAGATCCATGAGTTTAAAGTTTGTTTTCATGTTTCATTATGTATGTTCATATTATGTATAGATCTTAGTTTGAACTCAACAAAATTGTGAAATTCGTATTTTGGCAAGACCAATTTAAAAACCACTTTCCAAGTGTCAAAATGTAATTTTTACTTAAGAAAATGAAGGCTTAATATATGTATATCATCAAGACTTCTTTTTACAAGAATCAAAAGTGATTTTCAAAAGTTATTTTCAAAATAAAAATTCTATTTTCGGATTTTGGCCAAGGCCTATTTTAAAAACATGTTTTCCAACTCAAAAATGAAGTTTTTATTTAAGAAATGAAAGGCTCTAAGATATGATATGTAAGGAATGGATTTTCATGAGCTTAGATAGATTTTATCAAAAGATATAACCAAAAATGAATTTTGTAAATTCGGATCCCAACCAAGACCAATTTTTAGAACCCATGTATCAACTCCAAAACTCATGTTTTATGTGAAAAATGAAGTATATAGGTAATAGATATCATTAAGCAATGATTTTTACAAGTTAAAATGAGTTTAGGCATGAGTAAGTGTTAAACAAGTAATGGAATTAAAATGAAAAATTTTGAGTTAGTGATCAATTGTCAAATTCGTAATTTGAGATGATGCATAAGTAATCACTTAGTATTTGAGCTCAAATTGCAAGTTTTATGTTAAATGAAGTCCTTAGACAATAGATATAGTAAAGCTTCAAATTTTAATGCATTAAACAAGTTTTTCCCAAATGAATCATTCAAAAAGTGGATTTTCTAAAATTCGGATTTTTGAATAAATCATATTGGAAAACATATTTGCAAAGTGTAAAATGCAAATTTTTGTGTAAGAATGAAGTCCTTAGTAGTTATATGGTTGAGCCTTAAATTTCTAAGTATCAAATGATTTTTACTTAAAGGAATCACTCAAAAACTAATTTTTGTAAAATTCGGATTTTGGAATCAACCCCACTTGAAAACATGTTTACAAAGTGCAAAATGGAAATTTTTATGTAGAAATGAAAGTCATAAGTAATAGATATAATGAAGACTCAATTTTAACAAAAATAATTATATTTTCTTAAGTAATAAATCCAAACAATGGAAATGATCAAAGTTAGAAAACTAGATTTTTCAAAAAGTAGTTATAGTTGAAGTCTTGCAAAATAAAGAGTTCTAAAATTTTCTTTTGCCAAAAATCATCAAGACCATGCATACATGAAACTCATTTCATGCCATTCATGTTAGGAAATCATTCATATTGCATGTATGGCTAATTTATACAATAAAAACATTACAAACATTTACAAAACTATTTTTCGGAATCGGAAACCGTTACTGATCAGATCTGATCCCTCTGTTCCGAGACCTAAATGTTTTCAAAACTTGAAAAAATATATAGAAATAGATAGATCTTTCGAAGTAGATAGAAATCGATATATAATTTGCGAGATTCCGAGTTAAAATGACCAAGTTATGGCCGTTTTAAGTTGGAATTCCCGCTTAGGACGAGAATTACGAATTTGATAGTTTGTATGAGATAGCTTGGACTAGTTAAGTGATGAAATACTTATTAGGGTATTTCTTCCTTTTTAGGTGACCCCGATATCGACGATTCCCTACCACCGGATTACTTGTACTAAGAGACCGGTGATCCAATGGCCGAGTGAGTATTACTTCCGATTTCATTTATTGTATGTGATTGTAATAATAGTTGCACTAGGTATTTGGTAAAGATAAAATGGATATGCATGATGGGGACGAATGGGAAAGATGTATGCTTGTTGTTGATATGAGAAATGGAATGTAAGAATATCGAAGCCGAGTGATTAACTATTGCTGTATAGATGAATTAGAATTGATTGTCTGCGATTATTGACTGATCACTTAAAAGAATTGGTATAATTGATTATTTGGAATTGAAGATGAAATTGAACTCATTCATACACGATGGGGATGGAGCATTAGCATTTGTCGGTTTATCGTTGTACCTTAAACGATTTTATAGTTTATAGTTGTCCGTAAGCTGAAACGGTCTCGGTCGTACCGCAGGATTCGTTAATCTGCTAACCCGGGATGGAGGGCGCAAGTCCATCCACATATGATTTCCGGCAGGTCATATGTTTGTTGAATTCACGAGTTTGATGCATATCACTTGTCTGACTAATCACTTGATTGTATGAGTGTTATAAATGTAATCCTGGAAGTTTTCACTCACTAAGCTAGTGTAGCTTATACCCCATAGTTGTTTAAATGAACAGGTTATCTCAAGAATGCAAAGTGGGGACTGAATTGGTTGAGCGGATGACTCCGGATTCCGGCAAGACATAAGAATGTTTGAAGTTATTAGCTAGGTTTTATTATTTGCCTTGTAATAGTTTATGTAGTAGAATCTTTTGATGAATTGTAATTGAAGTTAATGAGTTGTATTTTGAAGAATAGTGAATTGAATTTCCTTTACATTGTTCTCAAGTTGTATCAACATAAAATGCATTACTCCGATGAGTCTCCTCCATGTGTTAGACGCCTTGTACATAGTATGGAAGCCTTCGCGTGACTGAGGTGGTCATTCTTAGGCTTTAATATTGTGTACGGCGGACTGCCACGTTTAGGGTACCCTTTGGGGCGTGACAAGATAGCTTGGACTAGTTAAGTGATGAAATACTTATTAGAGTATTTCTTCCTTTTTAGGTGATCCCGAAATCGACGATTCCCTACCACCGGATTACTTTTACTAAAAGACCGATGATCCAATGGCCGAGTGAGTGTTACTTCCGATTTCATTTATTGTATGTGATTGTAATAGTAGTTGCACTAGATATTTGGTAAAGATAAAATGGATATGCATGATGGGGACGAATGGGGACTATGTATGCTTGTTGTTGATATGAGAAATGGAATGTAAGAATATCGAAGTATTGCTTGTATAGATGAATTAGAATTGATTGTCTGCGATTATTGATTGATCACTTAAAAGAAATGGTATAATTGATTATTCGGAATTGAAGATAAAATTGAACTCATTCATATCAAGATGGGGATGGAGCATTAGCATTTTTTGGTTTATCATTGTACCTTAAACGATTTTATAGTTTATGGTTGTTCGTAAGCTGAAATAGTCTTGATTCGTACCACAGGATTTGTTAAGCTACTAACCCAGGATGGAGGGCGCAAGTCCATCCACATATGATTTTCGGCAGGTCATATGTTTGTTGAATTCACGTGTTTGATGCATATCACTTGTCTGACTAATCACTTGATTGTATGATGTGTTATAAATGCAATCCTGGAAGTTCTTACTCACTAAGCTAGTGTAGCTTATACCCCAATAGATGTTTGATTAAACAGGTTATCTCAAGAATGCTAAGTGGGGACCGAGATGGTTGGAGCCGGGAATGACTTCGGGATTCCGGTAAGGAATAAGAATGTTTGAAGTTATCAGCTAGGTTTTATGAATTGCCTTGTAATAGTTTATGTAGTGGAATCTTTGATGAATGTAATTGAAATATAATGATTTGTATTTGAAGTATAGTAAAGTGTAGTTCCTTTACATTGTTACTCAAGTTGTATCAATATAAAATATATTACTCCGATGTGTCTCCTCCATGTGTTAGACGCCTTGTACATAGTATAAAAGCCTTCGCGTGACTGAGGCAGTCATTCCTAGGCTTAATATTGTGTACGACGGACTGCCACGTTTAAGGTACCCTTTGGGGCGTGACAACTAGTGTAATGGACATTATGGTAGCTGAAGCAATTGCTGTAAGAGAAGGCCTACTTATTGCAAGGAGAAGAAGATAAGACCGTTCGTTATCAAGACAGACTCTAAAATTGTCCATTGATCTTTTTATTTTGCTTTTAATTGTCATTGGCAAATAAAAAGGGATCATTGAGGACTTTAGGTCTCTTTCAAACATTTTTCATGAATTTTCTTTTATTTTGATCTCAAGAAAGGCAAATTCTTGTGTCAATTGGGTTGTCACACCCCAAGGGGTACCCTAAACGTAACAGTCCGCCACACTCAACAGTGAAGCTTAAGTATGACAACCTTAGCCATTCCTAAAAGCTTTGATATTAAGTGTAAGGCATGCTCACACAAATTTAGAGGACCATCTATGGAATTATAGAGTTTAAGAAGATATAATAATAGATTAAGAAAAGAGGATTCATAATATTCATTTGTTCATATCAATAATCTTACAAAACTTAGGGGCATTCCCCAGTCATAAATCTATTTCAATAATATTTCTATTTCTTATCCAACACTAAACTTCATCTAGAAAATTCCTTAACCCAAATGGAAAATACCTAGCTGTAGGGTCTACGTGGCCTCAACTACAAATAAGTGAACTGCAAAAGATATCTATAAGGGTATAAGCTAATAGGCTTAGTGAGAACTATTTCCATAAACAACTTCTTGTGTAAAGGAATTCAAACAAGTTATTTAAGTAGATATATGAAATGCAACATATAGGTGGGCAAACAAGGCATATAGTTTTCCAGGAACTATATGTTGAATGGATTTACGCCCTCCATTCGGGGTTTGGTGATACGTAACCTCAAAACAAGTAGTTTCAGTTAAAAAGATATGTGCTTTCAACTAATATTGCCAAGCATATTAAGTCTACTTGAATTGAGCCTTGCTTTCGAACTTTTCGCCAAGCATTTTCTTCATGTCGCTAAGTAATCGCTTTCGGTCACTTTGCCAAGTGTTGCTTTCGATCTGAGCTACAATCCTTCTCACCCAAGGATAATAACCCAATGCAATGTGACTCACTTCATGGTATGTATGAATCCATTTATTTATAATATCTTAGCATCATTATCATCAAATTTAAGGTAATCATAGAATCTCATACAAAACAAGTGTTGTACTAACACAAACATTAAAATCAATTCCGACCTCGATATTCTTAGGATTTTTTCAAAGAATTATCTTACATACATATCCATTTGTCTTTTCTTAATTCTAATGCAACTATATTACAAGCACAAACATGTAAAGCATTTTAAGGAATAAACTGATGATGTCACGTCGACTATTCTTCTACACGGATGAGTTGTTCACATTATCTTCTTAATCAAAATAGTCCTTGGGGTAAAGGTATTCTTTCTCGGAATCACCTAGTTAAAGAGAATACCCAAAATGAGTATTTCTTGATGATTTTCTTAAATTTTGACAAAACAATGCCATGAGAACGTCAAAGTTCATCTAAAGGAGAATTCAAATTTAAAATGGCTACAACTTGGTCATTTTAACTCGGAATCGCGCATATAATATTCCAATTTCTACCTACTCGAAAAGATCTATCTATTTCTAAAACTATTTTTATCAAACTAAACCATTTAGGCCCCAAAACAGTGGTGATCAGATTCACCACGAATTTTCTATTTCAAAAACAATTTTGTTTCAAACTTTAAATCATTCAAAATTTGTTTGATAAATATTTAGTTATCTATATAGTTGAAAAATCCTCTTTTTATAGCTACATAGCTCATATTTATTCATGCTCAAGTGTTTGTTGTCCATCTATGTTTCTTAAGTAAAACAATGAAAATTTGGAGTTTTAGAAATCTATCTTTTGAAATGAATACTTTGATTCTTTTATTTTCAAAGAATTACTTTATGTTTGACTTATTTATTTTTCCTAGATGACTTTTTGAATAGTAATTTTCTTCTTTTCTATTTTCTCTACATTAGTGCTATTTTTTCTATTTATTTTCTATACAATTTTCCTTGACCATTTGTTTGAAAAGATCTTAATTTGAAAGTTCTCATTCCTTTCTCATAAGGTTTCCTTTATATTATGTTTTCATAGAAATCATTTTTGTATAAAAAATTATTTTCTTTTTGAAAAACAAAGTGATATAGAAATGGTTTAAAAGGTTTTTCAAAACAAAAGTAGTTTCTAAAATTGTAGTGAGTTCCTTTTATAACTTGGAATGACTTTATTTTTGTTAAACCATAGATTTTATTTTTCATATAAACCTATTCCTAAGTGATAAAATCTCCTTTTTATCAATTATTTTTATAACTTGAAAAATTTGGACAACAATCTTAATGGCATGATTTATGAGAAATAATAGTAAGCAAAAATAATATAAATAATAAATAAAGTCAAGCATTGGGAGTCTTAGCTTCTTCAAGGCTCCCGGGACTAAGAAGTAGACTAGTCCCAAAAGAAAAATAAAATGAAAGAAAAATTTATTTTGTCTAAGACTAGAGACTAGTCTTAAAATAGCAAGAAATAAATAAATTGCAATGAAAGAATAAATAAATTACTTTGCATGGAAATAAATAAATTGCAAGTGAGCTTATATGCTCTAAAGAATATATATAGACATAATAATACTCAGATATAATAACAATAATATGATCAAAATAACAACATAAACACAAATAGATTTCCATGAACAAGAACAATACATGAACATAATGTAGCTTTCATAACATTTAGTTTTTTGAAAACTCACACTATGGTCATGTAAAATTACATGACATGAGGAGAAGAAAATAATAAGAAAAGTTTACCTAAAGAAGATTTTTGGAGTGTTATGTGGTTATGAGTTTTGTGTCGGTAGAAAGTGGTTTTGGGATTATTTTGAGAGAGTTTTGGGAGGATATTTGGAGAGAGTTTTGAGAGGAGAATTTGAGAAAGTTTTTGTAGAGAATTTGCGAGTAGTAATTGTGTGAAATAAGTAAAAGATGAGAGGGGTATTTATAGGAAAATGTGGAGTGATTTTTGAGTGATTTAAATAAAAGAAAATTGAAACAAAATTGAGAGAGAGAGGGCGCAAGGGGCACCGGCCATGAGTGTAATAGAGGGAGAGAGTTTTATTTTTTTTTGTATTTTTATTGATTAAATGAAATAATAAGTAAGGTAGATGTGAAATAAAGTTACGGGAAAAATAAAGAGTAAAGGTTATAGGTTATGGTATTTGTAAGAATGGGTGTAAGAAAAAGTAGAGAGAAAAGAATAGTGTAGAATAATAATGAATAGTGTAATGTAAAGTAGATATGACTAATAAAGTACCGGTAGTAAGAAAATACGCGTATAATTGCGATATTTATTATTTTTACTTACTGAAAAATTATAAAACTAATATTTTTGAAATCTTTATATTTGTACGAGTCTAACGGTATATTTGGAATATTTTTACTATTCTGAGCCCCAGGATACGTTTTTCAAGAACTATGTCCGATCTAGTTCAAGACGATTCGTGGTTTTACCAATCTGATCATTTTAAGCTTCCTTAGGTAATTACGCACTATTCTATATACTAATCTCTTACTTACTTTCTCCGAGTTGCTTATTCGGGATTGTCGAACTCAAGCTATTATGTCTAACTAGGGTTTTGTTGACTTTAGGGTTTTGGTTGACTTCCAGATTAGGGTTTTAAACTAAACCGATTAAAAAAATTTGGGGGTTTACATGGGTAGTTTCTCATGGTAAGGCAAAGATGAATTGTAGCTTTTGGGTTCACAAACCCCCATCCCAATTGATGTCTCTTTTGTGGCTAGACTTGTAGTTTCGACCGTGAGACCTTGTTATCAATAAAATCCTATTGTTTTTTTGACAAAAAAAAAAAAAACCACCTTATAGGACATTGCTTTGATCTTGTTAAGTGTATTTTGATTATAAAAACTTGTTTATGACCTTTAATTTTATAATTATATGAAAATAATTACAATTAAATATAATAATAAAAAATTAAAAATAAATGGTATCGTTCATGTGAATCGAATCGGTTCATAATTGAATTGGCTATAAGCATGGTTCAAAGGGCCAGCTCATTCCGATTTCTTTACCCTTTAGACTAGCTTATTCTCAATAAATTTAAATTAAATAAATTGAAATAAATAAGGAAAAAAGAAAGAAGAGAAAAGAGCTTGAATCGGATAAAAATTAAATCAGTTCAATAAATAGTATATAAACTAGTTTTCAAATAAACCCTTGAAATCAATTTGTCAAATAAAACTTAATGACTAATTGAGCTTATAATAATTGGAAATAAACTTTCTGTTAAGCATATCTTAAGTGAATAATTAACCAAATGGACTTAATTGAAATTTATAATAAAAACTTAATAAAAGTTTTATCCTTCTTTCTAGTTCTATGTTATCGCAATATTGGTTGTTCAGCAGATAAGTATTTTCTATATCAAGTTCCAAGTTTACGGGGACCTTGTGTGTGTTGCTTGATGATAAGTCTTATTTACTCTATCATTTCCATGGGAATTTGGATTAATTTTGCTCTGATTTCAAGTAAATTCCCATAAACCTTGTGCTTTTAATGAAAATTGTTGTTTTGTAGCTCCTTGAATCCAAAGAAGTAAAATCTAAGTGATCAGATCATCTTTGGAGTAGAAATAACAAACAAAGTCAAAGAAGAGCAAAATCAAGCCCTAAAAGAATCATTATTAAGTCCAAACAAAGGAAGAAAAACAAGAAAAAATGGTCTGTTGCGCCTCAACTTCAAGCCCTCAACATGATCCTTGACTTTTGTTTAAGGTGATCGAGCATCATTCTGCAAAAAAGCTTCTGTTGAGCCTCAAATTCAAGCCTAGTATTCGACCCTCAACAGTTGCCTTATGAAGATAACTTTCTGTCTTTTTTTTTTTTTTTTTACAACGAGCTTTAGCCATACGAACCTTGACTGCCTCAATTCCACCCTTGATAGAGTAATAGACAAAAATGCATGTGTTCTTAAGCATTTTAAGTGTCGAGCCTGATTTCTTCCTTCTACGAGCACTCGACTACAACTCCCATGTGACCCACAATGATTTAGTACATGATTTAGATGCTCGTGTGAATAAACAATTTGCTTTCTATTATACAGAATCTATCACGTCAACAATAAAATCTTCATGATTTCTATGCCCCAAACTTATACATAAACGTGCAAAGGCACACAATAGAGTGTATAGTGTACATATGATAGAATAGTACTAACGTAGTATAGAGAGAGAATTTCTGGAGTGAAAGAATTATATTTCATCTTGCTTTCGAGATCTCGTAGTTTTCTAGGTAAAAATCATTTTAACCCATTGTTTGTAATTTCTACAAGACTTTGTCTCGAATTGTAATATCCTTCAATTAATCTCATTTTATTTCTTCAAATCATTTCTTAAGTTTTAAATCCATGGAGAAATAATCTCCTACGGCTTAGGGTTTGCAAATCCAAATCCTGATTCATGTGAAATCAAATGCGCTTTCAAGTCAATTGACTAAGTATTTGTGGCTGGCTTGAATATGTTTATATGAGTCTAATTGTGTGGTGCACTTGTCGAGCCTCAGAGTTGAGCCTTGTATGCGACCCTTGACTATTGCCTTTTGAAGATAATTTCCTGTATATTTTTTTTACCTCGAGCCTTAGCCATACGAACTTCGACTGCCTCAATTCCACCCTCGATAGAGAACTTGACAAAAATGCAAATATTCTTAACCGTTTTAAGTGTCAAGCTTGATTTCTTCCTTCTGCAAGCACTCGACCATAGTTCCCATGTGACCCACAATGATTTAGTACACGATTTAGATGCATACGTGAATAAAGAATTTGCTTTCTATTATGCAAAATCTGCCATGTTAGCAAGAAAATCTTCATTATTTTTGTGGCCTGAGCTTATAAATAAACATGCAAAGGCACACAATAGAGTGTACAATGTACATATGATAGAATAGTACTAACGTAGTATAGAAAGAGAATTTCTAGAGTGAAATAATTTTATTTCTTCTTACTTTGGAGATATCGTATTTTTCTGAGTAAAAATCATTTTCACCCATTGTTTGTAATTTCTGCAAGACTTTGTCTCAAATTGTAATATCCTTCGATTAATCTCATCTTATTTCTTCAGATCATGTTCTTAAGTTTTAAATCCATGGAGAAATAATCTCTTACAGCTTACGGTTTGCAAATCCAAATCCTGATTCACGTGAAATCAAATGTGCTTTCAAGTCAATTGACTAAGTATTTATGGCTAGTAGCTTGAATCTATTTGTATGAGTCTGATTGTGTGGTGCACCTGTTAGACCCATATTTGATTTCAAATGAATAGGCTGAGAGGTCTTTCTTTTGGATAGATCTTTGGCTGCTAGTGGAGTTATTCATAATCGCCTTAAGGAGGGTTGTGAGGCTTTCTATCTCTTGTTTTTAAATATCAAAATGGATTTTTAAACCAAAGGATTCTTAAACTTTATGCGGGTCTAGACCGTTGATGGCTTGAGAAGAGATTCTAGTGATCTGGTTTAGATTTAGAACTACTGACTTCAAGAGAAGCTTTAGTTTAACTCTGTGAATTCGATAGTACAAATACATCAGCAATAACTCTCTCAGAGTTTAGATTTGGATTCATATGATTAGGAATTAGTAAAGCAAACCTTAGGCTATCGTCATGCATTTTTACAAGCCCATCTTCAGTTTTTGCCCTGAAAGCTTTGTGAATATCTATAATCTAGCATAGCTTTTTTCTTTTGTCATGTCTTGTTGAGCTTCTTTTATTGACTAGATAATAAATGGAATGTGAGTATAGCAGTTGCACCATTCCCTTGGGATCCGACTATATTTTTTCTATACAACTTCGGTAGGTACACTTGCCATGAATGTTGGAAGTTACTAAACTGAAGTTAGAAAGAACCAATTAGTTTTATAAATTTTGAAAACTTCAACCAACCTCAACATAAATTATCAAACCACTTGTACTTGTAGGTTAGAAACAAACTAGTTCACCACTTAAATTCAGCCTAATAATAATTGAGTGATTACTTAAGTATGGTTGTTTCGGGTCAGCAAACAACAACCTTTGACGTGTGTGGTGGTTACGTCTATGCCACTTGGATTAAATGGTAGTTAGGTCTTAGCCTTGAGTGGCTTAGGCGAGTAATCTATAAGGGTGATCTACATCGACGTACGGTTAATCAAGCAAATTTGATATTGGGAATTGTTTACTTGGGGGAATGGGACTTCAAATAAATAACTATAGTTATGTGGGCTTGCCAATGCATATTCAATAGAGAACTCCATGTGAGATTACTTTTTTTTTCTTTTTCTTTTTCAACATGGGGTATGGTTGTCTTTATCAACATCTAATAATTCTCGAATGAGTTATTGGACCCCTTCATTCCTCATGTTTTTCCAATAAAGTCTTAGGTACTTTGTTGTTGTTAATGATTGAAGGATTTATTAAATATTTGAAATTGTTAGTTGTTGCATTATAATCTAAGCATGTGTGTGATTGTGGCATTTGTATGTGATTGTGGTTGGCTATACTGACTCTTTATGGCTTACCCTTTTTTTTTTTTTATCTTTTTCAAAAACCAATGTGAATACTTATATTAATGATGATGCTTATAATTACTTTGGCTACAATCTCTCTATTGATGAGTTGGGTTGGACAAATATGAGAGCTATGATGACTCGTAGTTGCCCTATAGTTATGAGACTTAATATAACTCTTTCTAAACTTTTGATTTGATGTTAAATCTTAGTAAGGTTTTGAGCTTAGAGATCATTTATACTTGTTATGGTTTAAGCATTTGCACCCATATTATATAGATCTTTTATCTACTTTTTGGATTTCATCTACTTTTATCTTTTAACTTGGGTAAATTACCTGAAAGGTCACAACATTTAAGGGTAAATTGGTCACGCTCCATGGGGTACCCTAAATGTGATAACCCATCGTACACAATATTAAAAACTAGGAATAGCTATCTTAGTCACTCAAAGGCTCTTATATTATACATAAGACATACTTTCACAACAAAGGCAATGTTGATGGAGATATGCAATTCAACATGATAACAATAAATAACATACAAGAGAACTATTCATAAAAAAACTTAAGGATGATAAGTTACATTTCTTAGGGGCATTCCCCCGTTAAAGCTTTAAATAATCTCAAAATATTACCGCAATCCATAAAATCTCCAAAATAAGATGAAGTCTCAAAATTACAACATAAGAGATTCTAGCAGAAGTCCACTATCTAACTTCTTGCAAACTTCCCTTAAAAGCTCCTCCAAAAGTTAGTCATTGCTTACCTGATGAATCTCGTGTCCTGGATAGAGCTTGTCATGCCCGGAGGGTACCCTAAACGTGGCAGTCCGCCACATATAATATTAAAGCTAATGAATGACAACCTCAGTCATGCAGGAGTTTTGATATCACATGCAAGGCGTGCTTCCAAGATAGTAGGAGACTCACAGAAGTATTACATTTAAGTAGATAATAAAAGCAAGCAAGAACTTATATAGATAAACATGAAACCTTCATTTAAATGATAATTCCTTACATCATCTTAGGGGCATTCCACCGTCTTAAAAGTCTATCAACAAGATAATAGCAACTATAACACAAGCCTACTATAGAGATTTTCCTTGAAGCCTATGTTCAAAACTTAAACACATATAGCTTCTCCCAAAAACTCCTAGTAGCTTAAACTCGTACCTGGCATACGGGGCTCCTTGGGGCCAACCAAAGGTAATCATACTGTAACAAAAAGCTATAAGGGTATAAGCAAATCTAGCTTAGTGAGATAATTTCATCTACAAGACATTTCCATAATTCAAACAAGTATTTAAACAATCATATGAGAATGCACCAAACATATGATCAAACAAAATACACATGATTAACCGGAAATCAAGTATAGCATGGATTTTATGCCCTCCATGTCGAGGGTTGGGAGGTTACAGGCCCATACGACCATCAATAATTGCAGATTTACCGGCTCCTGCTCGCCCTGTAGACTTCCGGCTCCTACTAGCCCATGTAGACTTTTCGGCTCCTACTAGCCACCAATACCATTTCCTCGTTTCCCCACACGAAGAATAGTAGTGAAATAAATATGACTCACAATTATGATATGCATGAATTAATTTCAATATATATTTAACAAAATAATGTTGAGTTCAAGTTAAAGGTGATCAACACAATTTTCATGATATCAATACAAGAATCACAATTTATTTATCAAACCTTCTTTCGATATTCTTAACTTGTATTCAACCAAATCATAATTCCAAGTCACACAACAATTATTCATTTATCTTTTTCTTAATTGCTAGTGCTACTACTTACAAGCACAAAACAAAGAAATGTAACTTAGTAAAGGATTAACTCACTCCATGTCGGTAGATCCTAATCGAAGTAATCTTCCGGAAAAGTGATCTCGGTCCTTCTCCACCTAAACAAGATGAAATACCCAAAATGATTCTTTCATGAAATTTCTATTCTTGAAGATTCTAAATCTTTCCCAAAATCGCGGTAAAATCATATAAGAGAAAATTCCAAATTAAAATAGCCATAACTTGCTCATTTTAACTCGGAATTTCGCATATAATATACCGTTTTCTACCTATTCGAAAAGATATATCTATTTCTAAACTTATTTTCATCAAACTAAGTCATATGAGTTCCGAAAAAGTGGCAAGCAGATTCACCACCAATTTTTGTAAACTTGTTTTCCTTCTTTTATCCAAAGCTCATTTTGAAGAGATAGGTAATATAATAGCTTGTAAAACCTTTGAAATGTATAAACATATGTTTAAGTGACTCATATTGAATGTATAAAGTTAATGAAGTTGTCTCAAACTATGAAAAGTAAAGTCTTTTAAATATTTTTGGAAAGTGAGAACTTTTGAAATATTCTTTTTTATTTTGCTTTGAAAATATCTTAAGTTATTTCAAATGAGTATTTTCTTTTCCTAAATTTAATTTCTGTAATCTCTTTAAATTCCTAAGGAATTATTTTATTTTCTAAGCTTAGTTTCCAACTTTTTGAAAGTATAATAATTCTATGTTTAGAGAAATAATTTCTTTGTTTCTTGAGATCATTCCATGTTGATGAAAAGAATTTCTAATATTTGATAAAAAGTGAAGTTTTAGTAAAACTTTTGTTTATTTCAAATAGTTCTTTTCTATGTATGTTTATGAGCTCCTCTAGATTTCTTAGAAAAAGTTTGTTTAAGAAAATTACTTCTTATTTCTAGAAAAGAATCATTATTTTCAAGAAAACATTTCCTCATTTATTTTGTTGAGACAAAAATCATTATATTCATGCATGAATATGAATTATAAAGTTATGGAAATATAAAGAAACATAATAACTTGAAAGAATAAGCTAATAAGGAAATAAATCAAGTATTGGAACCTTAGCTTCATCAAGGTATCCCTAATCCTTAAAAGAAAAAGAAAATGTTTTGACTTGATGAGGACAAGTCTAAGACTAGAAAGACTAGTCTTAAAAACAATATGAATATAAATAAATTGCAAGGAAGTAAATAAATTGCAAAACAAATGAGCTTATATGCTCTAAATGATATATATAACTATAAAGATATATTAGATATAAAAGCAACATAAAGAAACTTGATCATGAACAAAAACAAAGTATGAACCTATTGTTGCTTTATTTAACTTTCATGGTTTAGAAAACACACACCAAGCTCATACTAAGTAAATGAACATAAAGAAAACTTGAAGAAATATTACCTAAAAGAACTAAACTTGAGAGAACTTCTTGGGAGAGAATTTTTGAGGAATTTTGGGAGAGTAACTTTAGTGTAGGAAAGGTGTGAAAGAAGTGGAAGTAAGATGGGGTATTTATAGGAAAATGTGGAAGATAATTTGTGTTAATTAAATAAATAAAAATGAAACAAATTGGAGAGAAGATGGAGAAGGGCCGGTGCTAATTAAAAGTAAAAGGGGAGAGAAAATTTGTTTTTTTTTTTGTATTTTTGTTAATTAAAAATAAGATATGAAAGATGTTGTAAACCCCTGTATTCTCAGTAGTCAAGTAAACCCCGGGAGTTGAAAAGCGAAACCCTAATCCAGTCCAGTTTAAGTCTAGTGAGAGAAGCTTAGAAACCCTAAATTCGGCTTTCCTTCGGTTTCATAATAAAAGAAGTTTTATAAAGTAAATGAATATGAATTATTGTTTTAAAGTACATTATAAACCTTAGAAAGTTTTAAATTCATGAATTTTTCAATTCCGGGCCTTCTCGAACTCAATTACGGAAAAACATGCCCCGGAACCACAAACTCAGAAAAATATTCCGGAATATTCATTAGAACTGAAATTTTATAAGGATTTCAAAAATATAAATTTTATAATTTTCCGGATTATAAAAATAACAGTTATAGCCTTTTCCCGTATTTTCGTTACGACCGGTAAAGTAGATGTCTTGTCTACTATTCACAAGTACAATCTACACTACACACTACCCATACCCTATTCTTACATCCTTACAACTACTCATTACAATTTTCTTTTCCAAGAAATTTTGTTTCCTAATTAATTAATACAATTATTACATTTTATTATATAAATTACAAATTTATCAAATTTTTAAATTCTCTCTCTCACAACCCCCCAACCCCCTCCCCCCACCACCCCACCCCCCACCCCCCCCTCCTCCCTATTCCCCCTAATTTGTTTTATTTTTACTCATTTTATTGCAAATAAACCCTAATGCACATGATATATAACTCATTTTCTACTCTCTCTCTCTTCATTTTCACACTTTCAAAAATTTTTCAAAGGTTAAACTCTCCCTCTCCTCTCTAAGTTGCCGTGACACACACACACATACACATACCTCCACAAATTTATTCCATCTTCTTTTCTTCTTCAAATCATCAATTAGATGAAGATTCCAAGCTTTGTTAGTCCCAAATCTTGTAATGGTAAGGCCATTCTTGTGTGTTTCTACTTTTAATCCCAATGAGTATATGCTAGAGACTTGAAAACACTAATACAAGA
The DNA here is from genome assembly GCA_024138025.1 of Combretum micranthum. NCBI lineage: Eukaryota > Viridiplantae > Streptophyta > Magnoliopsida > Myrtales > Combretaceae > Combretum > Combretum micranthum. The sequence goes on from JAMXBD010000517.1 coordinate 135,089, forward strand.
ATATCAAGCCATCACAAGAAGTGGATCTAGTGTTTAGAAGAGTTTTTGTTGGAATATCATCTTGTTTATGCATGTAAAGTAGAGATCTAGCATAGAAAGTTATGTTCATGCCATGAAACTCATGATTCATGCACTATATGTGGTAGATCTAGTGTTTAGACACTTATACCTTCATCTACATTTATGTTCATATGGTTATTTTGAGCTTTCATGCATTAATGATCATAAAAGCTTAGCCTTGCATGTGTATAGATGTGTTAGATGACAGATCTTCATGTATATGAGGTAATATACTTGAAAAAGAAAAGATTTTTGCTAGAAATGTCTTATGGAAATTCGGATGATTTTGGAATCCTATTTTAAAAACCACTAAAACCACTTTGAAACTCATATTTTACATGAAAAATGAAGGATATATGTAATAGGTATCTCTAAGGAATAAATTTTACAAGTTTGAATGAGTTTAGGCATGAGTAATATGTAAAACAAGTAGTGAAGTTAGAATGGAAAATCTTGAGATAGTGATTAGTTTGTTAAATTCGTAATTTGGAATAATGCCTACATAAACACTTAGTATCCAAGCTTAAATTAAATGTTTTATGAGTTAAATGAGGTCCTTAGACAATAGATATAATAAAACTTTAAATTTTGGTGCATTAAACAAGTTTTCTCATAGGAAAAATGCAAGAAATTTTTTTTTTCCAAAATTCGGATTTTTGTGAAAAGCTTGTTTGAAAACCTATTTGCCAAGTGAAAAATGTAGATTTTATGCATAAATGAAGGTCATGGATAGTATAGGTGTTAAGGACTCATTTTTATTTAGATAACAAGTAAATTCTAAGAATAGAATCCTAAAAACCCTAGGGAATGCAAAGTTGGAAAGAATATAAATTTTTAGAAGTGACCATCATGGAGTTTCATAATAATTAGGAGTTCATAAAAGTTCATCATAAAAAATCATCAAGACCATGCATATGTTGAGCTCATTACATAACATCATACTAGAAATTCATTCATATACCATCTATACATGAATCATGAACTAGAAACATTTTTATCAAATGCGAAACAATTTTTCGGAAAGGGAGAAGTTACAGAACAGATCTGATCCCACTGTTCCGTGACCTTAATGCTTTCAAAACTTGAAGATAATATTAGAATTAGATAGATCTTTCGAAATAGATAGAAATCGATATAAAATTTACGAAATTCCGAGTTAAAATGACCAAGTTATGGCCGTTTTAAGTTGGAACTTCCGCAAATAGCGAGAATTCCGATTTTGTGTAGCTTAGATGCATAGCTTGAATTGGTTTAGTGATGAGATTCTTATTAGGTTGTTCTTATTTGGTAGGTGATCCCGAGTACGACGATACCCTACCACCCGACTACTACTATTAAGAGACCGGCGTACCATGGCCGAGTGAGTATTATTTCTGCTCTCAATTATTGCTTGTGATTGTAATGATAGTGGCATTAGTTGTTTAGGCAAAGATGAAAATGATTATGCATGATGGGGTATATGGGAATTATATACTTGTCTGCTATTGATATGTGAAGTTGAACTTAAGGAATATCGAAACCAGGTGCTAAGTTACTGCTTGTATAGCGAGGAGTTATAATTGATTGTCTGCGAATATTGGTTGGTCACCTAAAAGAATTGGATTAATCTATTATTGGACCTCAATTATAATCGAACTCATTCATATCACGATGGGGATGGAGCATTAGCATTTGTTGGTTTTTCGTGACCCATAAAACGAATATGTTGGTTAATTGTGATCCATAAAACGAAATTGTTGGTTAATCGTGATCCATTAAACGAATTATTGTTCAGTTGACCGTGAGCTTAAACGGCGTTGTACCATAGGATTCATTATTCTGCTAACCCGGGATGGAGGGCGCAAGTCCATCCACATATGATTTCTGGCTAGTCATATGTTTGTTGAACTCATTTGTTTGATGCACATCATTTGCTTGAGTAACCACTTGCTTGAATGATTTGTCTTAATTGTGATATGGAAGTTTTCACTCACTAAGCTAGTTAGCTTACGCCTCTATAGTTTTTATTTGTTGCAGCATGAATTCATTTGGCTTAGGCCAAGGCAGGCTACAGCTCAGGTACCGAAGCTAGGAGTTTCCCTTAGAAGTTTATTTCGATTTTGTTTAGACTTTCGTTGGAAACTAAAGGACTCTGGATGACTGTAATGGACTTAATATTATTTTACGGGGGAATGCCCCTTAGACTTTGTAAATTATATATGTGTTTTTGTTTATTATCTATGGCTAATGAATGCCACATTAAACTTCTTAACTCCATTGATTGAGTATTCTATTGTCGTAAAGGGACGCTTTACATCTATACAAGACTCCCGAAGGGCTCGGATAGAATTTCAAGAGTCTTATATAGTATGTGGCGGGCTGTTACGTTTAGGATACCCTATGGGGCGTGACAGATGTGAAGTTGTATTGGAAAAGAAAATATGTAAGAAATAGAGGTATGTGTTGTAAGAGTATGTTGTAAGAAAAGTAGAGATAGATAGTATAGAATAGTAGTAAATAGTGTAATGTAAAGTAGACATAATTTAAGTACCGGTAGTAAGAAAATACATGTATAAATATGATATCTGATATTTTTAGCTATCGAAAAATTATGAAATTGATATTTTTGAAAAACTTATACTTTTACGAGTCTAACGATATATTCGGAATATTTTGACTATTTCGAGCCTCGAGACACTTTTTTCAAGAACTGTATCCGATCGGGTTCAAAACGAGTTGCGGTTTTACTAAACTGATCTTTTTAAGCTTCCTTAGATAAGTACGAACTATTCTATTCACTAAACTCTTTCTTACTTTCCTAGGGTTTCTTAAACGGGGATGCCGGGCTTAAGCGGTAACGGTAGATTAAGGTTGTGTTGACTTTAGAAATTCGGTTGACTTCTATTTCGGGTTTAAGCTTTAAATCAATTGCAAAACTTCGGGGTTTATAGAGCCAAAGGTAATCTTGGACAAAAGAAATCTGCAAGGGTGTAAGCTACGATATGCTTAGTGAGAATATTCCTGCAATACGTAAACAAGTTTGTTAAACAAGCATATGCCATGCAATAATCTCATGATCAACTAAATACATATGGCTATCCGAAAGCCATATATATAATGGATTTATGTCTTTGTGACGCAGGTTAAGGAATGCTTTGAAAAAGGGGGTCCTTGTGACCACCACTGCTTTGAAAAAGGAGTCCTTGTGAGCACAACCGCTAATCCTCGGTTGCCAGTCCATAATGATCGATCTAGCATATCTCTTCCATGAGGTCGTATTCCCCATGCAACTTAGTTCCTCAAGATGAAGTAGGGGCATGTACTTTGTGTATGGTTAGTTACCCCTCCGGTCCTATGCGTAGAAGTCGCAGCAAAAAGAAGTGTGACTCGACAATATGAAATGTGTGATTAATTATTTAGTTTGTCTTACCCATATTAATATTCATTTAAAGGGTGTCCAAGCAATCATCATACAACCATAGCAATGGAGTAAAGTAAAATAATATATTAAACAATCATATCAAGGTTTTGATATACTTAAGATTCTTGGATCATGTAATACAACACACAAACGTATTCCCATAATATCCCCACAACATATTCATTTTTATCTTTTCCCTATCACTAGTTCAACTACTTTACAAATAAAAGTAAGATGCATAAAGTATAACAAAAAACTCAGTTAGCCATGGTGTGATCCTCAATCAAAATAGTCTTTGGGAAAAGGTGCTTCCTATTCTTCGTATTCTTCCTCATTAAAAAAGGGTAGTACATGAAATGAGTATTTCATATTAACTTTACTTAAATTTCTAGCTTTATAAACTTTGTTCTCGGTAAATTTTCCCGTTACCTAGTTTAAACCTTAAAATGGTTGTATCTAAGTCATTTTAACTCCTATTATTGCTTATAAGTAATTGTTTTCTACTTGCTTCAAATGCTCTATCCATTTCTGAGGATATTTCAATCATAAGAGGTCTCTAAGGTCTCAGAATAGTAGGGTTAAATTGCTTCTAGTTTATGTTTTACTACATTTTGGTATTTTATAAATATTTCACTCGACAAAAAACTCTCTAAGGTGAATATTCATTATTCCTATATTCAAATATAAATGAAACATGGAAAGTAATTCATTACATACTCATGATCTTAGTGATGTTGCTCTTAACAATTCTCTTAAAAATCTCTATAACTAAGCTAAAACATTTCCGACTATTTGAGTTGAAACGTAAAACCTTTTTGATGTGATCAATTTTATGATTTTCCAAAAAAAGTAAATCAAGATAAAATAAATTGAAGTTTTGTACTTTGTCCATAACCTTAAAATTCTTGGCATAAAGAAGGTTTCATGGATAACTTTCATTTGATCAATTATTTTCAAAATATTAAACTCATCTGTTTTAAGAAAAGAATTTCAAAGTTGTAATTTCTCATGGTTCTTACTTAGGTCTTGTCATCGTAGTGAAATTTTGAGCATGAATTATTATTTTCCTTGATCATTTTTAAAATACTAAAATCAAGTTGGTTTGAGAAGGAAAAAAAAATCAAAGATTCACATCCCCATCTAGTTATATAAGTCACCGTATTCTAGGAAAAATTGGGGATGGAGTTTTGTTTCCAAATTTCTCTTTTACTAAATAGTTTTCCATGTATTAAAACTAAGTTTTAGAAAATTTTAGATAACAAAGAATTGTAATAGTGTACAGATTCATAACTACATGAATCTCCTATCTTTATGTTGGGCCCTCTAAATTAGTAAGTGAATATCATGACAATCTTATGATCATCATTTGTTCTTGTTTTAAATTCAGAGACTTCTAGCCATTGTGGCATTTTAAATTCAAAAATCATTTTATCACCATCACAACATCACTATGAACATATTATGTACATGAACATAAAAATAAATTCTTAGACAATGTAATATCGAGATGAATGTAAAAATAACTTATTGATGAGATATAATAAATATGAACATAAAAGTAACATAAAGTTAAATGAGAGTCTTAGATTTAGGATAAGACTTTCCGAGACATTGACATGGACAAGTTCCCATATGACTTGAATATAGATAAGTCCAAGACTTAGATTAAGGTCAAGTCTCAATGAACATAAAAGTAAATTTTGCAAGAAATAAAATACAAGAATGTAAAGAACATAAAATAAAGAGTTAAGTTAGTGAACAATATGCTCTAAAGATTATATTTACATATACATATAGATACATATATAAAAGTTAGATTAACATACATGAAAGTAAAACGAATAGAAAAATAAATGTAGCTTGAGTCAAACATGGTAGCATGCTTTTCCATCCCTAGTATTGAGCATCATGGGGAGAGTTTTCCATGGGAATATGCACGAAAACTCATACAATACTTGTTTATCATAATGTAAGGAGGGTATTTAGAGTATTACCTAAAAATAAGGTAAGGAAATGTGTGTGTAGTAAGAAAGAAAGGGGGCACTATGAGGGAGGAGGGAGAGGATAGGGGTTAGCGGTGATGTTTGTAGAGGAAGGGGAGAGAATTTTGAGAGGATTAGAGAGTTTTATGTGTAAAGTGTTGACAAGGAGAGAGGTAAGGGATATTTACAAAGAATGAGATGGAATAAATAATGAGTAAAAAATCGGAAGCAAGAGAGAGAATTTAGGGGGAAGGGGATGCAGGCGTGATTTTGAGAGAGAGAGAAGAAATTAAAGGAAAAAAGGCAAGTGATTATGAAAAGTAAGGTGTTAAGTATGGTGTGTAGAAGAATAGGTAAGGTATAAGTAATGTAGATGTAAGAGAACATGATAAAAGTGCTTTAATGAATAGTAGAGATGATACTTGAAAGTATAATGAATAGTAATGCATAGTACTCTAATTGAAAAAATAATACCAATATAAAATGAGATATGCGTAAAAATTTGGTACAATTGATATTTTTATAAATTGATAAAATAATATAAAATATTAGAAAAACAATTTAATAATATTTAATTATTTAATTGCTATCCGGTTATGTTACCTTGATTTGCATACTAGCAATTAGGAATGGAAACTGTTATGTGTAGGATTTCGGGATGACTAGGATATCTAAAACTCCCATTGTTTTATTATAAGGTCTTTCTAATTCTTATTTTTAGGGTTTCCACCTTTATCTAATTCATCCGATATTCTAGGGATTCTAAGGTTATAAAATTACATGTGATTGTGTTTATGGTTTCTAAGGTTTAAGATTGACTCGAATTGGCTTTAGGGTTTCAATTCAAATATTGACTCTCAAGTTTACATCTAAGCTTATTGGAAAAAATCTAGGGGCTTATAAAGTTTATTTGAGGTCACAATGTTTTGAATAATTAAAAAGAGATTAAAACATTTAGAGAAGTGGATCAATTTAGGTCACTATTGATACGTGTTAATAAGAGAAATATTTAAAAATTAAAACTTAGAAGATTTAACAAATTATAACACATGCCAATGGTGACCTCAATTGACCAACTTCTCTAAATATTGTGTCCTTTTTTATAACTAAAAATATTGTGACCTCATACCAACTTGCCCTCAGATGTTGTGACCATCTTATGTAATGTACTTGTCATGCCCCGAGGGATTCCCTAAACGTGGTAGTCTAACATGCACCATATTAAAGTCTAGGAATGACTACCTTAGTCATATAAAGGCTTCCATACTATGCACAAGGCTTACATCACAACAAAAGGAATGCATTGATGATAACAGCCAAATAGTAATGCAAGAGAAATATATATTATTAAACATAAATAAAGTCAATAACAATTCTTAGGGACATACCTTTGCTAATGTCTTCAAATGGAATGGAATATATTTGTATTTCCTAGTAATATATGAAATTATAATGTATCAAATATTGCTTAGAAAGAAAATTTCAAAATGAAACTTCATCTTATGATCCCAATTCTTACATTAAGGCTCAAAAGTCTACCAATGATTTCCTTAATGTCCTGTTCCTTGAGTGGAGTCTCAAGTATACCAGTTTCAATAAAGATCTATAGGGCTAGATATTCCCTTTATTTATATTGTAAATCCATTACCTCAACAAGTTTATCAATTTCAAGTATATTATATGCATATTATGCAACAAACATATGTTACAAACAAATATGTATAGGTATTTGAAAACCATATACAGAACGAATTTACACCATTCGTGTCGAGTTTTAGGGAATTGGATTTGAAGGGCTCAATGATCTTTACTACTAATCCCTGAGCAACTTCTCATAGCGATTGATTGGTGCAGCTCATGTTTGGGCTGTGTCCTTGTATGATTTATTTCCCCTAAGGATGAGCTGGGCTATCTGAGCCCTTCCGATTCCTCATGTAAGAGTAGTAATTTCAATATATGACTTGACGAATCCAATGCATGCCCATTTCATTTATATCAAGGCCAGGTAAAATTAAAGTATACTTAAAGGCGATGAAACAAGTATCATACATACATAAGCAACATGTAATATCGATAATGTACTTAAACAACCATTCATTGGTTTTGATGTGCTTAGAATCCTTCATAAAGCAAATTCACATGTACTTATAACCCCATACATATTTGTTTTATCTTGCACCTACAAATCTAGTGCATCTATCTACAAGCACAAGAAAGGTAATGAAATCATGAGGGAAAACTCACTTGTCCATATCACAATCCGCTTAGTTGAAATTATCATTGAGGAAGGGGGTTTCGTAATCCTCATCACCTAAAAAAAAAATACCCATAATGAGTATTTCAGTTTTACTTAAATTTCTAACTCTATTTACTCTATTTGTGTCATTTTTCCTAGTTACAAAAATTACAACTTAAAAAAGACCATAACTTGATCATTTTAACTCGAAATTTTGCATATTAGTAATCATTTTCTACCTCCTTTGAATGTTCTATCCATTTTTAAGGTTATTTTTAACATTTGGGATCATTAAGATTTTGGAATGAGACAGTACAGAATGCACCTAAACCATTCCAGACCTTATTCCTTTTATATTTCCAACATTTTACTTCATTTGGACATCCTAAGATAAGAATAAAATATATCTGCCTTTAGAAATCATATAGTAGTGATAAAAATTGTATTACATGCATGATCCTATTGATGTTGTCACAAAATAGAAATTTTGTAAAACAATCTTTTATAGAAGGTTGAAAAGCTAAGTTTATGGAAAATTCACTTTTTGCTTTTTGAACTAAATTTCAATTCTTAGATTTTTTGTAAATGTGAAACTAAAACAAATCACGGTTTTATATTCATTTGAATTCATGAATATTTCATTTTCATAATAAACTTTTTTTTAACTAATTATTTCCTAAAATATGAATCTTTATGTGTTTGTGGAGAAAAATGATTCTACGGTTTAATATCTTTAAAATGTTTTGTGTTTTGGCATCTGAGAAAATTGAATTAAGTGACTTGTTCTAAATTTTCTTTGATGAAATGGGTTCTCATTTGTATTTAAGAAAAGAATTTTGAGTTGTAAGATTTTCTAGAGTCATGTTTTTGATAAGGAATTTAAGAGGATGACCTTGTTTTAAAATTCCCTCTTTGATAAAAAGTTTTCTTATGTTTTGAAATTTAGCTGAATGTCTTGCCCGAAATTTTTATTCTTAAGAGAAAGATTTCTCGTACATTGAAAATAAAATTTTTGGAAAAATATTTTGTATAACAAAGAATTATCAACATTAAAATCTTTAAGGATTTTCTTTATCCATAGTACTATGAGCATCTATATGCATGAACTTAATGACTGATAAGTGTAAAAGAACCTTATTATTCACATAATTTTGATATTATATTATATGGATTTGATATGAATGATTAAAGAAAAAGATACTTATTTGGTTAAAATGTCAATTTTAGGAATCAAGGAAGATTTTGAGCTTAATGAAGACTTTCGGATGAGTTAAGTGAGATTTTGATGAAGAAATAGGCAATTAGAAGATTTACAACATGCATAAGTAATTCTACACAGATTGTGTAGAATGTTGGTGTAGAAGATGAAAAACATCTAACAAGCAACTTCAAAGTGAACAAGGAGGCTACACAAGCTGTGCAGAATGCCTACGTAAAAGTTGCAAAGAGATCAGAAGCGGATTAGATTGTACATGACTAGAGTATACAGGTTGTGATAGAGGGTCATGCAGCCTCAGATTTCACGAATTTCACCAGTTTATGTCTTACACAAGCTGCGATCACAAGCCATGTAAGATGCTCATGCAGAAGACAAATTGTTTCTTTCCTGTAAATAGCACCCTTAGCCTGTCTTTTTCATATTCTTTATTCTTTTTACAAACCCTAGAGAGGAAAATAGGTGCTATTAAGAGGAAAAACACCCAAGCTTATTGGAAATCACAAGACCTATCAATTTTTCCATGTTTTATCATTGCAATCATATCGATATGGAAAAATAGATTGTTATACCTTAGGTCCTGAGGAACCCTAACCCTAATGTAGAGATTAGATTATTTCGTTAATGGAAGTTTATGTTTCTTGAGTTTATTCATATTCTCTTTATTGTTATTGTGATTGATTTGTGGTCAGAATTGATTACATGTTTGTTTTCTTCTAGATAGAAAGAGACTTCATCTAATAGAATAGATCTATATGAATAGAGAAATTTAAATGTAATTTTAGATATAGATTGCATGAATAGATCTATAATATGAGCATGGATATAACATAAAAATGTGACATAAGCTTAATGTGTTGTCTTTTATTTCCATTCCTAGCATTAAACGTCATGGGAATTTATTTTTGGAAATTATATAAGACATACATATTCATGTTAGGTAATGAATATTTAAGAAGGGAGTGTTTAGAATGTTTACCTAAAGAAAGATAAATGTGAATGGGTATGGAGAGGGAGTATGTTTGGAAGAGAATTTGTAGCAAGAAAAGTCGAGAAACAATTTTAATAGAGTTTTGTTATGTGTAAGAGAAAGTGTGAAAATGAGAGGAGGATATGGGGGTATCTATAAATGAAAAATTATGTGAATAAAAGTATGAAAAGAAAGTGAAAAAGGAAAAAGAAATTAAGGAGAGGGGAGGGGCAGCTGCTGGTCGTGAATTGCAAGGGGTAGAGAGAGAGAGAGAGAGAGAGAGAATCAGTTATGTGAAAAGTAAGATATAAAATATAATAGATTAGGTGTATGTAAAAGAAGTTACGGGTGGTGTAAGAGTTGTAAGAATGGTGTACGAAAAAGTAGAGTAAGATGAATAGTAGTAAATAATAAATAAAATTATACAGGACAAATAAATTATTAGTAGAGATAAAAATACGTGTATATAAGCTATAACTGTCGTTTTTATGAGTTGTAAAAATTGTATATGATATTTTTATGAATTCTTATTATATTAGTAGTATAGATTGTTTATTCGGATATTTTGCCTCGTTTTATGTGTTGGTATCCTGATTTGAAAACTGATCCCGTTTGGGTCCGAAACAAATGAGTTTTTGCCAAATCCAATCATTTTAAGGTAAATGGCATATTTCGGATCATAATTTAGTTTTATTCTATTTTTAATATTTTAGGTTTTAGGGGTGTAAGCCCCTAAATTTTTCGATAATATAAGCAAATCCTAGAACAGGAAGTCAAACCGGAACCCTAAAAGTAACCTAGTTCTATATTTAGTCTAGTGAATCTAGGTCCGGCAATTCCGTGTTCTTAAACTGTAGAAAACGAAATTGAAATAATTGAGGAATATGGTTCGTAATAATATAGAAAAGCTTAAAAATATCAGATTCTTAATTTTCTAGTGTTTTCGGATCCGATGGGATCAGTTTTCGAAAACCGTGCCTCGGTGCATCAGATAGTGAAACATTCTGACAACACCAATAGATTCGTAAACATATAAGAATTTTAAAAATATCAGTTTTAGAATTTTTCAGTAATTAAAAATATCAGATATAGATCGTTTACGCGTATTTTCTTTACTACCGGTATTTTAATTATCTAGTCTACTATTCATAGTACTTTTCTACTATTCATTACTATTAATTTATCTCCACTTTTTCTTACACTCTACCTTACCTATATCTTATAATTTACCTTCCCTATACAACTTTAATCACATCACACTTTGCAGATTACTTATTTTATTATAAAACAAACAAAACAAATCAATTTCTCCCTCCTATATCAAGCAAAACCGGTGCCTATCCCTCTCGCATGCATCCAATTTTATTTTCTTTTTCATTTTATATAATTACATCTAATTTCCACTCCAAAAATCTATAAATACCCCATTCCTCTTTCATTCTTTCACACAACACAATTCATACCAAAACTCTACTAAAATCACTCCATAAAATCCCTCTCTCAAAATCTCTCTCAAGTTCTCTCTTTTCTTTAAAAAACCCATTCCCACATATTACGACAGACTATTCCATTTTTCTTCAACCAACACATAAACCTTAGGTAAAATTTCTCTTATTCACTCATCATGTTCATACAACTTAATATGAGTTTAGTGTATATTTCTTAGACTCATGAGAGTTAAAGAAGCAACAATTTATTCATGTTTTGTTTTTATTCATGTTTCTATTTTCATTATGTTGTTATTATTGTTATTATTTCTTTCTAATCTAACTTATATAAAGTTATGTATATTATGTATATATATTTATTTAGAGCATATAAGCTCATTTGTTATTTATTTACTTTCAAGTTATGCAATTTATTTATTTCATGTAATTATTAAGACTAGTCTTTCTAGTCATAGACTTGTCCATATCAAGTCAAAATAATTTTCTTTCTTTCTTTGCTTTGCTTTTCTTTTCTTTTAAGTATTAGTCTATTCTTAATCCCGGGATACCTTGATAAAGCTAAGGTTCCCAATACTTGATTTTACTTTTATGCTCTTATTTTATTCATCTTATTATGTTGTTTTATTACATTTCTCATAGTTATATATTCTCATTCATGCATAAACATGTTGATATTATCTCAACTATAATGGAAATGAGTTTTCTTAAGTAATAAAAATGAACTCTCTTTAAAAATAAATTATGTCACATAAGGAATAATTTCTATCTTAACAAATATTTTCTAAGATTAGATAAGTTTAGCTCAAGTTTTAGTAGTAACACTATATGTGATTTTATTAAGAAATACATAAAGTAAAGTTATTACAAACTCTTTTTTCAAACCAATAAAATAAGAAAGTTTCTTTAATTTTAATTCCTTGTTTAATCAAAAGTTTTCCTAAACTCATTTATCAAGTTTTCTACTAAAAAAATACTAAAGTCTAGATAAGTTTTTCAAAATTAACTTATAAGATCATTGATATTATTCTTTTAAAGTGGATCTAACATTAGAAAAGCTTTATAACACATAACCATGAAATATTTAGAAAAAACTATGTTTTCCAAAACACTAGAAATAAATTTATGGGAATCCTAAAAGATTAAAAATTTCTTTTTGAAAAGGTAATTATTCTCAAAGTTAAGAAATGGAGTTAAAAGAAGGAAATACTTACTAATAAATTTCCCAAACAAAATTAACAAGGAGATTTTCAAAGTCTTAGCTTTTCTCACTTTTAAGACATTTTGTTTTACAAATCATTGTTGAGACAGCATCACTAAATTCATGCATATGGTTTGAGTTTATATATATGTATTCAAAGGATTTTCAACCATACAATTATCTATATTTTTGTACAAAAATTCTTGAAATGAAGAAAAGTTTGAAAACTTAAGTTTTGAAATTGAAATTTTCGTATCAAATCTGTACGTTACTATTCCGAGACCCAAATGACTTCCTTTGATAAAAATAACCTTAAAAATAGATAGATCTTTTCGAGTAGGTAGAAATCGGTATATAATATGCGAAATTCTGAGTTAAAATGAGCAAGTTATAGCTATTTTAAGTTGGGATTTCCATTCATACGATTTTTGACGAGTTCAATAAGATAGAATCATAGAGTTTGAATAGATCTTGGATGAAATACTCATGTCGGGTATTTCTTTTGTTTAGGTGTCAACGACCAAGATCTTCTTTTTCCCGAGGATTACTTTGACTCCTAGAAGAATGCTATGGACGAGTAAGTTTCCTTTACGCAGCACTCCAATTGACAATTTAAAAGTCCAGATATTTAATTGAAAATTTAACAAAATCTTAAACGTCAAATACAACATTATTTCTAATATCAAATTAATTTCTTTTATTGTATTCCCAGGTGAAACATTCACCACACATATCGTGCTTTGACTTCAAAAGAAGGTAATATAAAATCGAAAAGCCATTGAATTTGACTAAAAACATATTATTTGGGACAGTAAATATTTTTTAATTTGACGTGATACTCTCCTCGTTGACACGAAAAAGAGAGAGGACAACTCAAATGAAAAAGACTATACGTGTAAATTGGCAACCTAGAAAGAACTAATCCAAGCCACCAAATATTTTTCATTTGACGTGATACCTCCTCTTTGACACGAAAAAGAGAGAGACAACTCAAATGAGAAAGATTATACATGTAAATTGGCAACCTAGAAAAGAACTAATCCAAGCCACCAAATATTTTTTCATTTGACGTGATACTCTCCTCGTTGACACGAAAAAGAGAGGACAACTCAAATGAGAAAGACTATACATGTAAATTGGCAACCTAGAAAAGAACTAATCAAAGCCACCACATATAACAAGACAACAGTTGACATTTCATAAAACAAAAGTGATTAATTCAGTTTGGGAGAGACGAGACAAGACCCTGCATTTACTGAGGATTAGGTGGGCGGCTATTTGCAGCTGAGACTCTGGAACCCCATTCTAGTAGTTCTTTTGCTTGTATCATCCTTGTGACATAACACTTCGATGAAGCACAAGCAGTCTTTCTTTGGTCCAGTTGCTGTCTGGATTGCTTCAATCAGTTTTCTTCACAATGAACCTACAATTAGGAAGGCATTAGTAATCACAGAAAGCCCCACTTAGGATGGATAATGTGAATGACATTAGCACAAGCCATTTAACCCACTTACCTTCATCGTCCAGCAGTTCCCCTCGCCATTGTGGATAGCGTCGACCAAACCCGTGTAATTCCAGTTCTTGATTACATTGTAAGGCCCATCATGGATCTCAACCTCAATGGTATAACCACCATTGTTTATCAGGAAAATGATGCTTTTCTGCTTGCATCTCAACATTGTTGACACCTCTTGTGCAGTCACCTATGACAGGATCACCAAAATGAAAATTTAGCTAATTGATGAGTTGCAATTCAAGCAACATTGTCTTGGGCTTGACAACAATTTGCTTGTTAGGAATGCACAATCAACTATATCTCGGTTTTGTGAATGACTCAAGGTATAAACAAGGAAACCAATTTAGTGTATCTACCTGGAAGCTCCCATCTCCATGGAAGCAATGACTCGTTTATCTGGCACTGCTTGTGCATATCCAAGAGTAGCACCAACAGACCAACCGATGGATCCATATTGCATTTGAAATTCATACCTACGAAAAATTCAAAATTCAAAATTCAACTAATATGAAATAACGCACTCTTATCAGACAAAAAATTTCCGTTCAGTATTACCCACAAACCCTTGGGCAGCTTCAGCTTCTGGCAGTTGAACCATGAATCCCCTGTCTCAGCATAACAGCTGTTTCACTTGAAAGCATGTTTTGTATGTGCTGGAAAAGAACGTTAACCCTCAAAGGCTCTTTAGGCGCACTCTTCAAAGGATGTCCATCAGGGACGTAGATCCTATGATAATTCTCATAAACAGTAGTGTTGCACTTAATCCGCTTCGCTAGAGCCTTGAGGAAATCTTTCATCAAAACCATCCAAATGCAGGACCATTTGCAATAACAACCCGATCGGGCTGCACAATAATGGCTTTTTCCTTCTTCAGAGAGGAGGGAGTAACCAACGGAGCTATAGTCATTGAAAATTGGCCCAGCAAATAAGTAGGCATCTGCAGATTCCACAATTTCTGCGCAAAAAGCAGTACTTACAGCACCCCAGTAAGTTCCGATAAAGTGGGGGTGATGCTCCGGGACAAGCCCTTTAGCAGATGGCATTACAGCAAGGGCATAGCCACAAGCATCAGCTAGTTCGACAAAGGCATCGCACGCCTTTGCTACACGAAGTTTTGGCCCTCCCACCAGAGACAGGCTTCACAGCTTTGTTCAAGAACAGCAGCTGCTTCGACGGCAGCTTCCAGCCCCATCTGATTGCTCAACCTGTATTAATGATCATAAGCAATAAAAGCTGGTCACAATTTGCTCGGACAAAAGCCAGAAATATAGGGACATGTCATATACTATCAAAAAATTAACATGATAATCTATTGTTTAACTGTTAGGCCAGTTCAAATAGTCATAACTCTTTGAAATCAAGAAAACTTTTCAAGTCATTCGATTAGAGACAAGAACAATCACATACCTAGGGGGAATTGAGAACGGAACAGGCTCACGGCTAAAAGTCGGATGAGGGATTGCAGCTAGGTTACACCCGACACTGATATAACAGGCTTGCTTCTCCTTTAAAGCAGTAGAAATGGCTGTGTCTATCAACTCATGCGCATCTTCCAAGTTATTGACGACCCGCCTACGGAAAGTAAACAATTTAACACGTAAAATTTTAGTAAACCTATTTAGTAAAGACATCAAATTTCTAATAGTAAGATTTATTTATTTATTTTAGGGGCCATTAACGTGATAAGAATTGATTTGTTAAACATTATACCTCAGAAAAAATATACGAGAACAAAATAAAATGGCAGGATCCATAAGCAAACAGTAGCGTACCTGATAACAAGTAACAGTTTGGAAGCACCTAAGTTCTTGGCTAAAATCAGGGCAACCCAATAGTATGGTGAGAGAATCCTGTTCGTCCCATAGTCATTGGAGTTTGGCCCCCCAACTATGCATATAAGAGGCAAGTTCTCACTGTAAGCCCCAGCTATGGCGTTCAACACGCTGAGTCCACCCACGGTGAAAGTAACAACACACGCTCCTACGCCCTTGGACCTGGCGTACCCATCGGCAGCATATCCAGCATTCAGCTCGTTACAGCATCCGATCAAGTTGAGCCCTGGCTCCGCTACGAGATGGTCGAGAAGGGTGAGGTTGAAGTCCCCAGGGACGGAGAACACGTCGTTGACGCCAATTTGGACGAGGCGCCGGGCTAGATGGCGGCCGAGGGTGGCGTCGCAGGAGGAGACGACGTGGGAAGGTGTGGAGCTCTGGATGGTTGAAACGACGCCGTTGGGTGGACTCCCGACGCTGTTGTTGTTTGGCTTGCATGTGTCAAGCGAACCGATCTTAGTGTCCATAGGTGATAAATGAGTTAAAATGGCTTGAGATTTTTTCTTTTTCTTTTTTTTTTGGGTGGTGGGGTGGCGAAGAGGGTTTAAGAGTTTTTGTGAAGTTTTGAGTGATATGGTGTAGATGTTGGAGGAGTTGCAGGGTTAAGGGTTTATATACAGTAGTAGGAAAGAAAGCAATTTGGCTTTTTCTTTAATAAATTATATTTATATATTATTTTCAATTTCTTTCCATGATAAAAATTTCCGATGGTTCGATTCTGCTAATTTCAAACCGCTTGCGATTACATGCTCATTTTATTAGTAGAAACAGGATTGCACGTTTCTTGCATATTTCAATCCTTTCTCACCAATTTAACCGGATGGTCCGGCGGTTATTTTTACCGGTAATTGCTAAAAGAAGAGAGAATTCGATGGGCGGTTTTAAGTGGATGGAGGTGAGCAAATGGAAAAGGGAGTCTGTAGTGGATTTTAGTAGACATCAAATTTGAGATTGATTGTGTGGAATTTCCAAAATAAGGTTGGACAGATAGATCGTGGAAAGAAATTGTTGTCCAACTCGCAAGTATCACATGTTTATGTCGAATAGCAGTTTACTATCCAAACATACTGTTTATATTGTGCATTTTTGTGAATAAAAATTTGATATATATTAAATAAATTGAAAAATTAAAATAAAAAATATTTTATAACACGTATTTGATATTTATTTATAAGAATACAACAAAAACAGTAAACTTGGGACACTGAATTTTTATTTATTTATGTCTCGTCGCCACCTGAATTTATTTAATTGCCAATGGAAATTCCTCCATCCCCACAGGCAGGGACTATTTCAAGTGTATTTTATTTACTCCTGTTGATACGCGCGTACCAATGTCAAGCTATTTTGCGGTATCTGTGGGGGCTATCCAGAAAAATATTAGATATACATATATATATATATAGGATGTAACTATTAATTATATATTAATATATAAATTAGATAATCGATAGTTTTTAAAATAATTATAATTTGTATATATATTATATATATATATGTATCGTATAATACCTACTCAAGTTTTTTTCCACTATAATTCATACTGTTTACAAATTATAAGAAGTGCTTTGGTTAGTAGAAGCCTTTCTTGGCTATAATTCTTACTATAACAAATTATAAGAGTAATTTGGTTAGGAGAAACGGGGTAATGCGGCTCACAGATAATTACACCAGAACTTATTAATTACCATTTTAATTATTATAAATTATAATGACATAACCTAAGTCATATAAATGTCCAATTTTGCTTTTTTATAAAAATTATATATATTTTTAATTACAACGGAAATGAGGATTTGAAATCGATACCTCATACTTAGAAGACAAGGTAAATCATTGTCCCATAATGTCATTTGTAGTAAAAATACTAATCAATATAGCCAAAAAAAAAACTATAATTATCTGAATTCTCAATTTTTCGCATTCCGAACTTGATTCCGCCGTTTCAAATTGTTCCGAAGCAAATTTTCTTTATCCTTTATTTTTTGGATTTCCCTTTATCAATGTCGGGAGATTATATCTGTTTTTCAATAATAATCAAGCTTTGAAATTATCTGGTAAATTGGGCATTTTCCACCTTATCTCGTCAAATCCGGCAAAATGGCAGTGGAGATATAGACAGATAAGTAAATAATGAGGAAAGAAGATGAAGTTAGATAAACATTCTCATTATCTTTGGTACACTAGACAGGATTCTGTAATTAATTCTCCAATGGGATCGATATACCTACATATTTTGTATATTCCTCGACCACTTAATGAATTACAAGTGCATCGGACCGCTTGTTAATTAAATAATATACACTTTTTCTTTTTTTTTTTTTTAACTTGTTCCAAATGGTTCTATCACGCCCCAAACTAGGTTCAAGGCATGTCAGCTGCCACGTATAATACTTACGCATTATACGTTAAGGCTAATCTAATCTACAGTTTATTATGATTGTTGCTAAATAAATTTTAGATTCATAAATCGTTGAATTAGTTTTTTAGAAACAAGTAGAAAATATGCAGCGGAAAATATAAACTTTTGCAAAAGACTTTTTAAATAGTCTATTTCCATGAGTAGATCAACATTTATAAATAATATCATACCATCAGGTATTCAAAATACACAATATCCAGTATCTCAAAATACAACCATGGGCTATAGATATGCCATCATCAACTCATAAGTTTGAAAAAGATGATTGATAAATTTTGCCAATAGCATAAACAGTTCAACGTTCCTAAGCACTCAACTCGATAACAAGCTCCTTTAGAGTCGCCCTATACCCGATAATCACAAGCATCCACATCATCATCTGAAAAAGAAAGGAATGAGCCGAAACCTAGTACGATAGCAATGCAAGTACACACGAGATGAACACACATGCCTATTCTATATGCAATGCAACGACCAATAGTTTATATATTTAAATTAAAGTGTGACAAGCAACATAGAGCACTCACACTCCGGTAACATACTGGGAATTTAGGGGTTCTGAGTAGCAGCAACTGCTCAGAGGGTTGATATAGGTAGCCAAAATACCTATATCCCCTATAGGATCATCTAGTAAATTGCCTCATCTAGGGGCCACAGCCGTTACGCATCTCTATCCATATTAGTCCATTGTGATTAAGCAGAGTAACAGAGCCCATATATTAAATTGCTTAATACAACATCTTTCCAATATGAATAAACGTTATCCCAATACCGTCTCCCACATCAGCTACCCGCCGAGCCATTAATAACCATCATTTGCCCAATGTCAATGATGGGAGGTGGCCTAAGCGCCTAACTACCATGCTGGCACCACCTAGCAAGGTTGTCGCCTCGGACTGGGTTAAACGACCACGCACAAGCAACAAGCAACCATTAAGGCCATCTTTAAGTATTAATTGATTTAAGATGCTTATCCTAACAAGCAACACACAAGTCACTGCGTACCTGATATAAAATCTATGCTTTGAACAATCAAAAGATAGACCAGAAGATAAAGCAGAATGTAGACTCTTAACAAATATCTGCTTCAAAGATTAATTCATATAAGCATTTGAATCAATTACAACTTATATCAAACTCGTATTAACTACTTAGTTTTTTAGCAATATACATTTGAAACAACATACTCCTCTTATATTCATGGTCTATCATAATTAAATTATCTTTAAGCCATTTACCAGTTATTCTGATCATATAATAATTTACTAGTTAGATTAACAGATAAGTATAAATCGTTGGTCTTTGAAGAATTACAAACCAATACTAGTTAATAAATCTATATTAGCTTAATTTAGCTAAGTTGAAATAGAATTAATCATTCAAATTCATTCTATATTCAACTCAGTATACTAAACCCATTTTATGGTAATTAGATCCTAAAATGATAATTTCGATAACAATCCTAAAATCAATCTAACAAACTTTTTATAAGTAAAATATCTCATTTAAATAAATATTATTTTATTTATATCATTTATAATATATTTTTACATCTAAAGGTTTGGAATTTAAACTAGTTTACTATTATGTTTATATTTGTTAAAAAATCATATTTACTTATTTTATTAAATAAATTCCTAAAATCAAAATAATTAATTATTTATCTTAGAATTCATTATTAATATGAAAATAATTATTACATTTATTTATATTTATTTTATTAAAATCAATCTTCCCATAGTTCCAATATTTTCATTTCCTATAGGGAACTAGTGTGCACCCAAACTAAATAAATCGTTTTCACTTTCTTAAACTCGGGTTCTTGAGCTAAAATTTTTTTATGTAAACCTTCAACACATATATTTACATGTTTATAAGTTCATTTGGCCTAAACTAATTATTTAATTATGGTTTTAATTTAATTGATTCAAGACTGTCAAGAAGAAAGCATAGGCAGCAACGAGCGAACGATTAGATTGAATTTGACCATTAAAGAGACCATTTTTGTCCGGTTCTTTACTCCAAATTAAAATAGACACCTCAATTTCAAAACATTATAGTTTCACCCCCAAAAATGAAAAGAAAAAGTCACTGGTTTAGCTATAAACATTCACGTCATCACTACTGGCCGAAACACTGTTTTTACCCTGTTTTGCTATTTTGTAATTTAATTCTAAAAAGTAAATGTATTTCAAAAATCACGAAAATTTACAGTTTGTATATAGACATGTTAAACTATCACTTTTATAAATTTCACCCAAAAATAAATTTATTTAATATTTTGTTTAAATTTGTTACTTTAAACTTGCTAGATTACTTATATATGCATATAAATCCATTTTCTAGCATATTTCAATTATCTAAAACATGTTTATTCTATGTTTCATTATCTAGCATATAATTATATTTATATTTTACAACTAAAATCATAAATCAAGACTCAAATCATCATTATCTTCACTAATTTCTTATTTTCCAACATATCAACATAACATACACATATATATATATTTCAACAGAATTTATGTTTAATATTTGATAATTTCATTTAATAAAACATATCAATTCAAACCACATATTCATACATACATATATATTATAGACTTGCAATAATTTACTTGAATTTTTATCTCACACACACACACACATATATCGGTTTTTATGCTTAATATACTTAATTAATCAATTCTTAAATATAAGTTTTTTTTTTGTAGAAATTTACATGAATTTTACATATCATTAACATAATCAAACAAATAATTATAATTACTTATTTGAATTAGCAAATAATCCCTATAAATCTTTATTTCTACTACTCTAAGAGATTATTGATGCTTCTAATGCTAACCCTCAATTGATCCTTGATTTTTATCTTCAAATTCCACCTAAGAATCAATTGAGATAAATTTAGATATCTAGGAAGAAATTGAGTAAGATGATGAAAATAGATAGATTTTCTTACCAATGAAGACTTATCTTGAAGAGGATCGCCATAATTTTGTGGGATTTTGTGAGTTTTGAGAGATGTTTTTTAGAGGATTTTGGGAAATTTGGGCTACTATAGATGGAAGAAAAAATAGGGTTTTCTAATAAGTATATTTATATTATTTAATATCTTGTAATTATCTCTAGTGTTAAGGACATTTTGGTACTTTGGCTTGATTAATTGAGAGCATTTTGGTCTTTTTATATGCATTAAGAATTCCCTAGAATTGGAAGAATATTTAAGGGGCATTTTGATCTTTTCCTAAGTGAAGAAACTTCAAGAATTGACTAAGGTCAATTTAGTCTTTTTACTTGTTAGATTTTTCTAGGCTCTAAGGTTTTTATTGAATGTTTAGGTGTGCATGGTAAGAGTATGATCTAATGGTCTTGATTATGATAATGGGCTTTTAATTTGGGCTTGGTTAATAGACTTGGATTTTTAGATAATGATTTGGGTCTTAGGTTATGGGTTTGAGGCATTTAGAATTAGAAATTAAGAAATAAGAAACATAATTAGCTAATTGGCATTAGAAATTAATTTTAGGAAATCTAATTAAAGGAAAATTAATAGCTTATTTGAATTTACTATTTTAAACTTAGGAATTGAGATTTGAATGAAAATATTTAGTTTTAAATTAATTTCTACAATTTAAGGAGTTGGAATTTAGGTATAAATGTCTAAATTGGATATTTAGGGTTTTTAAATGATTAAACTTGATTAATAAAGTTCATTTGATTATTGGAAAGTTTGATTAATTTGAATTTGTTGAAATAGCCAATTGATGTTTCTAATAGGTTAAATTGAGCATTTAAGATATTAGAATATCTAATTTTCAATTAAATTCATTATAATTCTAATAAGTTAAATTATCAATTTTTTTTTCGCTTAGCAATAAGATTTCTATCTCGATAGTCAAATCAAGGTATTGAGCACAAAAAGACTCAAAAATTCTAAATTTTCACGATTACGTATTCAAAATTTTTATTTGAGTTAATGTTGATAAATATTGATCACTTTCTATTTCTATCGCGTATTTTTCAACCCTAAGCGATTCATCTTTAAACTATCGTTTATTACTAATAGGCCCTAAAAATTAATCAAGTCATACTACACTTGATATTTATAACCTTAGGTGTAAAATGTGATTTTAATGACACGAGTCTAATCTAAATTTAGATTAAGATTTTGTTAGTGAATTAGGAATTTAGATAATTCAACTTGAGAAATTGTTTTCAAGTCGATAATTGAAAGGAATTGAATAGCTTGTATAATGGAAAAGAAATTGAAGTAATTTGATAAGTTGAAGTGGTATTGTGTTATTGGAATTTCTAATTTAGATTTTTACTAATAAAGTTATATAAATTTTCAATTATCTTCTGTCATTTATCATATTCAATTTTTACTAAACTATCTAAATTCAATTATTGGGTAAATTTAAAATAAATTCAAAATCACCTGCATATTATAGTTGATTATCAAACATTTTTTAATTAGGTTGTAAAATTTGAAGTTTAACATTCTGTACTTCTTTTTACAATGGAATGTAGAAAAATCGTACATAATTATAATGGGAGTACTACATAACAATGATCAGCTAGAGATTAATAAAAGGAACCTCGCCAGTTTCCCATGCAACCCAAAGATGTCATTGCTTAATTCAATTTTATAATTTTTTTTCTCTAATATAATATATTTGAGTGGTTTATGTGGCCAGATATATATTTTTAGGACTATAAACTGCTTATTAAATACTTCTAAATTATTTACTTATTAATACAATCCTCAAGTTAGTTCGGTAGGATTTTTTTAATAGATCAAGATCCTTTTTTACCAACGCAAGTGATTTGGATTAGCTGAATTCAAGAAGAAGCAGAGGCTGATTCCATCGAGGTGGATTTCTTTGTTCCATTTACCTATTAAGATGGTTCAGTATTTTACTGGAGCATGTCCGTTCTATGCTACATATAAACATTCGATTCGTCTATATGTTCCTAAATTTTTACTAGCTCAAGATGATGATGATGATGATACCCACAGAAAACATTACACATGGCTAATATATACGTGATAAGTAACAATTAATATTTTTTAATACGATACCATTTCAATAATAATCTTTTAAAAACTACCACCACCCTTTCATGTACCTGCTATGCGGTGATGTGCACCGTTACTACCTATTGAAGATCTTTTCGAAATGATGATGGACGTGGAGTCTTAACGAAAAATCATAAAAAGAATCAAAGCAAAAGGGTCAAATTTCAAAGACCATGAACGCAAAGCCGACCCTACCACCTGCCTCAATTTTAGCTGGGCGTATCGTAAGCTGGTTTTCTACGACACTTGCTAGTCGGGTAACACGATGCTCTTTTTATTTCCCTTCTACATCGAACTTTCTGTCCCCGACAGTCAACATGCAATAGTGTACGATAATATACCTGTGAAGCGCTTCCCTGAGACTGTTAAATTTTCATGGATCACTTTTCATGTGTATAAACACACACACACACTTTGGCCAAAAAATCAAAAGACGCGGGCGCGCGCGCACAGACACGAGCTCGTACTATGTGGTTTATTATTTTAAAAATAAAAGACATATAAGTAAAAATATAAAATCATTTGAAAGATTATTTCAATCGATATGTTAACAAATATATATCTATTTATTTTAATATAAAATTTTGGAAGCCATTTTGTTAATTTACCTTTTTTCTTTTAATTAATGATATCTTTTATTGTTAGCCTTTTTGTTTTGGTTTAATGGAATGAAATTTATTATTATGGAATATCTATTACTTCAAATTTATACAAAATTCTATCATAATAAAGGTTAACTCCATGCGATGTCCAATAAATTAGAAATCTTCATTCATTTCCTTCCTTAAAAAAAAACTATGTCTAACCCAACTTCATTCCATTCTAATAAATCAAATGTATAATACATTTTTCTTGTAACAATTTTCATTTTTTAATCGTACTTACTCTTTATTAACTGATCATCATTAGCATTTTTTATTATTGAAAATTCAAATTGATTTCCAAATTTCATTTACCTTTTTCTTTTGATATTGCATTTTCAGCGTTAGGTTTTCATAATTTATTTTTAGAAAAACCTCCCTTAGTTTTAGAATTTAATTGTGAAACAAAGCATATGATCTTTTTATTAGATTATTATATTTTCTTTTAAAAGTGTTCCTTGGTATTAATTTTTTGTATTTTACCTCTTCTCTATTATTCTTTTAATCAATGTGAATTTACAAAAAATATTTATGATAAAAAGTAATACTAAAGACACAATATTAAAGAAAAAGGTAACGATGATTATTCGTGCAACAAAAAATTTATAACGAAGAGATAATATAAGGAAAAAATTACCATTGATTAAGCGAAAAGGTACAATGATAAAGAAAACCCCCCTTAATAGGTACTATTTTTTAAAGGGTAAATTATGCGAGAATGCCTCAACATCTGTAGTAAGTTCATTTCAAATCTACATATTTCGTGTAGTTAAAAAGAGATTTGAACATATGAATTAGTGATTCAAATTAGGTTTCCATTATGATACTGATGACATTCACCGCCATTGAACAAGACCGTCAACTGTCTTGCCATTGCTAGACATATTTTAATATTAAATAAATACAAAGCATCATATATACAATAACCAAACATAAAGCATTGACACATGTTGAAATCTAGAAAGGGAAAACCTGCTAGAACCCCAAAAACATATTCAAAAAGCAACAAGCCCTTATTGATAGATCCTCAATTAAAATCAAGAGACCCTTTCACCCCAATCCCTACTTCATGTCTCATACACAAACTTGAACCCGTGATTATCTATTAGAACTCATAATGGAAGCAACTGAGAGCACGGATAAAACCGTGTTGTGATGAGTTCATGATTAAAGTTTTTATTTTGTTACTTTGTTTCTATTTTAAATTGCTAGTAATGTGATTTCTATGTGGTAAATTAGGGCTTTCTCTCTTTTCTTGTATCATATTGAGACAAATAGGTGTTTGAATAATTTAAATTGAAAATGAGATGATTATGCAGTTGTTGAAAATTCATAATTGTAGAAATTCCCTAACTAAGCTCATGTTCAATCGGTTAATTATTGGCTACATAATTCCCTTTGCTTTATCCAATCTTTCATGACCTTTATGGTCATTTTTTTAAATTATTTTTTTCCTAACTTTGTTTTATGTTCTGTGTTTTCTTGTTTTAGAGTAGGCAATGGCAGTGTCAAATGTTAGAAGAAGGTTTGGATAGAGTAATGCAACTTCTAATTATGTGTAGGTATCATCCTCTATGGCAAACTCCATGGATAACACAAGCAGTGTGATTTTTTGATTTTGGGTTAATCTTCTTTCTAACAAACTAGTTGGACAAAAGAAAACCTAGGGAGGTAATTATGCAGTTGTCCCCATTGTAAAGGTGAAGGGCATTATTCTTTTTTCAAGTGGGTAAACCAAAAAATGTCTAATCGTGTAAAAGAGGTGATCTTGGACCTTCGCAATTGCTTGAGGGAGATGTCAAATTCCAATGTCAATGTGTTACCAAGCATCAACAATGCAGTTATAGCACATAGTGCATTGGCGATCAAGTTAAATGCAGTGAAGGAAAAAATTACTTACGTGAAGAGAAGTTTGAAGTTCGAAAAGAGGAAGAAGATACTTTTAGGTCATTGCTTAATGCTATCTTGGTTGTTCTTTGCAATTTGTACCCTCCTTGTTGCCATACTGTTCAAAGAAAAAAGTGGACAGCTTGGTGGTCCATTTGTACTTTGTTATGTCTACTGATTGTATCTATGTTAGCATTAATTCAAGTGACAAGCAATGCATGAAAGGATGTTTATTTATGTTTCTTATGTCCTTTTTTCTCCTTCTTCTTGATCTTATATCTCTCTATCTCATGTGTGTCTGCATGTGTTTGTTTTGAAGAAGATAATTTCAGTTTCTACCCTCTAACCTGAAGGGCATCAAATGGCCCTTTCTTGTTTGATTATTGCTGAAAAGTCTCATTGATTTGTAAATCCCGAGCACACCTTAAGGTTGCTACCATTAGATACTTAGTTAAAGTAGTGTTTTTTACTATTCCAATAAATTTATAATTAAGCAAACAATATTCAATCTCTATTATGTCAGGTTTTGATGAAACAAAAATAGCCATGATTGCACAAAAAGATTATAATGGTATTTAAGAAGTTTATAGTAGACCATAACTCTTAAACAAGTTTACACGCAACATGGAGTATTTTGACTATCCTATCAAATTTACTCAAAAACAACTTTGAATCAAATAAGTCACATGTCACTTGATGTGAATTATAAATTTTGTAGGTGAAATTACACTTTATATATAGAAAAAGTGGCCCTATCAACAAACTTAAAGTGGCAATACTTCCTCTAACATCTGCCATACACAAAAAAAAAAAAAAAAAAGAAAATGCTCCTCAAACAAACTATAAATATTAACAAAATACTCCATGCCAAGTCCACAAAAGACAACTACATTAGACGAGATTTGCGGATGAAGATGTTCCTGAAGAACTTCGATTCCTTTTTCCTTTGTTGCTTTTATTCCTATTATATCTCTTCCTCTTCTTCCTTGGTAGATCCAGTGAAGCAACATGCGGGTTATCCCATTCAAGGCATGTTTTAGCCAAATGTCCCGTTTTTGTGCAAAGAAAGCATACGGTGGTCGTCTTTTTGGGACACTTCTCAACTTTGTGACTAGGATCCCCACAGAGGTAACAGTTGAATTGAAGTTGTGGACACTGTATAGGGTAATGCTTTTTCTTACATTTTCAACATTGTATCTTATCCAATATTGTGTCTTCTTCCCTATTTGGGTCATCATCCAAGTGAAGTGTTCCAACTTTTCGGCTTGGGGTCATGACGGGTTCTTGTTGTGGTTGGATATGTCTCCTACAGTTTTATTAAGCTCGGGTGAAGATTCTAAATCTTTTATCCGTCTTAAGGCATTAAAAGGGACTTAAAGAATCTTATCAGAAATATAAAACACGGAAATGCAGAAACAAAAACATACATAAGAAACATTGAAATTCCACTGAAATCAAAATCAATAATAGGAACTTCATAATATTCAAAACAAAATACAGGAAATCAAGAGAAGATGTAAGTTTTCCCTTACAAAAGTTCAAAGAAATGATGCAAAACATACATTTGAGTCAATTCATGAACTAGATGATAAACCACAACATCGGTGTACATTTTCAAAATATCTTTGTTATTTTTACTCAAAAAGTTATTTGCCCCTAACGTTCAATAAGAGATCTATTGCTATTTCTAGGAGACTGACTTCTTCTAAACAAGGACAGCAATCCACTTGCTAAATCTTTTGGGGGCATCTATCATTTCTATTATTGGCTTGATCCAAGGGTTGGGTAAGGTCACTTACTCCTGTATTTTGCTAGAATAGATCGATTATCCATCAAATATTTTCAATCTTCCTTCCTTATATGTCTACTTCTATGTTCTCCAGAAGTCTCCAAGATAGAATTCAATTCTTTAATAATCAAAAGTCATACCTTAAGGGTCATGGAGTTAAATCTAGTCTCTTCTTTACTTAAGGGTTATCTAACCCTCACCTATCGATTCCTAAGATTGTATCTTAACATTCTATTCTCCTAAAGTCTTTCCACCTAATTCCCAAAACTCTCGCTCTGATACCAATTAAACTGTCACGCCCGAAGGGTACCCTAAATGTGGCAGTCCACCGTATATAATATTAAAGCCTAGGAATAATCTCCTTAGTCATGCGAAGGCTTCCATACTATGTACAAGGCGTCTAACACATGAAGGAGACACATCGGAGTGACATTTTGTATTGATACAACTTAAGTAACAATGAAAAGGAAATACAATGCACTATACTTCAATACAATTCATCAAAAGGTTTTACTACACATAAAAATTACAAAGCAATTCATAAAACCTAGCTAATGTCTTCAAGTATTCATATTTCTTGCCAGAGTCCCAATGTCATACTCGGCTCTAGACATCTCAGTCCCCACATAGCATTCTTGAGTTAACCTGTTTAATCAAACAACTATTGGGGCATAAGCTACATTAGCTTAGTGAGTGAGAACTTCCAAGATCACATTTATAACACTTCATACAAACAAGTGATTAATCAAACAAGTAATATGCATCAAACATATGGATTCAACAAACATATGACCAGCTGGAAATCATATGTAGATGGACTCGCGCCCTCCATCCTAGGTTAACGGATTAACGAATCCTGTGGTACGATGCCGTTTAAGCTCACGGTCAACTTAACTATAAATTCGTTTGAGAATCACGATTAATCGAACTTTACACTGTTTAGGATCATGGGCAACCGAACAAATGCTAATTGCCACGCCCCATAGGGGTATCCTAAACGTAACAGTCCGCCACATACCATATAAGACTCTCGAATTACTATCCAAGTCTTTCGGGTCTCGTATAGATGTAAGGCGTTCCTTTATGACAATAGAATACTCTGTTCAATGGAGTTAAGTAGTTTAACCCAGCATTCGATAGCATTAGATAATAAATCAAAACGCATATGCAATAAGTTACAAAATATAAGGGGCATTCCCCGCAAAAGAATATTTAAAGGTCCATTACAGTCATCTAGAGTCTTTTGGTTTCCTGTGGAAGTCTAAACAATTTGAATACAACTTCTAAAGGAAACGCCTACTCCTGTACCTGAGCTGTAGCCTGTCTCGGTCTAAGCCAAATAAATCCGTGCTGCAACAAATAGAAACTATAGGGGAGTAAGCTATACTAGCTTAGTAAGTGAAAACTTCCATGATCACAATTACAACATATCAATCAGACAAGTAATTAATCAGACAAATGATATGCATCAAACATGTGAATTTATCAAACATATGACCAGCCGGAAATCATATGTGGATGGACTTGCGCCCTCCATCCCGGGTTAGCAGATTAACGAATCCTGCGGTACGATGCCGTTTAGGCTTACGGTCAACCAACTTATAATTCGTTTTATGGATCACGATTAACCAACTCAATAATTCGTTTTATGGATCACGATTAACCAACATTTACACCATTTAGGCTAACAGAAAAACCAACAAATGCTAATGCTCCATCCCCATCGTGTTATGAATGAGTTCAATTTCAACTTCAATTCCGAATAATCAATTATACCAATTCTTTTAGGTGACCAATCAATATTCACAGACAGTCAATCCTAGCTCATCTATACAAGCAATGATTAATCACCCGGTTTCGATATTCTTTAAATCCAACTTCACATTACAACAACAGACATATATAATTCCCTTTCAACCCCATCATGCATATTCATTTTATCTTTGCTAAGTAACTAGTGCGACTATCATTACAATCACAAACAATAATTGAAATTGGAAGCGATACTCACTCGGCCATGGTTCGCTGGTCTTTTAGTAATAGTAATCGGGTGGTAAGGATTCGTCGGTTTCGGGATCACCTAACAAGGAAAAAATACCCTAATAAGTATTTCATCACTTAACTAATCCAAACTATAAATCAAAACTAATCAAAATCGTAATTCTCACTATTTGCAGAAGTCCCAACTTAAAATGGCCACAACTTGGTCATTTTAACTTAGAATTTCGCAAATTATATATCGATTTATCTATCTTTGAAAGATCTATCTAATTATAATATTATTTTCAAGTTTTGAAAATATTTAGGTCATGAAACAGAGGATCAGATCTGATCAGTAACTATTTCCATTTCCGAAAAAGAGTTTTATATTGTTTTGAAATGTATCTATTTGATAATTCAAGTATACATGAAATATGAATAATTTCCTAACATGATTGACATGTGATGAGTTCAATGTATGCATGATCTTGATGATTCTTGCTAAAGAAAAATTTTAGAACTCTTTCTTTTGCAAGACTTCAACAATAACTACTTTTTTGAAAATCTAGTTTTCTAACTTTGACATCACACTAGTATTTTGGGATTCATTCTTAGGAATTTCTAGTTATCTTAGTTGAAATTGAGTCTTCATAACATATACTACCTAAGACCTTCATTTCTATATAAAAACTTGCATTTTTCTCTTTACAAATATGTTTTCAAATAGGATTTACTCAAAAATCTGAATTTTTAGAAATCCACTTTTTGAATGATTCATTTGGGAAAAACTTGTGTAATGCATTAAAATTTAAGACTTTACTATACCTACTACCTAAGGACTTCATTTAATACATAAAACATTCATTTTGAGCTTGAATAATAGGTGGTTCCATAGGCATCATCCAAAGTTACGAATTTTACAAGTTGACTACTAACTCAGAATTTTCCATATTGATTCTACTTCTTGTTTTACACATTAATCTCATCCAAACTCATTTCAACTTATAAAAATCACTACTTAAGGATACCTATTACCTATACCCTTCATTTTTCACATAAAACATGAGTTTTAAAGTTGATACAAGGATTTTCAAAATAGGGCTTTGAAGTCATACGAATTTTCTTTTGAACATTTCTAACAAAAACCTTTCCTTTTTAAGTTCTTTGTCTTATCTACATAAATATCCACCAACTATCACATTTATATACACAAGACTAAATCTTTATGAGCATTGATGCATGAAAACACAAAACATCTATATGAACATGAATGTCAAGTATAATATTAGTGTCTAAGTGCTAGATCTACTACTTATAATGCATGAAGAGGAGTTTAAGAAATGAACCTATATTTTTATGCAAGATCTCTATATTTATATGCATGAACATGATAATATCTCAAAAAAAAAAAAAAAAAAACTCATCAAACACAAGATCTACT
This sequence comes from Combretum micranthum, assembly GCA_024138025.1. Taxonomy (NCBI): domain Eukaryota; kingdom Viridiplantae; phylum Streptophyta; class Magnoliopsida; order Myrtales; family Combretaceae; genus Combretum; species Combretum micranthum. The sequence goes on from JAMXBD010000517.1 coordinate 166,190, forward strand.
CTTGTGATGGCTTAATATTCATGTATTAGCATTTTTTTATCCCTAGCAAATGCTCATGGGGATTTAAGGTGAAAATACACATGAATAATCTTGCCATTATAAGATTAAGTGGTAGGAAAGCTTAAGAATCATCACCTAAAGTTGGTTTAAGTGAAAAAATGAAGAAGAAAGAAGCTTGTTTTGTGTGTGTGTAGAGGGGTTGGGGCTCACGGTAGTGGAGGGAGAAAAGAAGAGAGGATTTTGTGAAATTTGAACAAATGAAATGAAATGGAAGAGAGAGAAAATTAAAGAACTATATATATTAAGTGAATTAGGGTTTGTTTTGTATTATAAAAGGAGAAAAATAAAACAAATTGGGGGATAAATGTTGGGGGGGGGGGGTAAGGATGTAACCGGGTCGGGTTTCGGGTGGATCATATGAACCCGAAACCCGACCCACTACCCTATGGGTCTACCAGACCCGACCCTATAACCCTACAGGGTTTTGATGCTATATCCAAACCCGCCCTATAGGGTTTGATTTAAAACCCGAAACCTGACCCTATGACCCTATGACCCTATAACCCTATAACCCTTTAAAAAAAAAACTTATTTTCAAATTTTAATAATAGATTTAAGAAAAGCCGGTACTTCTGGCATAAGTTTCCTATACATTCAAAAAATGAAATGATGCATGTAGAATTGATAGAAAATATTGTAATTCACATTCATTGTATAACGTTTAAACACATTAATATATTACTTTTGTCATTGTATAATATTTTAAAAATATGGTTAAATTAAATTAAATTTCATGTTCGAACTAAAATAAACGGACAACAAATAATATTAATTTCTATAGCAAACATGACTTGAGAAAAATTTAATAAAAAGTTCTAAATCCGTAACTAATCCATAAATATAAAAAAAATCCTTGGAGACAAAAAAGATAGTAGTTCCTTCATGTCTTTTTTTTCTCTCTTTGCTCCTTTAGTAATGTTTTTATTTATTTATTAATATAATACGGTTATCGGGTATCCATCGGGTTTGTTATATGATCCAAACCCGACCCTATAACCCTATAGGGTTTTTACTATATATCAAAACCCGACCCAATAACCTATAGGGTTTTTAACGGGTCGGGTGGGTTGGAAACCCTATAAGAGCCAACCCAGTTACATCCCTAGGGGGGGGGGGGGGGCATGCACCGGCCATCTTGAGTATAGGAGAGAGGGAGAGTTGAATTTGTAAAATTTGTAATTTATGTAATAAAATATATTAAATGTGATAATTTATTTAAGAGACAAAAATTTCTTGGAAAAGAAAATATAATGAGTAATTGTAAGGATGTAAGACTAGGGTATGGGTTGTGTGTGTAGTAGGTTGTACTTGTGAATAGTGATAAATAGTAGACAAGACATTTACTTTACCGGTAGTAAAGAAAATACGAAAAAAGGCTATAATTGTAATTTTTATAACCTGAAAAATTATAAAACTTATATTTTTGAAATCCTTATAAGATTTCGATTCTAAGGAGCATTCCAGAATATTTTTCTGAGTTTTAGTTCTGGGGCTCACTTTTTCCGTAATGGGGCTCGAGAAGGCCTGGAGTAGAAAATTTTTCGAGATCAAAACTTTCTATGGTTTGAAATATACTTTAAAATAATGTTTCACATTAAATTATTTTATAAAAGTTCTTTTTATATGAAACCGAAGAAAGCCGGATCTAGGGTTTCGAGGTTTCTCTCACTAACCATGAACTAATCCGGTTTAGGGTTTTGTTTTCTAGTTTTCGAAGTTTACTTGACTACTAGGAAAACCGAGGTTCACACTAATGCTCTATCCACATTTATGATATGAATGAGTCCACATTTATTTTCAATTCCGAATAGTCAATTATACCACTTCTTTAAGTGATCAATCAATAATCGCAGACAATAAATTCTAATTCATCTATACAAGCAATAGTTAATCACCCGGCTTCGATATTCTTATATTCCATTTCTCATATCAACAACAATCATACATAGTTCCTGTTCATCCCCATCATGCATATCCATTTTATCTTTACCAAATATCTAGTGCAACTATCATTACAATCACATACAATAAATGGAATTGGAAGTAATACTCACTCGACCATGGTTCGTCGATCTTTTAGTAATAGTAATAGTAATCGAGTGGCAAGGATTTGTCGGTTTCGAGATCACCTAACAAGGAAGAAATACCCTAATAAGTATTTCATCACTTAACTAATCCAAACTATAAATCAAAACTAATCAAAATCGTAATTCTCGCTATTTGCGGAAGTCCCGACTTAAAACGGCCATAACTTGGTCATTTTAATATTATTTTCAAGTTTTGAAAACATTTGGGTCACGAAACAGAGGGATCAGATCTGGTCAGTAACGATCTCCTTTTCCAAAAAATAGTTTTGTAATCGTTTGAAATGTTCTTATTTGATAATTCAAGTATACATGAAATATGAATGATTTCCTAACATGAATGATATGTGATGAGTTTAATGTATGTATGATCTTGATGATTTTTGCTAAAGGAAAATTTTTTAACTTTTATTTTGCAAGACCACAATAACAACCACTTATGAAAAATCTAATTTTCCAATATTGACAACACACTAGTGTTTTGGAATTCATTCTTAGGAATTTCTAGTTATTTTAGTTAAAATTGAGTCTTCATAACATATATTACCTAAGACCTTTTATTTTTACATAAAAATTTGCATTTTACACTTTGCAAATATGTTTTCAAATAGGTTTTACTCAAAAATCCGAATTTTTAGAAATTCACTTTTTGAATGATTTCTTTTGGAAAAACTTGTGTAATGCATTAAAATTTAAAACTTTACTATACCTATTACTTAAGGACTTCATTTAATACATAAAACATTCATTTTGAGCTTGAATAATAGGTGTTTCCATAGGCATCATCCAAAGTTACGAATTTTACAAGTTGACTACTAACTCAAAATTTTCCATCTTGATTCTACTTCTTGTTTTACACATTAATCTCATACAAACTCATTTCAACTTATAAAAATCACTACTTAATGATACCTATTACCTATACCCTTCATTTTTCACATAAAACATGAGTTTTAAAGTTGATACAAGGGTTTTCAAAATAGGGCTTTGAAGTCATACGAATTTTCTTTTGAACATTTCTAACAAAAACTTTTCCTTTTTAAATTCTTTGCCTTATCTACATAAAGATCCACTAACTACCACATTTATATACACAAGACTAAAGCTTTATGAGCATTAATGCATGAAAACACAAAATATCTACATGAACATGAATGTCAAGTATAACATGAGTGTCTAAGTGCTAGATCTACTACTTATAATGCATGAAAAGGAGTTTAAGAACATGAACCTATATTTTTATGCAAGATCTCTACATTTATATGCATGAACATGATAATATCTCAAAAAAAAAAAAAAAAACTCATCAAACACAAGATCTACTCTTGTGATGGCTTGATATTCATGTATTAGCATTTTCTTATCCCTAGCAAATGCTCATGGGGATTTAAGGTGAAAATACACATGAATAATCTTGCTATTACAAGATTAAATGGTAGAGAGGCTTAAGAATCATCACCTAAGGTTGGATTAAGTGAAGAAATGAAGCTTGTGTGTGTGTGTGGTGGGGTAATGGAGCTCACAGCAAAGAAGAAGAAAATGAAGAGGATTTATGATTTTTGAACAAATGAAATAAAGTGAAGGAGAGAGAAAGGTAAGGATTATTTATATTAAGTGAAATTAAGGTTTGTTTAATATAAAAAAAAATGAGATAAATAAAACAAATTGGAAGCCATTGGGAGGGGGCATGCGCCAGTCATCTTGAGAGTAAGAGAGAGGGAGAGTTGAATTTGATTTAAATTGGAATTTATGTAATAAAAAGTGTTAAATGTAATAATTTATTAAGGAACAAAAATTTCTTGGAAAAAAAAATATAATGAGTGTTTTTAAGGATGTAAAACTAGGGTATGGGTTGTCAGTGTGGTAGGTTGTACTTGTGAATAGTGATAAATAGTAGACAAGACATTTATTTTACCGGTAGTAAAGAAAATACGGGAAAAATGCTATAACTGTAATTTTTATAACCCGAAAAATTATAAAACTTATATTTTTGAAATCCTTATAGAATTTCGGTTATAAGGAGCATTCCGGAATATTTTTCTGAGTTTCTAGTTCCAGGGCTCGCTTTTTCGTAATAGAGCTCGAGAAGGCCCGGAGTAGAAAATTTTTCGAGATCAAAACTTTCTATGGTTTAAAACATACTTTAAAATAATGTTTCATATTAAATTATTTTATAAAAGTTCTTTTGATATGAAACCAAAAGAAAGCCAGATCTAGGGTTTCTAGGTTTCTCTCACAAAGCTTGAACTAATTCGGTTTAGAGTTTTGTTTTCCGGTTTCCAAAGTTTACTTGACTACTAGGAAAACCGAGGTTTACAGGGGCTGCATGTGAAATACAAAGGAGAGAGAGAGGGTTTAGTTAGCTTGTTGTCACGCCCCGAAGGGTACCTTAAATGTGGCAGTCCGCCATATACAATATTAAAGCCTAGGAATGACCACCTTAGTCACGCGAAGGCTTCCATACTATGTACAAAGCGTCTAACACATGGAAGAGATGTCACGCCTCGAAGGGTACCCTAAACGTGGCAGTCCGTCGTACACAATACTAAAGCCTAAGAATGACCTCCCAAGTCACGCGGAGGCTTCCATACTATGTACAAGGCGTCTAACACATAGAGGAGACACATCGGAATGATACATTTTATGTTGATATAACTTGAGTAACAATGTAACGGAATTTCAATTCACTATACTCCAAAAACAAATCATTATACTTCATATACAAATCGCTATACTTCAAATACAAATCATTTAACTTCAATTACATTCATCCACAGACTTCCCTACATGAACTATTACAAGGAAATCATAAACTAACAGATAACTTCAAACATTCTTATTCTTTGCCGAACTCCTAAAGTCATGTTCGGCTCCAACCATCTCGGTCCCCACTTTGCATTCTTGTGATAACCTGTTCATTTAAACAACTATTGGGGTATAAGCTATATTAGCTTAGTGAGAATTCCCTTAATTCCGTACCATAACAAGCAATGTTATAATCAACCATATGCTATGCATGAACAAACACATGAGCAAACAATTATGTATGGGTATCCGGAACCCACACATAGAATGGATATACGCTCTCTGTATCTTGGGTTAGGAATGGTATTGAAGTCTACACGACCGCATCTAGTCCCCAAGCCCTCGACTCTTAGCACTCGACTCAGCTAGGCTCATCCAAGGAATGCATCCACATGCGCCTTAGTACCCCTGAATGAGCTCTGATATCGGGTTCGTCATCCCAACGAGTCCTCGGACCATACCGATCGACCTGCATAGGAGTAGCATGCTACCAATGCAATATGTTCGATGCGATGCATGACCAATTTAATTTTTGCTTAGGTCAAAATATTCATACATTCTTTAGAGTGACCAACCAATATCACACACATAACAAAATAATATGAACAGTGCAGTTATCTAATCGAATCGTGGTTTCGATATGCTTTAGTATTCTTTAGCATACATTCATCACAGTCTCATCATATATCCCATCCTCATTCATATCGATTTTTATCTTGTTCCTATAATTCTAATGCAACTAACTACAAGCACAAATAAGGTAACAAAATAAGGAGAAAACTCACTCGGCCATTGGATCACCGGTCTCTTAGTAATAGCAATCCGGTGGTAGGGAATCGTCGGATTCGGGATCATCTAAAAAGGAAGAAATACTCTAATAAGTATTGCAACTCAAACTAATCCAAATGTTTTTATACGAACTATCAAATTCGTAATTCTCGACCTAAGCGGAAATTCCAACTTAAAACGGCCATAACTTGGTCATTTTATCTCGGAATTTCGTAAATTATATATCTATTTCTATCTACTTCGAAAGATCTATGTAATTATAATATTATTTGAAGTTTTGAAAACATTTAGGTCTCGGAACAGAGGGATCAGATCTGATCAGTAACGGTTTCCGATTCCAAAAAATAGTTTTGTAAATGTTTGTAATGTTTCTATTACATAGATTAGCCATACATGCAATATGAATGATTTCCTAACATGAATGACATGAGATGTGCTTAATGTATGCATGATCTTGATGATTTTTGCTAAAAGAAAATTTTTATAACTTTTTATTTTGCAAGACCATAATAACAACTACTTATGAAAAATCTAGTTTTCTAACTTTGATCATTTGCATTTGTTTTTATTTATTACTTAAGAAAATATAATTACTTTTGTTAAAATTGAGTCTTCATTATATAGATTACTTATGACCTTCATTTCTACATAAAAATTCCCATTTTATACTTTGTAAACATGCTTTTAAAATTGGTTCATCCCAAAATCCGAATTTTGCAAAACTTGTTTTTGTGGTGATTACTTTATGTAAAAATCATTGGATACTTAGAAAATTAAGGCTCAATCATGTCTTACCACTAAGGACTTCATTTCTTGGATAAAACTTTCATTTTGAGTTTGGAAAGTATGTGTTTTCATGGCCTCACTCCAAAATTATGAATTTCCTAAGTTGACTAGCAACTCAAATTTTTCCTACTACATTTCTACTCCTTATTCCACATATTTTTCTTAGCAAATCTCATCTTAATTTATCAAAACCATCACTTGATGATACCTATGACCAAAACTCCTCATTTTTCATATAAAACACAAGTTTTGGAGTTGATAAATAAGTTTTTAAGGCATGGCTTTGAAGTCATCCGAATTTATAATTTTTGGATAAACTCAATTTTCATACTTTATTTCTACAATGCATCATGCATAAATGTATTATCTACAAGCTATTGTCATAAGATTATGAGATGATCTACCTATATGCATACATATAGCACCAAGAATTCTTTTTGAAACTTTTACTTTGCAAAACTTTGAATTATACTAGACTTAAGAAAAATAGTTTTTCTTCTTGCAAAATCATACTTTATTTTATCAAAACTCAACCTTGATGATCTATATAACCATCACCTTCATTATTTCAACAAAAACCTTCATTTTGGGGTTAGAAAATTGGTGTTTAAATAGGTGGTTTGCTTAAGTACGAATTTTACAAAATTTTGAAGGATGAAAACATTGTTTAACTTATTCTTGGAAACCATTTGTTGTTCTAAGGTTATATTTTGGTAAACTCCTTTTATCCTTATCAAAACTTGGTCTTTGTTATATGTATACCCTAGGACTTTCATTTTCCTATAAAATTTATCATTTTGCCATTTGGAAATGAGTGTTTAAATAGTGGCTATTTTCAAATCCGAATTTTGAGAAATTCATTTGAGCTTGTTTTCTTTGTAAACCTCATTTAGTTTTTCAAAAATCATTTCCTAATCAAACCTACCCCCTAAGGCTTCCATTTCTTTAATAAAAGTTTTGTTTTGAAGTTGAAAAATAGGTTTTCAAAATTGGTCTTTGTTGAGATCCGAATTTACAAAATTTATTTTTGGACATATCTTTTGATAAAATCTATCTAAACTTATGAAAGTCCATTCCTTACATATCCTATCCTAAGAGCCCTTCATATCTTGAATAAAAACTTCATTTTTGAGTTGGAAAACATGTTTTTAAAACATATCTTGACCTAAATCCGAAAATAAGATTTTTATTTTGAAAATAACTTTTGAAAATCACCATTGATTCTTGTAAAAAGAAGTCTTGATGATATACATATATTAAGCCTTCATTTCCTTAAGTAAAAATTACATTTTGATACTTGAAAGTGGATTTTAAATAGGTCTTACCAAAATACGAATTTCACAATTTTTGTTTAAGTTCAAAACCAAGATCTATACTTAATATGAACATAGATCTAAAAGAAACCCATGATAATGCACTATAAACTCATAGATCTAAACTTTACTCATCAAATCTTTCATTTATGTTATCTATACCCTAAGCCCTTCATTTTAAGTGAAAAATACACATTTTGAAGTTGAAAAATAACTTTTCTAAATATGGTTCCATTTTCATCCGAATTTTCAAAAAATGATTTTTGCTGGAAATAAAATAGATCTTGAGTTTTCTAAAACATTCCTATTATCATCATTGTTCATGATCATAAAACAAAAGTCTAATGCATTTATGAACTCCAAAACACTAGATCTAGTTTTCTATACTAGTTTTAAATGCATGAACACATGTGAATGAGGAATATATGCATAAATCATAAGCAATAACAAAAATAATAACTCAAATAGCAAGATCTACGGCATAAACAAAAATTAAAGCTACAAAAAGTTAGATTTACAAAATATAACAACTTTAAACAAGAAAATAATTATAATACAAGATAATAATAATGGAGAAGAGGAGTGTTTCATTTTTGGCATCATCATTCTAAGCTTTTAAGCTTATGGATGGTCATTTGATGCATGAAACCTTCATTACACTTTACCTATATTACCTATGGAAGCTTTGAGAAGAAGATTTGCTCAAAATCTTCAAGAAATATGGGTGGAAGCTAATAAAAGAAGTAGGGGTAGCTTGGTTCTTGTAAGAACAAGAGCAAAAATGAAGAGGAAAAGAGAGGAAAAAGAGAGAGAAAAGCTAAGGAATGAAAAAGGAAAGAAGGAGTAAATGAAAGGGAGAGAGAAAATGAGTGTATTAATGAATGAAAAAGGAAAAAAAATAAAACAAGGGCAGCCAATATTGGGGCATGCTGCACGTGAAATTGGGAGAGAGGAGAGAGAGGGTTTTGTTGAAATTTTGACTCAAAATTGAATTGTATAATTAATGTATATTGTAACTTCTTTAAGAAGGAGTGGAATATAATTAATTTAGTCAAAATAGAGTAAATTAAAGGACAATGGCAGCCATAAAGGAGTCAAAAATCTGCCATGAATAGATATAATAAGTGTAAAAAGATTGAAGTAAAAAGGAAGTGATATGTGTAAGGTGTACTTGAAGGTATGGGTTGTAAAAGTACTTTCTTAATAAAATAAATTAAAATAAAATAAAATTAGAAAATTTATTCCAAATATTTGTAGCAGATTTTTCATAATTAAAATTAAATAATTATTTGAATTATTTTAGTATTTTAAATATGTTACGGTATGATCAAAATACGAATATGAGCTATAAATGATATTTTTATAACCAAAAAATTCTAAAAAAATTATTTTATGAAAATAAAAATATTTTTCAATTATTAAATTAATTTATTAATTATTTTTAGTTATCGGGTTTTAAACAGAATCTGATCCCGTAAAAGCTCGAACTAACTATATTTTAGAAAAACAAAATTTTCTATAATATATAAAATATTTATCTAATAATATAAGGCTTTATAAGAATAATAAAATTTTGTAATGAAATAAAAAAAATGAATAGTGCAAAAGGCTAATTAATTACCGGTAGTACTGAAATATGGATAAAAAGGTTATAACTCTAACTTTTATAACCCGAAAAATTATATAACTGATATATTTGGAAATCTTATGAAATTACGAGTCTAACGGTACTAATGGTATATTTTTATATCTCGAGCCCCGAGACACGCTTTTCGAAGTCTGCATCCGAACGGGTTCGAAATAAGTCAAAAATTTACCAATTTAATATTTTTGAACAATTTATATTACTACAAGCTATTCTACATATTTAAACTACATTTCGGCCTCTAGGATTAGGGGCGCTAGATCGCTGGACTTAAGCTATTGTATTCCTGTTAGGGTTTTCGGGTGATTTTTCGGTTTAGATCTTTGCCAATTTGGAAACTGATATGTTATGTTTATACAACATATTTGATTTGAGAAATTTATCTTAAATTTTATTTGTGTAAGTATTTAATATCTTTTAACGTTTTCGAAATTTTTGAATTGGGTTTCATTTCCGAAAGTTAATTGTTATTTACCTTTTTAATAATTTGATTTTGGGTTCTATATTACCCGATTTTATAAGTCGGAGTTACGTATGGAATTTGTCGTATGTAGTGGTTTTGGAATTGAAGTATGATGAGTTCTTGTTTTGTTTTTAAGGATTCTAATTTTTCTCAAGATTCGGAAATTTCTGGATTCGCTCGTGTTTTTGGACTAGTTGAATTTCGATTTTAATTTGGAGTGATTTTTAGGGTTTATTTTCGAAGTTTATCTTGAAATTATTTACTGAAATTTTTCGGAGCTTACAGGAGACACATCGGAGTGATACATTTTATGTTGATACAACTTGAGTAACAATGTAAAGGAAATTCAATTCACTATACTTCAAATATAAATCATTATACTTCAATTACAATTTATCAAAAGATTTCACTACATAAAACTATTACAAAGCAATTCACAAAACCTAGCTAATATCTTTAAGCATTCTTATCTCTTGCCGGAATCCCGAAGTCATATTCGGCTCCAACCATCTCGGTCCCCACTTAGCATTCTTGAGATAACCTGTTCATTCAAACATCTATTGGGATATAAGCTACACTAGCTTAGTGAGAATTCCCTTAATTACGTACCATAACAAGCAAGTTATAAATTATCCATATGCTATGCATGAACAAACACACGAGCAGAAAATTATGTATGGGTATCCGGAACCCATACACAGAATGGATTTATGCCCTCCGTATCTTGGGTTAGGGATGGTATTGAAAGTCTACACGACCACTGCTAGTCCCTGAGCCCCCTGGCTCATAGCACTCGCTCGGCTAGGCTCACACATAGAATGTATCCCCAGTGCGCATTAGTTCCCTATGAATGAGCTCTGATACCGGGTCTCATCATCCAAACGAGTCATCGACCATACCGATCGACCTGCGTAGGAATAGCACGCTACCAAATGCAATATGTCCGATGCGATGCATGACCAAATTTTGTCAAAATATTCATACATTCTTTAGAGTGACCAACCAATATCATACACATAACAGAAATAATACGAACAATGCAGTTATCCAATCGAATCGTGGTTTCGATATGCTTTAGTATTCTTTGGCATACATTCATCACAGTCTCATCATCTATCCATCCCCATTCATATCGATTTTTATCTTGTTCCTATGATTCTAATGCAACTAGCTACAAGCACAAACAAGGTAACAAATAAGAAGAAAACTCACTCGGCCATTGGATCACCGGTCTCTTAGTAAAAGTAATCCGGTGGTAGGGAATCATTGATTTCGGGGTCTCCTAAAAAGGAAGAAATACCCTAATAAGTATTTCATCACTTAACTAAATCAAACTATCTCATACAAACTATCAAATTCGTAATTCTTGTCCTAAGCGGGAATTCCAAATTAAAACGACCATAACTTAGTCGTTTTAACTCGGAATTTCGCAAATTATATATCGAATTCTATCTATTTCTAAAGATATATCTAATTCTAATATCATATTTAAGTTTTGAAAACTTTGAAGCTTTGAAAAGGTCGGATCAGATCAGAACAGTAGCAAATTCAATTCCGAAAAATAGTTTTGTAAATGTTTGTAATGTTCCTATTATATAGATCAACTATACATGCAATGTTGATGATTTCCTATCACAAATGGCATGTTATGAGCTTGATGTATGCATGATTTTGACAATATTTTCTAAAAGGAGATTTTAGAAAACTTTTAATTTGGAAGATTCCATGGCTATTTACTTTTAAGAAAACTAGTTTCCTAACTTTGATCATTTCCATTTGTTTTGGATTTATTTCTTAAGAAAATATAATTATCCTTGTTAAAATTGAGTCTTCATTATATCTATTACTTATGACCTTCATTTCTACATAAAAATTCCCATTTTATACTTGTAAACATGTTTTTAAAATTGGTTCATCCCAAAATCCGAATTTTGTATAAATTGTTTTTGTGGTGATTTCTTTAAGTAAAATCATTTTATACTTAGAAAATTAAGGCTCAACCATACCTAGCCACTAAGGATTTTATTTCTTTAATAAAACTTTCATTTTGAGTTTGAAAAATAGGGATTTTCACACCATTACTCAATTATCACGAATTTCTTAAAATGACAAACAACTTAAATTTTTCTACTTTATTTCTACTCCTTGTTCTAAATATTTTTCTTAGCAAATCTCATCTTAATTTATAAAAATCATTACTTGATGATACCTATGACCTAAACCCCTCGTTTTTCATATAAAACACAAGTTTTGGAGTTGATAAATGGGTTTTTAAGGCATGGTTTTGAAACCATCCGAATTTACACAATTTGGATAAAACTTAAATTTCATATTTTGTAATCTCTTTCTATTTTTTGAGAATCTCTACTAGTAAATCTATCATTTACTTATCAAAAACATCTCCTATTGATACCTATTCCATAAGCCTTCCATTTTCTAAACAAAACTTTCATTGTGGTGTTGAAAAATAGGTTTTCAAAATTGGTCTTGGTTGAGATCCGAATTTACCAAATTTATTTTTTGGACATATCTTTTGATAAAATCCATCTAAACTTATGAAAAATCATCCTTTACATATCCTATCTTAAGAGCCTTCCATTTCTTAAATAAAAACTTCATTTTTGAGTTGGAAAACATGTTTTTAAACTTGGCCTTGGCCTAAATCCGAAAATAAGGTTTTTATTTTGAAAATAATTTTTGAAAATCACCTTTGATTCTTGTAAAAAGAAGTCTTGATGATATATATCCACTAAACCGTCATTTTCTCAACTAAAAGTTACATTTTGAGACTTGGAAAGTGGTTTTTAAATATGGGTTTTGCCAAGATACGAATTTCACTATTTTTATTCAAGTTCAAATCTAAGATCTACACATAATATGAATATGAATATAAAAGAAATGCATGGTAGCAAAGTATAAACTCATAGATCTAAAATTTACTCCTAAAAATCATTTATTTATGATATCTATTTCTTAAGCCCTTCATTTTGAATGAAAAATACACATTCTGAAGTTGAAAAATGGCTTTTTTAAATATGGCTCCCCTTTTAATCCGAATTTTCAAAAATAATTTTTGTTGAAACTAAAATAGATCTTGAACTTTCTAAAACTTTTCTACTATCATCAAGCTATTATTAGTTATTTAAGAAAATAAATCAAAAGTCTAATGCATTTATGAACTTAAAACACTAGATCTAGTTTACTATACTAGTTATAAATGCACGAACACTAAGATAGTTATGTGAATGATGAATATGTGCATAAATTATTAGCAATAACAAAATAATAACTCATATAACAAGATCCAAAGTCAAAGCTATAAGAAAAAGTTAGATCTACAAAATATAACTACTTTTAGCAAGAAAATAATAATGATACAAGAAAATAATCATGGAGAAGAGGAGTGTTTCATCTTGGCATCATCATCCTTAGTTTTTTAAGCTTATGGAAGGTCATTTGATTGATGAAACTCTCACTATAGTTTACCTATATCACCTATGGAAGCTCAAGAAGATAGTTTACTTAAAAATCTTCAAGAATGGAGTGTGGAAGTGATTTTTTTTAGATGGGGGCAGCTTGTGTTCTTGCAAGAACAAGAACAAAAGAAGAAAGAAAGAGAGGAAAAAGAGAGGAAAAGAGAGAGTAAATGAGATAGGGTTTCGAAGGAATGAAAGGAAGTAAATGAGAGGCATTAAATGGAGAGATAGGAGTGCATTAATTGAAAGAAAAAAAATAAAACAATGGCAGCAAATTGGGGGAGGGCTGGCGTGAATTCCACAAGAGAGAGAGAGAGAGAGAGATGTAGTTAGTTTGTAACTTAAATTTTGAAAGTGTAACTTGTCTCATTTAATTTTCTCACTAAAAGAGACTTTAAATCATTAAATAAATTAATAAAATAAAAGAAAAGTGGATGATTTTGGGAGTGTGGCAGCTGCCATGTATGGGGAAATGAAGTGTAGAACGAGTGAAAGAAAACTTGATTAATGTGTAGAAGTAACAAATGAAGTTTACTTGAAGTATGGGTTGAAAAAGTACTTTTTATTAAGAAAAATATAAAATAAAATTAGGAAAAATATTTTTAAATGAGTGGCAGAATTTTCATAAATAAAATTAAATAATTATTTGAATTATTTTAGTATTTCAACAAATATATTACCGGTATGATCCAAATACGCGAATATAGGCTATAAATGATATTTTTATAACTAAAAAAATTCTAAAAAAATTATTTGATGAAAATAAAAATATTTTTCAATATTTTTAATTATTAAATTAATTTATTTTATTTTATTTTTAGTACTGGGTCTTAAACAGAATCTGATCCCATAAAAGCCCAAAACTAACTAAATTTTAGAAAAACAAAATTTTCTATGCTATATAAAATATTTATCTAAAAATATAAGGCTTTATAAGAATAATAAAATTGTGTAAATGAATAGAAGTGAATAGTATAAAAGACTAGTTAATCATCAGTAGTAATGAAATACGAATATAATCGCAAAATCAGATATTTCTAGTTATCGAAAAATTATAAAACTAAATATATAATACGGTCAAAACTCCAAAATTATATCTATGAATAATCAACAAAACCGGAAGTTAAACCGGAACCCTAAAAGTCAACAAAGCTTACAATAAACCCTAGAGTTTAAGATCCGACAATCCCGTGCTCTTAAACCCTAAACAACGAAATGAAAATAATTGCTGATAATAGTTTGTAATAATATAGAAAGCTTAAAAATATCAGATTCACAAAATTCTAGTGTCATTCAGATCCGAACGGGACCAGTTTTCAAAAATCGTGCCTTGGTACACTGAACGGAAAAAATATTCCGTTAATTCCAATAGACTTGTAAAAATATAAGGTTTTCAAAAATATCAGTTTTAGAATTTTTCGGTAACTAAAAATTACAGATATCGCATTTATACGCATATTTTTGTTACTATCGGTATTTTAATTGTCTAGTTTACTATTCATAGTACTTTTCTACTATTCATTATTATTCCTCTATCTCTACTTTTTCTTACTACCTATTCTTACACCCACATACCTATTTCTTACAATTTTCTTTTCCCATAAAAATTTTACACCACATATTACTAGACGTCTCTTACACTTTTCTTCTAAAATTAATTTTTAATCAACTTTCTCTCTCTTCTCCTTCAATTTCCATCCACTTCTCTCTCTCCTCACTCCTCATTTATTTTCTTTTTCAATTAATTTAATTACATCCAATTTTCACTCCAAAATTCTATAAATACCCCTTTCCTCGTTCATTCTTTCACATAATTCATTTCACTATCAAAACTCTTCCAAAATCTCTTCGCAAATCCTCTCTTCAAGATTTCTCTCTACCAATTCTTCACAAAAATCATTCCTTATACACAAACTTTCTACCACATATCACTACTCACATAATACCCCTTTTATCTACCATCTTTATACCACATAAACACTTTAGGTAAACTTCTTCCAACCATTTATTTACCCATGTCATGTAACTTAACATGACTATGGTGTTGTTTTGAAACTCATATGAGTATTAAAAGCAACAACATATTCATGTTTTGTTCTTGTATATGAACTTCCTATTTTATTATGTTATTATGTTGATTTTATTATTCATATCTAACTAAATATATTTATGTATTTGTATATAATCTTTAGAGCATATAAGCTCACTTATTTAATTTATTTAATTTCATGCTATTTCTTTAAGATTAGTCTTTCTAGTCTTAGACTTGTCCATAGCAAGTCAAAACAACCTTTTCTTTATTTTTTTGGGACTAGTCTATTCTTAGTCCCGGGATGCCTTGATGAAGATAAGGCTCCCAATACTTGATCGAGATACCTTGATGAAGCTAAGGTTCCCAATACTTGATATTTTATTATTTTGCTTATTATTATTTGTTTCTAGTATTTTCTTATGTTCTTATTATTTTACATGCTCATAATACTTGCATCTACATAATGATATTGTCTCAATTAATTTAAAAGTAGAATTTTACTTTATTAAAGGAACTTAAAACTAAATTTTCTATTATGTGACTTGTCACAAAATAATAAAGTTATTATCAACAACATAGAAATAAAGTAATACAAGTTTTCTCAAAATTTTCTCAAATAATAAAGATAACTTTACCAAGAAAACATAAGAAATGAATACTTTCTTTGTACATTATGGTTACTTAAGTTTTAGTAAAATAATTTGTTAATATTCAAGGTTTTCACAAAAAGCTTAAGAATAAACTCTTTTTAACTCCATAACAAAACTAAGAAACAAACTAGTTTTTAAAGTTAAGATGAATTCAACCCATAAAGTTATAACCCATTTAGGAAAATAATGATTTTCAAGTTTTTAAAGAAGAAACTTATTTTCAAAGAATATAAATAAGATAAGATTAAAAATAAACGATTTTATCAATAAAGAGGATTCTTTTCAAAGGAAATAAGAATAAGTTTTTAGAAAACAAAAACTTATATTTTAGATAATAAATATAAGAAGATAAGACTCATTTTCTAAAACAATTCTAAATACAAATTTATAAAAAGGTTTTCAACAACTTAATACAATTTTGATAACTTTGATCTTTTATCACTAAAAGTAAAATTTGTGAAAGATTAGGGTTAAAGGAAAATTTACTTGTTTTAGAAAAAGGAATGAAGAAAATAAAATAAGAATATACTCATTTATAATAACCTATGAAAATATAAAGTTTCTTCAAAATACTTAAAAAGAAATTGTCAAAGTTAAAGTTTTAATAACTCAAAATGAATTGTTTTATGAAATAAATTATTGAGACACTACCATTAGAATTTTTGCATATAAAGTGAGTTTATCTATATACTCAAAGGATTTATCAATCATATATATATGTAAATATATATTTATTTTTGAATGAAGTTTAGTTAGGAAATTGTTTTGCAAAATCTAGAAATATTCGTTTTAAATCTGTACCCAACGTTTTCGGAACCAAAATGACCTTATATAACAAAGATAACCTTAGAAATGGATAGATCTTTTCGAATAGGTAGAAAACGGTATATTATATGCGAAATTTCGAGTTAAAATGAGCAAGTTATGACCATTTTAAATTGGAATTTCATTCTATACGAATTTGATGAACATAGTGAAATAGAATTACAAAGTTTAAGTAGAATTTCTACGAAATACTCATCTCGGGTATTTCTTTTGTCTAGGTGACGAAGGATACGAGATTACCTTTCCCAAGGATTACTACGACTAAGAAGATCACGAAATAGACGAATAAGTTATTCCTCTTAATTTTGTTGCCTTGCTTGTGTTTGTAAAGTAGCGACATTAGTATACTAAGAAAAGATAAAATGGATATATATATATATATATGGGGAATTTGAGGATATGTATATATATGTGATTCCTTGTTTATGCGTGAAATGAGAATTAAGAATATCGCAACTTCAAACTGCCTGTTTAAGTATTTTGTTTACTTACTTGTATGACTGCTTAGCATTTGCTACATTGATTGATCGCCCCCTAATAAACCTTAATAAGGTTTGGCCTAAGAAAAACAAAACGCTCACGCATAGCATCCATCGAGTCATATCTCTTTCGGAAGACTACTACTCCTATGCGTAGAGTTGGATTAGTTGTTATCGTGCTGTGACACAGGCCATGTTCCTTCCTAGAGAATCCAAATCGCCTGGGGAATACGACTCTAAGTTCGGAGCCGAGCCAACCGAATGCTTTAGGTGGGGACTAGCAGTAGAAGATCGAGGATCTTCATCACCGATTCCTTAACCTTTGAGACGGAGGGGTAAATCCGTTCTATATATGGTTTCCAGATAACTATATATATTTGAATAATCACGATTGTTGCATTGTACGCATAGCATATGTGTGAAAATTTAAATGAACTTGTTTGAAAACATGGTGCGAATGAAAAGGAATATCTCACTAAGCTAGTTGTAGCTTATACTCTTATAGATTTTGTTGAAACAGGTATACCTGTGGCTTCAATTGAGGATCATGACGTTAAGGAAGTCATGGAAGGATGTTAAGCTTCTATGAAGGATATGGAAACTGTCACGCTCCGAGGGGTACCCTAAACGTGGCAGTCTGCCGTACACTATACTAAAGCCTAGGAATGACTACCTTAGTCACGCAAAGGCTTCCATATCATGCACAAGGCATACATCACAACCAAGGGAACGCATCGGTGTAAACCCCTAAATTTTCGGAATCGGTTTAGCACAAAACCCTAACCGGAAGTCAAACGAAACCCTGAAAGTCAACAAAACCCTAGTTTGCCGTATCAACCTAAATCCGGCATTGCCGTTTTCTTTGGCCCAGAAAAACGAAGTTGGGATAATTAGCTCGAATAGTCCGTAATAACCATAGGTTTTATAAAAGTTTCAGTTTTGCGAAATTCGGGTGTCCTTCGAACCCGATCGGATACAGTTCTCGAAAAACGTGTCCGGAAGCTCGAATAGTAAAAATATTCCGAATATACCGTTAGACTCGTAAAAATATAAGTTTCCAAAAATATCAATTTCATAATTTTTCGGTAAGTAAAAATAACAGATATAGCTATTATACGCGTATTTCCTACTACCGGTACTTTAATTGTCATATCTACTTTACATTACACTATTCATTACTATTCTACACTATTCTTTTATCTCTACTTTTTCTTACACCTACTCTTACACTCTACATAACCTATTATCTTAACTTTTTACCTTTCCCATAACTTTATATCACATCTACCTTACAAATTACATCTTTTATTTAACAAAAAGTCAAAAAAATAAATCAATTCCCCCCTCTACACAATGGCCGGTGCCCCCTCTCTCTCTCCATCCACAATTTGTTTCAATTTTACATTTATTTTAATCACACAAAAATCCCTCCACATTTTCCTATAAATACCCCCCTCCTCTTTCACTTCTTTCACACCACTTCTACACTAAAATTACTCTCTCAAAATCTCCCTAGAATTTCTCTCCAAGAAGCTCTTCAAGAAGTTCTCTTTAAGCTCATCTCCTTTAGGTAAAAGTTCTTCAAGAAGTCTCCATGTTCATCTACTTAGTATGAGCTTAGTGTATGTTTTCTAAAACCATGAAGGTTAAGAAAGCAACAATAGGTTCATGCTTTGTTTTTGTTCATAATCAAAATTTCTCCGTGATCATTTATGTTTCTATTATGTTCCTTTATGTTTCCCTATATTTCCATTATGTTTACTACTATCTACTATATCTATATAGTTATATATGCTATTTAGAGCATATAAGCTCATAATCTTGCAATTTATTTATCTTTCATGCAATTCATTTACTTCAATGCAATTTATTTATTTCAAGTTGTTTTTAAGACTAGTCTCTAGTCTTAGACTTGTCCTCATCAAGTCAAAACAAGCTTTTCTTTCATTTATTTTATTTTATTATGGACTAGTTTATTTCTTAGTCCCGGGAGCCTTGAAAAGCTAAGACTCCAATACTTGATTTTATTATTTATGCTTTATGTTATTTTGTTTATTATTATTCTCATAATCATGTTCATTTAGATTGTTGTCCAAAAGTTCTATTTTCTAAAGATAATGAAATAAAAGAAGACTTTTTGTCACTTAGGAACAAGTTTATGTGAAAATATAAGATAACAAAAATAAACCCATTTTCAAGTTAAAAAAAGAATTCACTATGAATTTAGAAACTATTTTACTTAAAAGCTAGCTAAATCTTTGTTACTCTACTTTGCTTTCCAAAAGAAAATATTTTTGTTGACAAAAATGGTTGTTTTCATAAAGAAAGAAATAAGATGGAGAACTAAGGAAAATTTTAAGACCTTTGCAAACAAATAGGCAAAGAAAATTTATGGTTTGAAAAGAATAAAATTTTCACTTTTCAAGTTACAAGAAAAAGTTAATGAGATTATAGAAATTAGTTTTTCTACAAAAAGTCCTTAATTGTTCCACTTTATTTTCATAAAGAAACCAAATTTTCATGCATGGGTAATTATTCTTGAAATAGGAGACATGAGAGAATGAGAAATATCAAGTAAAGATTTTTGCCAAAACAATCAAACAAAGGAATTTACACAAGAAAATAAGAAAAGCATATTTTCTAGAAAAACTTCAAAAATATTATTAGTGTAACTTAGAAAGTAGAAAATTTTATTTTCAAAAGTCACTTAGAAAAAGATAAATAAAACCAACATAAAACGTTTTTAGAAAATAAAGAAAACAAGGCATTCATTTCAAAGAAATTCACGAAAACAATTTCCGAAAAGCTTCAACCCGACATTGTTTTACTTAAGAAAAATAATTTGGACAACAAAACACTTGAGCATGCTTAAATATGAGTTATATAGTTATAAAAAGAGAATTTTTCAACTATATAGATAACTAAGTATTTATCAAACAAATTTTGATTTCTTGAACCAAATTGTTTTTACTTAAAAATCCGTGGTGAATTTTGTCACCAGTTTTTCGGAGCCTATGGCTTTGTTTGTGGGAAATAATTTTAGAAATGGGTAGATCTTTTCGAGTAGATAGAAATCGGTATATTATATGCGCGATTCCGAGTTAAAATGACCAAGTTATGGCCATTTTAAGTTGGAACATTCTTTATACGAACTTTAACGTTCTTTGACATTGTTTTGTCAAAATTCAAGAAAATCTTCAAGAAAAACTCATTATGGGTATTTTCTTTGGTTAGGTAACCCCGAGGAAGGATTTCTTCACCCGGACTATTACGATTAAGTGGAGTGTGTGACGACTCATCCGCTTAGAGGAATAGACGACAATGGCATCGTGAGTTTATTTCCATTAAATGCTACACTTGTTGTGCTTGTAAATTAGTTGCACTAGAGTTAGGAAAAGATAAACCGATATGCATGTAAAATAATTCCTTGAAAGAATTCTAAGAATATCGAAGCCCGAATTGTTCTAAGTGATTGTTTTAGTATAATATTGATTTGTGTGAAATTCCTTGATCACCAAAAGTTGAAAATAATTATGTTATGACTTTATAAATTAATGAACTCATGCATACCACGAAGTGAGTCACATTACATGGTTGGGTTATTATCCTTGGGTGAGAAGGATAGTAGGCTCATGTCGAAAGCAACACTTGGCGGAAGATCCGAAAGCGATTGCTTGGCGGCTTAATGGAATATGCTTGGCGGTTGATCCGAAAGCAAGGTCAAATCAAGTAGGTTCGGAATACTTGGCGATGAGTGCTCGCAAGTATAAAAGTTTTTATTGAATGCTTGGCGATGTGTGCTCGCAAGCTTAAATTTTCTATTATTAAAACTACTTGTTTTGAGTATCACCAAACCCCGAATGGAGGGCGTAAATCCATTCAACATATAGTTCCCGGAAAGCTATATGATTGTTTGCCCACGTGTTTGATGCATTACATATGTGTGATTAACCAACTTGTTTGAATCTTGTTACAAGAAGTTATTTATGGAAATAGTTCTCACTAAGCCTATTAGCTTATACCCCGATAGCTACCTTTTGCAGTTTCCGTACTTATGGCTAAGGCCACGTGGACCATGTGGGCAGGTAATCCCTTTTGAATATTAGAACTGGATAAAGTACATCATAGTATTAGCATGCAAATATTTATGTAATAGCTTAGTAATTTAGGAAATTGTTCCTAAGTATGCACAGTCCTTGCTATGAACAAATATTTATTGTGAATCCTCTTTTCTTAATATGTTTTTATATCTCCTTAAGCTTCATTATTCCATATATGGTCCTCTAAAATTGTGAAAGTAAGCCTTACACTTAATATAAAAGCTTTTGGAAATGACTAAGGTTGTCATACTTGAGCTTTAATATTGAGTGTGGCGGACTGTCACGTTTAGGGTACCCGTTGGGGCGTGACAATCGGAGTAGCGTAATTTATATTGATAATAAATAAGCAACAAGGCAAAGAGAATACTTAATATAAAACATAAGCATATCACAATTCAATTCTTAAAGCATATTCTTCTATTATCTTCAAATAAATATACGTCCCTAATCATATATGTTATCACATATAAAGGACCTTACCAACTTTCTTTATCGTATGATTCCATATCCTTAATCATCCGTCCATGACTTCCTTAATGTCATGATTCTCAAATTTAATCCACGAATACACCTGTTTCAACAAAATCTATAGGGGTATAAGCTACAACTAGCTTAGTAAGATATTCCTTTTTATTCGCACCATATTTTCAAACAAGTTTATTTATTTAATCACACATATGCTATGCATACAATACAACAATCACATGATTACGAGAATATATATAGTCATCCGGAAACCATATATAGAACGGATTTACCCCTCCGTATCAAAGGTTAGGGAATCGGGGTTGAAGGTCCTCGACCTTCTACTGCTAGTCCCCAGGTCCTCACCCACAACGTTCGGTTAGCTCGGCTCCGAACCTAGAGTCGCTTTCCCCGAGCGATTTGGATTCTCCAGGAAGGAACATGGCCCGTGGCACCGCACGATCACAGCCAATCCAACTCTACGCGTAGGAGTAGCAGCCTTCCGAAATAGATGTGACTCGATGGATGCTATGCGTGAACGTTTTATTGTTCTTAGGTCAAACCTTATTAAGGTTTATTAGGGCGATCAATCAATTTAGCAACAATAAACAATCATACAAGTAAGTAAACAAAATTATTTAAACAAGCAGATCGAAGTTGCGATATTCTTAATTCTCAATTCACGCATAAACATAGAATCATATATATAATCCCGAAATCCCCAAATATATATCCATTTTTATCTTTTCTAGTATACTAATGCTACTACTTACAAGCACAAGCAAGTAACGAAATTAGAAGGAATAACTCACTCGTCCATTTCGCTATCTTCTTAGTCGTAGTAATCCTCGGGTAGGGTATTCTCGTATCCTTCGTCACCTAGACAAAAGAAATACCCGGGATAAGTCTTTCATGAATTTCTATTCTTGGAGATTCTAAACTTTTCTTAAAATCGCGGTAAAATCGTATAAGAAGAAATTCCAACTTAAAATGGCCATAACTTGCTCATTTTAACTCGGAATTTCGCATATGATATACCGTTTTCTACCTATTCGAAAAGTTCTATCCATTTCTAAACTTATCTTGGTCATAAAAGGTCATTTGGGTTCCGAAAACGTCAGGTACAGATTTAAAACGAATTTTCTAAACTTTTGCAAAAATCCATTTTCTAACTCAACTTCATTTTAAAAAAATCCTTTTGTAACAATAAATATATATTTGATAAACACTTTTGAATATATAGGTATGCTCACTTTATATGCAAAAATCCTAATGGTAGTGTCTCAACAATTTATTTCATAAAACAATTCATTTAAACTTTAACTTTGAAATTTTCTTTTCAAGTATTTAAAGAAACTTTATATTTTTACTAGGTTGTTATAAATGAGTATATTCTTATTTTATTTTCTTCATTTCCTTTCCTTCCAAAACAAGTAAATTTTCCTTTTAACCTTAGTTTTTCATAAATTTCGCTTCTAGTGATAAAAGATCTATTTTTATCAAAAAGTATATTAGGTTGTTCAAAACCTTTTATAATTTTGTATTTAGGATGGTTTTAGAAAATGAATTTTGTCTTCTTATATTCATTTCTAAAATATAAGCTTTTGCTTTCCAAAACTTGTTCTTTCATTTCTTTTGAAAAGAATCATTTTTATAAAATCCATTATTATAAATCTTACCTCATTTATATTCCTTTGAAAATTAGTTCCTTCTTTTAGAAATTTGAAAATCATTATTTTTCCTAAGTGGGTTCATAACTTGATGAGTTGATTTTTGTCTTAACTTTGAAAACTAGTTTGTTCCTTAGTTTAGAAAAGAATTTAAGTCTTAAACTTTCGATATTAACGATTTATTTTTCTAAAAACTTAGATTACCATAAAATACAAGGAAAATATTTATTTATGTTTTCTTGGTAAAACTATCTTTGTTATTTAAGAAAACTTGATTATTATTATTTCTAGGTTGTTGATATAACTTCATGTTTTTGTGATAAATCATATAATTGGAAAATTAGCTTTGAGTTCATTTAGTAAAAAAATTCTATTTTTAGATTAGTTGAGACATTAACATTATGCAAATGCAAGTATCATGAGCATATAAAATAAGAACATAAGAAAATACTAAAAATAATTAATATGAGCAAGAAAATAAAATATCAAGCATTGGGAACCTTAGCTTCATCAAGGAATCCCGATCAAGTATTGGAGCCTTAGCTTTATCAAGGCATCCCGGGACTAAGAATGGACTAGTCCCGAAAGATTAAGAAAATAAATAAAAAGATTGTTTTGACTTGATATGGACAAGTCTAAGACTAGAAAGACTAGTCTTAATAATGCATAAAATAAATAAATTGCATAACTTGAATGTAAAAAATAACAAATGAGCTTATATGCTCTAAATAAATATATATACATAATATATTAAGATAAACAAATAATAACAATAATAATACAACATAATAAAATAGGAAGCTTATGTACAAGAACAAAACATGAACATGTTGTTGCTTTTACTACTCATATGAGTTTCAAAACAACACCATAGTCATGTTAAGTTACATGACATGGATGAATAATAGATGGAAGAAATATTTACCTAAGGTATGTAAGAGGTATGAAGATGGTAGTGAATGTATGGTTATGTGGTTATGGAGAGATGGTAGTTGTATTACATAAAAAGAGTTTTGGTAGGAGAGATTTTCTTCTTACAAAAAGAGAGTTCTTGTAAGAGTATGGAGAGAGTTTTTGGAGAGGATTTTAGCATAGTTTCTTTGCTTTGGAATGGTGTGAAGAAATGAGAAGGGAAGAGGTGGTATTTATAGAATTTTGTGGAGAGAATTAAGAGGTAAATAAATAAAAGAAAAAAATAAAATAAAATAGATGTGAAGAGAGAGGGTGGCGCCGGTTTGCTTTATGGGGGGGTGGGGGGAATTGATTTATTTTAATTTGTTTTGTGTAATAAAAAAGTAATGTGTAAAGTTGATGTGATTAAAGTTGTGTTGGAAATGAAAAAAGTAAGAAAATAGGTATGTATATGTAAGAAATAGGTGTAAGAAAAAGTAGAGATAGGTGAATAGTAATGAATAGTAGAAAAGTACTATGAATAGTAGACTAGACAATTAAAGTACCGGTAGTAATAAAAATACGCGTAATAATGCGATATCTGTAATTTTTAGCTACCAAAAAATTCTAAAACTAATATTTTTGGAATCCTTGTATTTTTACGAGTCTATTAGTATAAACGGAATATTTTTAATATTCCGAGCTCCGGGACACGCTTTTCGAGAACCGATCTCGTTTGGGTCCGAAGGTCACTCAAAATTCGCGAATCTGATATTTTTATGTTACCCTACGTTATTACGAACTATTCTAGGCCATTAACTTAATTTCGTTTTCTAGGGTTTGAAAACGCGGGATTGCCGGATCTTAAACACTAGGGTTCGTTATGGGCTTGTTGACTTTTAGGATTCTGTTTTGATTTCCGTTTTCGTCGAGATATTCGTAAGATCGTATAATTTTTGAGTTTTGATCGTTTTAAAATTTTTGCTCGAAATTTATATTTTATTTTATTTGTGATTATTTAATAGTTTTTAGTTCTCGGAATTGTTTAACCGAGTCTAGGGTTATGAGTTGACTCAGTTTGACTTTTGGTGAGAATTTGAAATTTGTGATTTCTGAAATTTATCGAAGGTTTTAAGATTTTGCTGTTGATCGTTATTTGGATATATTGTCTTGATTTGCGTGTTAGAAAACGGTTAGGTGATTTAATTGATGTACGGACGTTGATTAAACCGGTAGTTAGACTTTATATTTCGTTTCAAGGGTTCTTGTTTTCTCAAGATTGAGAAAACTCGTTTTTGTTCTCATTTGGAATTAAGTTTTAACTTGGTTCGAGTTTTAGGGTTTCATTTCCGGTATTTGACTCGGTCTAGAATTGAGTTTTAATCTCAAGTTGATTTTTCGGGTTTTTGATATTTATACTTCTGGAATTATTTTTAAGGATTATGAAAATTTTTGGGGGTTTACAGAAACATAAGATGCAGTAATTTTGTAAGGTTCCTTATATGTAATGTATTCTATGTTAGTGTCTTAGAAATTCTAAGATGAATATTTATTTGAAGACAATAGGCCCTAAGAATTGTAATTTAATATGTTTATGTTTTATGATAAGTATTCTCTTTGCCTTGTTACTTAATTATTATTAATATAGATTGTGCTACTCCGATGCGTTCCCTTGGTTGTGATGTATGCCTTGTGCATGATATGAAAGCCTTTACGTGACTGAGGTAGTCATTCCTAGGCTTTAGTATTGTGTACGGCGGACTGACACGTTTAGGATACCCCTTGGAGCGTTACACATAATATTCGTTTGTTCATAAGAATAATCTTACAAATCTTAAGGGCATTCCCCATCCACAAATAACTATACTCTATTACAAGAATATTTCTATGAAGTCTACATCTTATCCAACACTAAACTTTATCTCGAAATTCCTTAACCAAAAAGGAAAATACCTTGGCTGCAGGTTCCACGTGGCCTCAACCATAAATAGGTAAACTGCAAAAGATATTTATAGGGGTATAAGCTAATAGGCTTAATGAGAACTATTTCCATAAGTAAAATTCTTGTGTAATGAAATTCAAACAAGTTATTTAAACAAACAAATGAAATGCAATATACACGTGAGCAAACAAGGCATATAATTTTCCGAGAACTATATGTTGAATGGATTTACGCCCTATTAGGGGTTTGGTGATATGTAACCTCAAAACAAGTAGTTTTAATAAAAAAAAAAATTACGCTTTCGATCAATACCGCTAAGCATATTAAGTCTACTTGATTTAAGCCATGCTTTCGAACTTCCGCCAAGCATTTAATTCAATGTCGCCAAGCAATCGCTTCCGATCATAACCGCCAAGTGTTGCTTTCAACTTGAGCTACCATCCTTTTCACCCAAGGATAATAACCCAATGCAATGTGATTCACTTCGTGGTATGCATGTATCAATTTATTTATGATATAATAGCATCATTATTATCAAATTTAAGGCGATCATAGAATTTCATACAAATCAAATGCTATACTAAAACAAACATTTAATCAATTTCGGCCTTGATATTCTTAGGATCCTTTCAATAAATTTTTCGCATACATATCAATTTGTCTTTTCTTAATTCTAATGTGACTAACTACAAGCACAATCAACTAAAGCACTTTAAAGAAATAAACCCATGATGCCATGTCGATACTTCTCTAAACGAATGAGTTGTTCACATAATCTACTTAGTCGAAATAATCCTCGGGGTATGGGTATCCTTCTTCGGAATCACCTAGTCAAGGAAAATACCCAAAATGAGTATTTCTTGATGACTTCCTTGAATTTTGACAAAACAATGACATAAGAACGTCAAAGTTCATATAAGAGAAAATTCCAACTTAAAATGGTAATAACTTGGTCATTTTAACTCGGAATCACTCATATAATATACCGATTTTTACCTACTTGAAAAGATCTATCCATTTCTAAAACTATTTTTTATTAAACTAGATCACTTAAGCTCTAAAACAATGGTTATCAAATTCACCACGAATTTTCTCTAACCGAGAAGCAATTTGTTTCAAACATTAAACTAATCAAAAAATTGCTTTGTTAAATAGTTAGTTATCTATATAGTTGAACTACTCCTTTTTTTTTTTTTTTCATAGATACTTAGCTCATATTTTATCCATGCTCAAGTGTTTGTTGTCTAACCATGTTTCTTGGATAAAACAATGTTAATTAAGAGTTTAGAAATCCATTTTGTAAGTCCTTTATAATGAATATTTTCATTCCTTTGTTTTCAAAGAATTACTTTATGTTTATCTTACTATTTTTCTAAATGACTTTTTGATTAAAAAAATGAATTTCTTCTTTTATAAATTCTCAACATTAGTGCTACTTTTCCTGTTTGTTTTCTTTGACTATTTATTTGAAAAATCTTGGTTTTGGAAACTCTCATTTTCGTTTTAAGGGGTTTCCGTGTATTATATTTTTATGAAAATATTTTAGTACCAAAGTCATTTTTAAGAAAACAAAGTAATATAAAAATGATAAAAAAAGCTTTTTCAAGACAAAAGAAAAATTTTTAAAATTGTAGTGAGTTCTTCTTAAAACTTGGAAAAGAATAACTTTACTTTTGTTAAACCATAGAATTTATATTTTATATAAAACCATTCTTAGGTGATAAAATCTCTTTTGGTCAAGTGTTATTGAAGCTTTAAAGATTTGGACAACAATCTTAATGGGCATGATTATGAGAAATAATAACAAGAAAAAGTAATATAAATAATAAATAAAGTCAAGTATTGGGGGTCTTAGCTTCTTCAAGGCTCCTGGGACTAAGAAGTAGACTAGTCCCAAAAGAAAGAAATAAAATAAAGAAAAAAATTGTTTTGACTTGATAAGGATAAGTCTAAGACTAGAGACTGGTCTTAAAATAACAAGAAATAAATAAATTGTAATGGAAGAAATAAATAAATTACTTTGCATGGAAATAAATAAATTGCAAATGAGCTTATATGCTCTAAAGAATATATATATATATGTAGATATATAATAATACTTAGTTAGATATAATAACAATAATAATATGAACAATGTAAAATAACAACATAAACATAAATGGATATTCATGAACAAGAACAATACATGAACATAGTGTAGCTTCCATAACATTTAGTTTTTGGAAACTCACACCATGGTCATATAAAGTTACATGACATGAGAAGAAGAATATGTAAAGAAAAGTTTACCTAAAGAGGGTTTTTGAAGTATTATGTAGGAATGGTTTTGTGTATGAAGAAAGTGGTTTGAGAGTCTTCTTGAGAGAATTTTGAGAGAGTATTTGGAATGAGTGTTGAGAGGAAAATTTGAGAGAGATTTGGTAGTAAATTTGTGGGTAGTAATTGTGTGAAAGAAGTGAAAGAGAAGGGGGATATTTATAGGAAATGAGGAGTGAATTTTTGTGTGATTTAAATAAAGGAAAAAAATAAAACAAAATGAAGAGAGAGAGGGGACAAGGGGCGCTGGCCACTTATGGAAGAGGGGAGAGAGAGATTTAATTTTTGTATTTTTGATTAAATGAAGTAACAAGTAAGGTAGATGTGAAATAAAGTTATGGGAAAGGTAAAAAGTAAAAGTAATAGGTTATGGTGTTGTAAGAGTAGGTGTTAGAAAAGTAGAGATAAAAGAATAGTGTAGAATAGTAATGAATAGTGTAATGTAAAGTAGATGACTAATAAAGTATCGGCAGTAAGAAAATATGCGTATAATTACGATATCTAATATTTTTACTTACCAAAAATTATAAAACTGATATTTTTGAAAACCTTATATTTTTACGAGTCTAACGGTATATCCGAAATATTTTTACTATTTCGAGCCCCGAGACACGATTTTCAAGACTGCATACGTTCAGTTTCAAAACGATTCGCGGTTTTACTAATCTGATCTTTTTAAGCTTCCTTATGTAATCACGAACTATTCTACATACTAATTTCTTACTTACTTTCTCAGGGTTGCTTATATGGGATTGCCGGACTTAAACTATTTCGTCTAACTACGGTTTTATTGACTTTAAGGTTTCCGGTTGACTTTCCAATTAGGGTTTAAGCTAAACCGATCACAAAAATTTGGGGTTTTATATACTCCCTTATAGATATCTTTTGTAGTTACCCCATTTATGGTTGAAGCCCCAGGGGTATTTCTCGCAAGTATTACCTTTTGGCTTAAGGAGTTTTGGAAGAAGTCAAAGACTAGATGTAGACTTAGACTTCTAAGTAAATCTCCTTATAATTATTTTGATTAGGCTTCACTAGACTATGGTGAACTATATCTTTTAGCAGGGGAAGGCCCCTTTGATGTTTGCAAGACCTTTATATATGTTTCCCTAATTCAGATATTATGATTTCCATTCTTAAACTACTATATAAATATCTTCTTAAACAACTTGTTTCAAAGTTGGTCCTCTATGATCATGAACGTACATCTTACACCTGGTATCGAAGGTTATGGGATGACTGAGGTAGTCATACTTAAGCTTTAATATTGAGCGTGGCGGATTGTAGCGTTTAGGGTATCCTTTGGTGCGTGACATTATCTCTATGGGACAGCCTTGTACTTAAATGCTATATTGCGCTCATGGTAGGTACACTTACCTATTGCATTGTAGTTAAGATTAGGAATAAGTACTTTAATTATTAAAACTATGATTCCGCATGATCAAGTTTTTGACACTATTGCTAGGGAAATATTAGGAACACTTTTACCTATTAATTTAACCATTCTTTCATTTGTTTGCCTTTTTTTTTTTCTTCCTTATTGTGATTTTAAAGCTAATGATTGATTGGCATTGTGTTTATAGTACATGACTAGAAGCTGCTCTAGGATCTTGCTGATTTCAATCTAGCATCAAAGAGAACAATCTTAAGGTATCGAAAAAAGTACAAGCGAATAGCTGAATCTTCATTAGCAAGTATTAAAGAAGAGATATCGAAAGAAGAGATGGCTGATTCTGTTGATAATTGTGCTCATGATCTAAATCAAGGAAATCTAAATCTAAATCTGGTAAACAATCAAGTGGCTAATGATAGAGAGGCTCAGATTAATAAGCCATTAAGAACCAATTTTGATTTTGCTAGACCAAACTTGGTAGGTGTTAACTCCAGTATAGTCTAACCTCGAATGGATGCAAATAACGTTGAGCTCAAGCCAGGTATCATTGAGATGGTGCATCAATATGTGCAATTTGATGGTCTACAAGATGAAGACTCAAATATGCATATCCAACTCTTTCTAAAGATATGTGATACTTTCAAATTCAATAGAGTTAGTGATGTTGTAGTCCACCTTAGGCTTTTTCCATTCTCTTTGAGAGGCAAGACCAAACAATGACTGAACTCTTTGCCAAGAAGCTCTATCATCACATGGTAAGAGCTGATTCAGAAGTTCATGGACAAGTTCTTCCCTCCCTTGAAGACTGCTAAGCTTCTAGCTGAAATCCGGTCTTATCATCTGTGTGGCATGGAAACTCTAAATGAGACTTGGGAGAGATTTAAAAAATCAATCAGGAAATTTCCACACCACGAGATCCTAGAGTGGCTTCAAGTAAATATTTTCTATGATGGCTTAAATTACCAAACTAAATAGATGATAGATGCTACAGCTAGTGGCACCTTGAACCACAAGCCCTCTAAAGAAAGCTTAACTCTCTTTAAAGATATGGCCACAAATAATTTTGAGTGGCCACACACCAAAAGTAGAGAGAAAAGAGTTGTAGGTGTTCTAGATATGGATTTGGCTACCATAATCATGTCTAAGGTTGAAGCTCTATCGAGAAAATTGATGGCTCGATTATTTCGCAGTAACATCTTGCTGTTGCAGACCCTTCTATAAGTGTAGAAGCATGTACTAAGTAGGTAGATTATTTGGGAAATCTAATCTGGTCCTAGAACAACATGCACAATAATACCTATAACCTAGGCTGGAGAAATCACCCATATTTCTCTTGGAGTAATAATAACAATATTCAAAAGGGCAATCTTAGCCCTCCTTTAGCTTATCAGAGACCACCTGGTTAGAGTTCTAAGCCATATATAGAAGATCTTTTGACAAACTTTATCAAGGATTCAAACGGGAGGCAAAAAGTCCTTAAACATGGTTTTGAGAAATCAAGGGACAGCTCTCAAGAATCATGAGGCTTCGATACATAGACTAGAGAATCAGGCTGGCTAGATAGCCAAGATGCTTTCAAAAAAGACCTCAATGCTCGCCACCAGGAAACATAAAGACAAATCCTAGGGAACATATCAAGGTATTTACATTGGGAAGTGGCAAGGAATTACAATATATGGTTTAGGTAGAAATAGGTGAGGTAACTAAGCCAGTGAAAGAGTAAACTACAAGCAGGGATAGGGGGAAGCAACTAGAGAGCTCGACTATAGAGAAATCATGACCGCGGTCAATCCTAAAGAATAATCCTATCATTCCTTACCCAGCAAGACTCAAGAAAGATAAGCTAGATGAGCATCATCATAGATTCTTAGAGATTTTCAAGCAGCTGCACATTAATCTCCTACCCATCAAGGCATTGTCACAAATGCCAAGATAAGCAAAGTTCTTGAAGGGACTATTAACAAACAAGAGAAAGCTAGAAGAATTCCCCACCATGACTCTTGGGGCAAATGTTTTGCAGTAATTCAGAATAAATTACCAAAGAAGCTCAAGGACCCTAGAAGCTATACTATCCCATGTTGAATTGGGAACTTATATGAAGAAAAGGCCTTAGTTGATTTGGGAGCCATCATCAATCTCATGCCATACCAGATGTTCAAGAAGTTGGAACTAGGGGAACTGAAGCCAATGAATGAGCTTACAATTAGCTGACAGATTAGTAAAGCTTCCTAGAGGAGTGTTGAGGACGTGTTAGTGAAGGTGCAAGACTTCATCTTTTTGGCAGATTGTCAATTTTGACATAGATGCAGATGTGGAGATCTCGCTTATCTTAGGGAGACTATTCTTGGCTATTATTAGATCCATAATAGATGTCAGAGGTGGGAAGCTAGTCCTACGAGTGTGTAATGAAGAGGTTATTGTGAAGATGCATCATGTGCTAAAATAGAGTTTGCACCATGATGACACTTGCTATGAAGTTGACTATCTTGACTTAGCTGTTTCAGATCCCTTACAAGAACGCTTGAGAAATGATGCTTTGGAACTTTGTTTGATGAATGGGGAGCAAGAGGAAGCTAGAAAACCAGTAGTTAAACTAGTTGCAAACTAACTTAATAATAATGTTGAGTTGAAGAAAAAAGGGAGTTTTTAAGCCATCCATAGGTCCACTATTTATAGATCAGAACCCTCCATAGAAGAGCCAACTATGCTAGAACTAAAATTGTTGTCTAATTATCTACAGTATGCATTTATGGAAAAAGACTCTAAACTTCTAGTGATTATAGCATTAGAACAAACTACTATATGTCCTTGGTCAACACAAAAAGGCAATTGCATGGAAGATTGCAGATATATAGGGGATCAACCCCTCATTTTACACATATAAGATTCTCATGGATGATTGCATTAAGTTGGTGGTATAACCTTAGTTTAGACTTAATCTATCATGCCCTGACGGGTATCCTAAAAGTAGCAGTTTGCCATATACAATATTAAAGCCTAGGAACGACTATATTAGTCACACAAACGCTTTCAAATTATGCATAAGGCATCTTCCACAACAAAGGGAACACATTGGATTAGCGCAATTTATGATAGTAATAAGTAAATAACAAAGCAAGAGAACTATATATTAATATACTCGAATAAGGTAGATTACATTGCTTAGTGGCATAGCCCAACTAATGACCACAAATTGTTCAAATGGTACAATCGTTCATAATAATCTCCAAAAGTAAAAGCATTTAACATAAAAGGTTTCCAAAATAAACTTAATTCTAAGCTTCCGGATCTTTTCTTATGGTTCTAAAGCCTACTAGTGATTGTCTTGACATCTTGTCCTTAAGTAAAATCTCAAATATACCTATTTCAAACAAGGTCGATAGGGATATAAGCTTACAACACACTTAGTGAGATTTTTCCCCGCTACTCGCACTAACATAAATAAGTAAACAAGTTTGCTAATTAAAACATATGCTTTGCTCGTACAATAATCATATGAAAATAACAAATATGTATAATTATCCAGAATCTATATATATAATGGATTTGTGCCCTCTATATCAAGGGTTAGGAAATTGTTTACGAGGGTCTCTACGATCCTCTACTACTAATCCTTAACCACTCGCCTATAGCATTTGGCTGGCACAGCTTCGAACAAAGGGTTGCATGAGTAAGGCCCGTGTCTCACTACGATTACAGCTTATCTAGCTCTATGCATAGGAGTAGCAGCCTTCCAAATGTGATTCAACCAATGCTATGCGTGACTATTTCTTTTTTAACACTAATATGTATTAAATTTGTTAAGGGCAATCAATCAATTTGAACACACATAGTAACCAAGCATATAAGCCTAATTAAGTAAACATTCTAGGGTTACGATATATTTAGTATTCACTTAATCACAAAAGTAAAGAAACACATGCTTAACCCTTGATAGCCCCAAGACATATCCATTTTTATCTTTCCTCAACATACTAGTGCAACTTCATTACAAATACAATCAAGATAATGAGTTTAAGAGGAAAAACTCACTCAACCATTTCTTGAAAATCTTCAATCGAAGTAGTTCTTGAGGAAACTTGTCATCACCTAAACAAAAGAAATACATGAAATGAGTATTTCATATAGGTTCTACTTAAATTTCTAACTCTATTTATTTTATTCGCATTATTTTTCCCAACTTCAAAAGTTTCAACTTAAAACAGTTATAACTTGCTCATTTTAACTCGAAATTTTACACATGAG
The DNA here is from genome assembly GCA_024138025.1 of Combretum micranthum. NCBI lineage: Eukaryota > Viridiplantae > Streptophyta > Magnoliopsida > Myrtales > Combretaceae > Combretum > Combretum micranthum. The sequence goes on from JAMXBD010000517.1 coordinate 200,619, forward strand.
TAGTCGTTTTCTAACTACTTTGAATGATCTATCAATTTCTAAGGTTATTCTTAAAATTTATGGTGATTGAGCTTTCGGAATGGGACGATATAGAATGTATCTAGACTATTCTAAACCATATTCCTTTTATATTTTCAAAATTTTACTTCATTTGGACTTCCTAGGAAAAGTATAAAATATATCTACCTTTAGAAATCATATAGTAGTGATAATAACTCATATTACATGCATGATCCTAGTGATGTTGTCCCCAAATTAGAAATTTTGTAAAACAATCTTTTATGGAAAGTTGAAAAGTTAAGTTTATGGAAAATTTACTTTTGGGATTTGAAATAAAATTTCAATTCTTAGATTTATGTAAATGTGAAACTTAAGTGAAAATCATGGTTTAATATTCATTTGAATCCATGAATATTTTATTTTCATAATGAACTTCTTTTAACCAATTATTTTCGAAAATATGAATCTCCATGTGTTTGTGGAGAAAATTTATTGTAGGCTACATTATCTTTAAAATATTTTAAGTTTTGGTATATGAGAAAATTAAGTAAATGACTCGTTCTAAATTTTTATTTAATAAAAACGTTTATACATATATTGTAAATAAGATTTATAGAAAATTTTACTTAACAAATAATTGTCAGCATTTATATTTAGGGAAAATTCATTTTGGCATTTTGAAAAATGTTGTTAAATATTCCTTTCTAACTCTATATTCCTATTGAAAGGATTTCCCAAACATTGGAGATAAGATTTTTAGAAAATATTTTGCATAATAAAGAATTATCAACATTCAAGTTTTTGGGAAAAATGCATTTTAGCATAGTAATAGTAAAAAAAAGATTAATAGCATCAAATTATACCAAGAATATAAAAATTAGAAATAAATAGTCAAGGATATAAACATATTAAAAGAAAAGCATCGAAGACTTAGCTTATTTTCAAGACTCCCCGGGACTTGAAATATTCCAGTCACCATATGAAATATAATAGAACAAGTATAAAGAAATAAAATATGGAAGTCTTAGACTTTTATCAAGGCTTCCTAAGACTTAAAATATTTATAGTCTCATGAATAAAATCAAGACAAATAATAAGAAAACATGGGAGTCTTAGATTTATGTCAATACTCCCCGAGACTTAATTAGTCTAGTTTCTTTCGGACCTAAAATAGACAAATCCATGACTACAAGTTGACTAGTCTTATAAAAGCATGAAATAAAATAAAGCATAAAACAAATAAGCATGAAATAAAAGAGTTAGATTAGTAAGCATTATGCTCTTAAAGATTATAATTACTATATATGAATGTTATCATATAGAAAGTTAAGTTAGCAACATAAATAAAAGAACATATTATGAACATGAATATAAACATAACACTGTAACATGAATCTAAATGTGTTGCCTTTTTATTTCCATTTCCCTAGCATATGCTTCATGGGAAATTTATATTGAAAGGTTTATGGACATACACATGTACACATCACATGTTATAATATATGGAGCGTATTTAGTGTTTACTTAAAATAAAAGGAGGAGGTGTGTATGGGAAGTGTCACGCCCCAAAGGGTATCCTAAACGTGGCAGTCCGCCGTACACAATATTAAAGTCTAGGAATGACTGCCTCAGTCACGCGAAGTCTTCCATACTATGTACAAGGCGTCTAACACATGGAGGAGACACATCGGAGTGATACATTTTATATTGATACAACTTGAATAACAATGTAAGGAAATACAATTTACTATACTTCAAATACAAATCACCGTACTTCAATTTCAATTCATCAAAGATTTCATTATATAGAACTATTACAAAATATTTCACAAAACCTAGCTAATATCTTCAAGCATTTTTACTTCCTGCCGAAATCCTGAAGTTATATTCGGCTCCAACCATCTCGGTCCCTAAGTAGCATTCTCCCATCAACTTGTTTATTCAAACATCTATTGGGGTATAAGCTACACTAGCTTAGTGAGAGTTCCCTTAATTTCGTACCATAACAAGCAAGTTATAATTCATCTATATGCTATGCATAAACAAATACATGAGCAGACAAGCATATGACTTTTCGGTAGCCATATGTGAATGGATTTACGCTCTCCATTCCGGGTTGGGATGGTCCATAAGACATGTAACCATAATTCCAATCTTGAGTGGGGTGGTCCATAAGTCATGCAACTATAACCCCGATCTCTTTCTCTTGATTATACAACCTCTGTTGTTTTATTGTGATGGTTTATTGTGTCTACCCCACATCCGTTAACTTAAGCGATCTCACATCCTTAATGTTAACTTAGGCCCCCTCGCCTATCCGCTCATATACTTTTGTCCCACAAAGGTATATCAGCTAATGCAATGTGACTCAAAACGTGATATGGATGTACAGTTTATTCATATAATCATGGCATGTTAATTATATAGGTTAAGAGCGATCATAGAGAATTTCAAACAATTCAAGTCTATGCTAACTCATACAATGATCTTATAACAAGTCTCGCCTCGATATAATTATCATTCATTCAACCAAGATTATATCATAACTGTAGACAACCAATTTTTTCCCAATTAATTAAGGCTTAAATTTAATTAAACTCATTTTTTTCAAAAGCCTTAAGTATTGATGAAATTGGCTAAGTGATCAAGGCACAGGCCAAATGGCTGTTGGTTAAATACATTGACCCAAACACACACTCAAGCTCAAGGACACAGGTTCAAACCCTAGCAAAGGCAAATTTTTGCCTTTTTATCATTTTTGTCTTTTCATCTTTCTCAAAGTGACTTTTGCCTTACTTTGCATCAGTTTTTAACTGACAAACAACATTAATTGTTGAAATTGATGAAGCAATTGCAAAGTGGTTATGGAATATGAAAGATTAGTGCACAATTCATGTACAAAAACAACTCAAAAGTCACAAAATTCGTGCTAAAAAAATTGGGAAAAAATTCAATTTGTAAAAGCATTCAATTGCACTTAAATGAGGAGTTACAAGAATTGAATGAAAATTGGATGATTTATCTACCCAAATTAAATGATTTGATGAAGGATATAAGGAATCAATCATCAATTCATCAGTTTCAAACAAATTAATCACGAATTTTCGAATTAAATTCGTGAAAAATCAAGAGGCAAAAATCGATTCGTTTTTGAAACTGAACGAAACGTAAAATTGAGCTTGCAACCTATAAATAGGGGGTACTAGGAGCAAAAGGCACAAGTCAATTTCGAAGAAACACATACACAATAGGATCAATTCGAAGTTTTCAAGTTTAGGGTTAAAATTCGAATTTTTTTTAATTCGAAGTTCTTGGATTAGATTTGATCCAAATTGAGTGTTGTAAGAATGTTAGAAACTCGATTTGGATGATTTAGTGTGCTTAGATTTGTTCGAATTGATCGGATTTCTCTCTGCAATTTTTTTTTTTATTTTTTGAATTGTACCGCCGGCAACTACCTCCGCGAACCGCCGCCCACGGTGGTTGTGGGCGCGAACCACCACCTTCAGAGGACGCGCAACCACCATAGGAGTCGGGCCGACAAGCTTCCAGCCACCGAGGACCACCGGAGCCGCTGGAATCCACCCCGAAAGATCGCGTAGTCGTCTTCTTCACCCGCCGGAGCTCCGAGATCCGACCCGAAGATCCGAATCCAACCCGGTCGGTCATGGTCAACGGTCATCGGTCAACGGTCATCGGTCAACGGTCAAACAGATCAGACGGCCCAGATTCAATCAAGCAGATCAGACGGTCCAGATTTGATCAAGCAGATCAGCGGTCCAGATTTGATCAAGCAGATCAGCGGCTCAGATTTGATCAAGCAGATCAGCGGCCAGATTCATCAAGCAGATCAGACGGTCCAGATTTGATCAAGCAGATCAGACGGCCCAGATTTGATCAAGCAATCAGACGGCCCAGATTTCATCAAGACAGATCAGACGGCCCAGATTTAATCATCTCGATCAACGCCCCAGATTTGGTCAATTCCATCAGACGGTCAGGATCAGTCAACGCGATCGACGCTCCAGATCTCGTCCGCTTCATCCAACGGTCCAGGTCAATTCGCATTATTTTATTAATAGTTTATTATATAATTAATTTCAGAAAATAATAAAAAATAGCAAAAAATAGTAAAAAATTCATAAAAATTCATAAAAAATTCAGAAAAATAGAAAAATCCAGAAAAATCAAAATAATTATTTTTATATAAATTTATTTTTTTGATATTTTTTGAATATTTTTAGTATGTATTTATACATAAATTGCTTTTAGAAATGTATTTAATAATTTTTAATATATTGTGAAATATTCTGAATATGTTGTGAATTTATGTGATGATTTTTTTTAAAAAAATAAAAATAAAAAAATAAAAATAATAATAAAAATAAAAAAATAATAAAAGATAAAATTGGATTTTCCAAAACCAAAATTTTTTTAAAAAAAATAAAATAATAAAAAATGATTTTTGGACTTAGAAAAATATGTTTTCATGAAATGAAAATCAATTGATTAGATCATAGGACCATCAAAAATGATTTTCATAAAAATATAAAATTTAATGAACTTAAATTGAGAATAGTTCAAAAATTAAAATTGATCAACAAATTAAAGTTTTTTTAAAAGAACTACGTTTTGTCTGATCTCGATTAGCGAGTACGTAGGCACCTGCGGGGCGACATTAAAAAATAAAAAAAAGTTTTTTGTTTTTAAATATTGTAAATATAATTTTTTAAAAAAAATATATTTGTTATATTGATATTCTAAAAAATAATAAAAATGAATAAAAGCACATAAAAATAAAAAAAAATGAATAATGTGATTTGTGAATATTTTTTATAATGTATTATTTGAATTTTTGAGCATGAAAAGGATAAATTATAAATTTAAAATTCCAAAAGTGGTAACCATTTGGTTTTAATAGGTTAGCCCCCGAATCCATGATATCTGGTTTTAAAAGTTGATTTTTTAAATCAAATTTTCGCAGACTAGTAGCTAAGTTAGGATCAACCGACCCATTGATCCTAGCTTTTATTTTTTCCCGATTTATATCGGGTGGCGACTCTAAAAAGTTTTCAAAAATTAAAATTTCTTTTAACCCCTAGTCGAGGATTCATGTTAAATGGGTTCGGGTTTAATGTGAATCGGGTTAGGAGAAATGAACCAGATAAGTGTGGAAAAAATCCAGGCTCGACAGCTTGGCGACTCCACTGGGGACTTAATTTTTTTTTTAAAAAAAAAGAGGGCTAGCCACTTAGGAATTTTAAATTTTAAATTTATCCTTGCTCAATTTTTGTGAATATGTGATTATTTGTATATTATATTGAATAATTGTTTTGTAAATATATACTAACCTTACAAATAAAAAAAAAAAAAGTTTGTTTTGATTTGCATTTGCATTTGCATTAGCATAATTGTGTGCTAGATACGGTCGTACCAGGGCCGTCTTAAGAGCCTAAGCGAGGAGGACGAAGTAAGGTCCGGGGGCTGTGGCTTTCCACCCTCTAGATCAAGAAATGTCCTCCCACTCCGGTTTAGTACCACTAAATCGGGGAACCTATAGAACCTACCAAATCATGCATTCATTAGCATGGGATATGACCAACTTTTTCTAAAAAAAAATGAAGTTGAAATATAAATGTATATATGTAAATACTTAAAAAAAAAAGAAAATTCTAAAAAAATATAAAAGCTGTCAAAAAATTAAAAAATTTTGTAAATATTAGCTTATACCTTTTAAAAAATTTTCAGAAAATGATGTCTTCAACCGACAGTAGCGATAGCTTATGGGCTCGCCTTATTAGAGAAAATCGAGTGGAACCTTTCAAGATCCAATGCTCCTACTGGACCGATGGTTTGTCAGTTTTAGTCCGGTCCAAAAGTCATTCATTGAGGATAGATTAGGCCCAATCCTCAGCCTACCAAAGATCCATGTTCCATTCACCATGTTCCGAGCCCTCACTCATCTATGGGAACCTGAAGAAGTTGTCTTCCGTTTGGGTCAGCATATACTTAGCCCGACCATTGAGGAATATACTAGGCTACTCCAAGCACCTCCTACCTCTGAAGGAATCTATGTTCCGAACTTCAAGCATAGCCCGGTCCGTGTTATATCAGAATTTTTGGGGATCAAGAGGGGACCAATTATTGAAGCTATCAATGATTGCAATGAATATTGCATCCGGCTAACCACACTGATGGACTGGTTTGGAACTCCTGAATACTTTAAAAGCAACCGATCCACTTTCAGTATACCACTTGAAGTTTGGGAAGAAAACCGGGTTAATGCCTTCATAGTAGCTGCTTTTGCAACCATTCTCTTCCCTAATGGCAATTGTTCATCCACTTCCGGGTCATAGAGCTGGTTTCTCAATATTTAGCTGGCAAATCCTATGTTCCTGCTCTTCTAGCCGAACAAGTCCGTAGTCTGAATCACATCAAGTCTAAAGGACAAGGCAAGTTCAAAGCAAGCATGCACTTACTGATGGTTTGGTTTGCTAGCCACATTAAGCACTACGGAAAAGACTTGGCTAATGGATCCCTCATCAGCTGAAATATGATCTCATCCAATCTTTTGCTGAAAGGGTCCACATGGAAGATGATCATCCTCTATGGGATATAATTGCCATTCTTGAAGACATGCCACCTGAAGACATGATGTGGCAAGCTCGCTGGTTCAAAAGCCCTGCAGCCATCCTAAGTTGCAAGGAATACATGGCAGTACCCCTAATTGGACTCACCGGCTGTACTGGTTATTATCCCTCAAGTGTTATCAGACAGTATGGTATGCTGCAAGATATTACTGTCAAGCCTAATTTGGAGCAAGTCACTCTAGATTATCTGGATCCAACCAAGATACTACCAGCTAAAGAATTCAAGCTAAATCAAATCCGAGCTATATGGGAAAATAGAGAGGTGAAGCCGGTTTTTGAAGTCGAGCCAGAAAGTAAGGAAACCAAGAAGTATAGAGCAACCAGGTGGTATGTGGCTAGCCAAATGAAGAAGAATAAGGATATTCGATATGAAGCTCCCGATATCCTTCAACCAGCACCATCGGAACCTGACCCTGAAACAATGCTTACATGGAAGCTGTTTCGGCTCGCCTGGAAGTATGTCACCGAGATTTCCAAGAAAGAGAGAGGGAAATGGTGGATCGCCTGCAAAGTGCTGGAAGCAGAATTTCATTCTTAGAGGCTGAGTTGAAGGCAGCTCGAAAGAAAATTCTAGCCCTGGAAGACAAGATTGTTTGCCCCACTAAGACAAGAAGACTGGTTTAGTTGGTTTAGGTTTAGTCCTTAGGAATCAAGGTTCTTTGAAACCATTAGAAAGTAGTTTTGATTCAGTCACTAGGAAATAAGGTTTCTAAACCATTAGAAATTTTTGTTATGCCAAACATTATCTTTTAATACAAATGTTTTTTTTTAAATCATTGGTCAATATCCCCATTTGCATCTGTATGATAGCATATCTACATTCTTGCATATGTATATTAATTCATTTATTCTTTAAAGAATATTAATAAATAATAAATGTCCAGGTCTAGCAAATTCGAGTTTAAGTCAAAACTTGAAAGATAGCGTCCAAGCCGGTTAGGAGCCCTATTGTTACCAGATCCCGAGCTAAGATGTCTAACACCGGGAGCAACCCCACAGACCAGACCAATGAGCAAAGACTCAACACCGTGGAACAAACCCTCCTTGGAATTGCTGAACAGATGCAGGCTTTAACACAGAGTCTTGCACAACTTAAGACCCCCACAACTTCTGAAGAATCTCAAGGCACAGAAAGGAAAAGAAATTGAAGGACAGCTTATTCAGCAAGAGGAGTCACCAAATGAGTTTAATGCGGCTGAGTTGAAGAAAGAACTGGAAGCTCAGGCTAAAGAAATGGAGAGAAAACTGCTTGAGAAAATGAAGACGTTCGATGGTTTTGATCAAACCGCGATCCTGAATTTGCCTCAATATGAGGAAGGTGCCTTCCCTGAGAAATTTAAGGCACCGGAATTTGAAAAATATGACGGGACAGGTTGCCCTAATATGCATACCAGATTGTATGTACGACGAATGGGGCAATATGCTAAATTTGATAAGCTGATGGTGCAAACCTTCCAGGACAGTCTTACTGGTGCTGCTTTGGCCTGGTACGCCCAATTAGACCATCAAGAAATTGATACTTGGGACAAGTTGGCTAGGGCATTTTTTAATCAGTATAAGTTTAACATTGAGATGGCGCCCTCGGTATGGGATTTAAGCAATCTGAAGAAGAAGAAAGAAGAGACTTTCAAGGATATGCTCAGCGCTGGAGAGCATTGGCTGCAAGGATCACCACCCCGATGCCTGAAAAGACCTCACTTTCACTTTTATCAACACATTAGAGGAACCTTTCTTTTCCCATCTGATTGGGCATGCATCAGCAAGTTTCTCAGAAGTGGTGATAGCTGGATGCAGGATTGAGAATGCAATTTCAGCAGGAAAATTGCAACAAGAAAAGAAATATACTGCACCGAGAAATGTCCCATACAAAGGGAAAGATTCAACCGTCAGCATGGTCAATACTTCAGATGCAACTGGCCCTACTAAGTCATTCGTGTTGTCAACAAATCAGAATCAAAATCAGAATAAGGATCAGACTCAACAAAGTGCAGTCCCAAATCAACAATCAAGGTTCAACAGGCGGAACTTCACTCGAATTCCGGTTCCCCTTAGCCAAGTATTAGCTAAATTAAGGGCCGATAATCTGATCAATCTTGAAGTTCCTAGGGAAGACTACAAGCCTAGAAATTACAATCCTGAGCTGAAGTGTGAATATCACATGGGGCAAATCGGGCATTCAACAGACAGATGCTGGAGGCTTAGGCATAAAATCCAAGATCTTATTGATGCAAAAGTCATCCAGTTGGATTTCATTGAAGCTCCAAACGTCTCTACTAACCCATTGCCAAATCATGGACCAGTTATCAATATGATTACCGCTGAGATTCCGGATCCAGAAGAGCTTGTGTGCATGATTGAAGGTGGACCTAGATCCATCAAAATCGAAATAGGCAAAGGTAGTGAAGATGGATCAACTTCATCAAAGCCTAGGAACTATACCTTTCAGATACCCCTTGCTGTGAGTGATTATAAAGCCGCTCCATTTGATTATAAGGCGGTAAATCATGCTTCAATGGCCATGGTTGGTGGCCTTACTCGCTCAGGAAGAGTTTATGAGTCGACCGGAAAGAATGCAACTGTGAATATGCCACAGCAGCAAAATGAAGAAGGGAAGAAAGATGAAGAGAAGTCAGCATTGGCAAAACTGATGAAAGCAAGTGAATACAAAGTTGTCGAGCAGTTGGCCAAAACGCCTGCCCAAATATCGCTCATGAGTCTGCTGATTAGCTCTAATGTACACCGTGAGGCTCTTTTCAAAGCCTTAGAAGAAGTGAAAGTTCCAGAAGGCGTATCAGAAGAAGCATTGGGGCATATAATCGATTCAATCTTTGCAAATGAGCAAATCATTTTTCATCTGAAGAACTGGGAGAGGAAGGAGATCAACATAACAAGGCCCTCTTCATCGTAGTCAAAAGCTGTGGAAAGATCGTCTCTCGAGTATTAGTAGACAATGGATCCTCTTTGAATGTGTGCCCCTTAGCCACTTTGAGCCTATTGGGGATTGAACCGTCAGACATCAAACCAAGCTCTACTGTGGTTCGTGCTTTTGATGGATCAAAAAGAGATATAATAGGTGAAGTGGAGTTAGAAGTCACCATCGGGCCTCAAACTTTCATTATTCCTTTCCAAGTGATTGATATCCCCAGAACATTCAATCTGCTGTTGGGAAGACCATGGATCCATGCTGCCAGGGCAATACCATCAAGCCTGCACCAGAAGGTTAAGTTCATAGCCAATGGTCAACTCATCACTGTTATGGGAGAACAGGATTATGCCATTTACAAGGAGACAGCTGTCCCTTACATTGGAAAAGAAGGAGAAGAAGACTTCGGGCTCCAAATGTTTGACGAAGTCTGTATGATGAATGATGAGAAAGAAACTCAGGTGGGAACCTTTGGACTGGGTTATTCCCCCACTTGTGCTGAAGTGGCAGAAATGAAAAACCAAATGAGAAGGAGGAAGCTCGACAAGAAGTATGATCCAATATCAAAATCCCTCACATCAGCCATTCCTTTCCAAAGCCACATCATATCCAGCAGCCAGATGATATCAAAGAAGATGCTTCATCCAAAGAAATGATCTTGAGAAATTGGTTCTCTGTGCCTTGCGCTAGTATTAAGTCTTTTAAGTAAGAACTTATCTAAGACTAGATTTGTGTTTTGTGTTTTTCAGTATTATGTGATGCTCAAATAAGTGTACTTAAACACCGTCCCAGTTTAATGAAATTTATTTCCGTTTGTGCTTTCACATATTCTCATACATTCCTCATTCATATTCAACCAGATCCGACAATTGTGATGAAGTTCAGGGATATCTCGCGCGTATAATTAATGAAAATATCAATATCACCTCTAACTCTACTGGGTTAGACGTTGAAGATGATATTGATTATCAATTTAGAACACAAGAAATTTGGCAAAATTTTGAACAAGGAAGGATTGAAATTCCCGAAACCATTGAAGTGATTAATTTGGGAACAAGCGAAAACCCTAGGAATCTGAGAATAGGGGGAAAATTGCCTGAGAGCACGGCACAAGATTTAACCAAGTTACTAGCCGAATACTTGGATGTTTTTGCATGGTCGTATAGCGATATGCCCGGTTTAGACCCATCCATTGTGGTTCACAAATTGCCAACAAAGGAGGATTTTAAACCTATAAAGCAAAAATTAAGGCGATTTAGGCCGGATTTACTCCTCCAAATCAAGGATGAAGTAAAAAAGTTGCTTGAAGTAGGATTCATTGAGGTTTCTGATTATTCGGATTGGGTATCAAATATAGTGCCAGTACTTAAGAAAAACGGGAAAGTGAGAATTGTGTGGATTTCAGAGATCTAAACAAAGCAACCCCAAAAGATAATTTCCCATTGCCTCACATCGATGTTTTAGTGGACAATACCGCTGGAAATCATCTATTTTCATTCATGGATGGATTTTCAGGGTATAATCAGATATTAATGGCCGAAGAAGATAAGGTCAAAACCACATTCGTTACAGCCTGGGGAACTTTGTTACAAAGTCATGCCTTTTGGTCTCAAGAATGCCGGGGCAACTTATCAACGAGCAATGCTTGCTATACTTCATGATATGATGCACAAAGAGGTGGAAGTATATGTAGATGACATGATCGCAAGACAAAGGAAGGAGAGGATCATGTAGTGGTGTTAAGGAAGCTTTTTGAAAGATTAAGGAAGTTTCAGTTGAAATTGAATCCAGAAAAATGCACTTTCGAGTGACATCTGGAAAATTATTAGGATTCATGGTTAGCCAAAAAGGGATAGAAATCGATCCTGATAAAGTCAAGGCGATTCAGGATTTGCCTCCACCAAAAACATTAAAAGAAATCAGAGGCCTTGGGAAGATTGAATTACATTGCTCGATTCATATCACAGTTGACTGATAAGTGCCAACCGCTGTTTAAACTGCTGAAGAAGAATGCCCTAATTGAATGGAATGACGAATGTGAAAAAGCCTTTAATCGGATAAAGCAATATCTGACGAATCCACCAGTACTGGTTACTCCAAAACCGGGGAAACCATTGTTCTTGTACTTGACAATTCTTCCTGAATCATGGGTGTGTGCTGGGCAAAAAGATGAGGAAGGAAAAGAAAGAGCTGTTTACTACTTAAGCAAGAAATTCTCAAATGGAGAACAAAAGTATTCAGAGATAGAAAAAACCTGCTGTGCATTAGTATGGGTTATGCACAGACTTAGACAGTATACGCTCTTTTACTCGATCGAGTTGATTACGAAGCATGATCCATTGCGATACTTAGCACGCAAACCGGCTTTGGTTGGTCGAATCTCGAAATGGCAGATGCTACTTTCTGAATTTGATATCATTTATGTAATCAAAGTTCAGTCAAAGGACAAGTTTTAGCTGATCAACTCGCAGAAAGCCCAGTTGATGATGAAGAATTAAAGGAACAAGATCAGTTTCCAGATGAAGGCATCAGATACAGAAACAGAAGTCGAAAGCAACAGTTGGAAGTTGTATTTCGATGGAGCAGCCAACGTATACGGGTGTGGAATAGGGGCAGTCCTTATCTCACCAAAAGAAGAACAGTTCCCGGCATCAGCCAGATTAATGTTTCCTTACACAAATAATGTAGCGGAATACGAGGCATGCATCATGGGATTAGAAATGGCAATTCAAATGAATATCGAGGAGCTCGAAGTGTTTGGAGATTCATCACTTATCATTTTCCAAACTCGAGGCGAGTTCAAAACTAAGGATCCCAAGTTGATTCCTTATCATAATCACTTGGCTGAGTTAGCAGGAAGGTTCAAAGAAATTTCCTTCACTTATGTGCCGAGAACTCAGAATCAATTTGCTGATGCATTGGCTACTCTGGCCTCTTTGATCCAATTCACTGAAGGAGTAAGAATACAACCTTTGCAAGTCCGAATAAGAAGTGAACCCGCATTCTGTGCTGTGATTGAATCAAACGAACCATGGTTTCAAGATATCAAAATTTTCTTGCAAACAGGTAGCTATCCTGAGTGTGCTACAAAAAAGGATCAGAAATCATTGAGGCGTCTGGCAAGTCATTTTTGTTAAGCGGAGATACCTATACAGAAGGTCATTCGATACAACCCTGTTGAGATGTGTAGATGAAAAAGAAGCCCAAAAATTAATGGAAGAAGTTCATGAGGGAGTATGTGGACCTCATATGAACGGATATATGCTAGCTAAAAAAATTATGAGGCTAGGATATTTCTGGTTAACCATGGAATCAGACTGTATCAAACATGTGAGATCTTGTCATTTATGTCAAATTTACGCAAACAAGATAAATGCTCCTCCGAAGGAATTACAGTCAATGTCAACACCATGGCCGTTCTCAATATGGGGAATAGATGTAATTGGGCCAATTTCGCCAAAAGCTTCAAATGGTCATCGATTCATACTAGTTGCAATCGATTACTTCACCAAGTGGGTTGAAGCTGCTTCATACGCCAGTGTGACAAAAGCCGTTGTGGTGCGATTCATCAAAAGAGATATCATTGCTCGATATGGAACTCCAGAAAGTATCATTACCGATAATGGTACAAATCTGAACAACAATGCAATGACTGATTTATGTCAGCAATTCAAGATTAAACACCGGAATTCCACTCCATATCGCCCACAGATGAATGGAGCAGTAGAAGCCGCCAACAAAAACATCAAGAGAATCATTGAGAAGATGACGATTGCATACAAAGATTGGCATGAAATGCTCCCATTAGCATTAATGGCGTATCGAACCTCTGTAAGAGTGTCAACTGGGGCAACGCCCTATTCCCTGGTATATGGAACTGAAGCCGTTTTACCAGTAGAAGTTGAGATTCCTTCGCTCCGAGTACTGGCTGAAACAGAGCTCGAAGAAGCTGAATGGGTTAGACAAAGGATTGAACAGTTAAATCTTTTAGATGAAAAAAGATTGACTGCCATGTGTCATGGGCAATTATATCAACAAAGGATGGCTAGAGCATTTAATAAGAAAGTTAAGCCAAGAAATTTCCAAGAAGGTGATTTGGTTCTGAGAAAAATGCTGCCAAATGTGCAAGATTCCAGAGGAAAGTTCACACCAAATTATGAAGGACCATATATAGTGAAGAAGGTCTTGTCGGGAGGAGCATTAATCCTTTCCCAAATGAATGGACCCGATTTAAAGGATCCTGTGAACTCAGATGCTGTAAAGTTATATTATCCTTGATCAATAAAATTTGTCATTTCAAGTGATCAATTGGTTTTATTTTGATTAATTATAAACAAAGTTGATATCCCTGAAATTCTCTGAAGTCGAATCAAATCCTGAAATTCTCTGAAGTCGGATCAAACCCTGAAATTCTCTGAAGTCAAATCAAAGCCTGAAATTCTTTAAAGTCAAATCAAGGCCTAACCCACAAAATTCTTCCAAATAAATTTACAACCAAACACCATTTGAATCATCAGACAAAGAAGTTTGAGCATCTTATAATGCTGACTGAATGCATTTATACAGTTTGGTCTATTGATTGTTCTTATTTTGAAAGAAAATATTACTGCAAGGATAACTAATTTTGATAGAAAATTGAAGCATGCTTTTTGGATATGGAACCAAAATTATCATAAAAAAACTCCCAGTGGACTAAAAATTCACAAGTACCCCTCAGTCTAGACTCAACAGATAGTCTAGTACTGACCAAACACAAAATCCATACTTTCAAGATGAAGACAAAATTCAGAAATCCATCCACTAAAGATGGTGATCAAGACAGAATTCAGAAATTCATCAAGATAGTGATCAAGACAAAATTCAGAAACTCATCTACTAAAGATGGTGATCAAGACAGAATTCAGAAATCTATCCAAGATGGTGATCAAGACAGAGTTCAGAAATTCATTCACTCAAGATAGTGATCAAGACAAAATTCAGAAATCTATCCAAGATGGTGATCAAGACAGAAGTCAGAAATCCATCCATTCCAGATGGTGACAAAACCAAAGCTCATAGGTCCGGCAAATGACCAAACCAAAGCCCATAGTCCGGCAAATGACCAAACCAAAGCCATAGGTCCGGCAAATGACCAAACCAAAGCCCATAGGTCTGGCAAATGACCAAATTAAACCCCATAGGTCTGGCAAATGACCAAATTAAAGCCCATAGGTCCGGCAAATGACCAAATTAAAGTCTAGGTCCGACAGTTGACCTAGCAAATCTCAAAATCTAGACCCGACAGATGGTATATTAGTTTTCTAAGTCTAGGTCCGACAGTTGACCTAGCAAATCTCAAAATCTAGGCCCGACAGATGGCCTATCATTTTTCAAAATATAGACACGACAGATGGTCTATCAGTTTTCTAAGTCTAGGTCCGACAGTTGACCTAGCAAAATATCAAAGTCTAAACTCGACAGATAGTTTAACACAAGATAAAAATCTCCTTGTTGAAAATAAAATTTGGAAGGAGAAGCTAAGCAAAAATTGGTTATCTTTTTGTCTTTGTGGCAAAAGTTTTGTTCAAACTTTACCACAAAGAGGGGCAACTGTAGACACCCAATTTTTGCCCAATTAATTAAGGCTTAAATTTAATTAAACTAATTTTTTTCAAAAGCCTTAAGTATTGATGAAATTGGCTAAGTGATCAAGGCACAGGCCAAATGGCCTGTTTGTTAAACACATTCACCCAAACACACACTCAAGCTCAAGGACACAGGTTCAAACCCTAGCAAAGGCAAATTTTTGCCTTTTTATCATTTTTGTCTTTTCATCTTTCTCAAAGTGACTTTTGCCTTACTTTGCATCAGTTTTTAACTGACAAAACAACATTAATTGTTGAAATTGATGAAGCAATTGCAAAGTGGTTATGGAATATGAAAGATTAGTGCACAATTCATGTACAAAAACAACTCAAAAGTCACAAAATTCGTGCTAAAAAAATTGGGAAAAAATTCAATTTGTAAAAGCATTCAATTGCACTTAAATGAGGAGTTACAAGAATTGAATGAAAATTGGATGATTTATCTACCCAAATTAAATGATTTGATGAAGGATATGAGGAATCAATCATCAATTCATCAGTTTCAAACAAATTAATCACGAATTTTCGAATTAAATTCGTGAAAAATCAAGAGGCAAAATCGATTCGTTTTTGAAACTGAACGAAACGTAAAATTGAGCTTGCAACCTATAAATAGGGGGTCCTAGGAGCAAAAGGCACAAGTCAATTTCGAAGAAACACATACACAATAGGATCAATTCGAAGTTTTCAAGTTTAGGGTTAAAATTCGAATTTTTTTTAATTCGAAGTTCTTGGATCAGATTTGATCCAAATTGAGTGTTGTAAGAATGTTAGAAACTCGATTTGGATGATTTAATGTGCTTAGATTTGATCGAATTGATCGGATTTCTCTCTGCAAATTTTTTTTTTTTTTTATTGTACCGCCGGCAACTACCTCCGCGAACCGCCGCCCACGGTGGTTCTAGGTGCGAACCACCACCTTCAGAGGACGCGCAACCACCATAGGAGTGGGCCGACAAGCTTCCAGCCACCGAGGACCACCGGAGCCGCCGGAATCCGCCCCGAAAGATCACGCTGGTCGTCTTCTCACCTGCCGGAGCTCCGAGAGCCGACCCGAAGATCCGAATCCAACCCGGTCGGTCATCGGTCAACGGTCATCGGTCAACGGTCAAACAGATCAGACGGCCCAGATTCAATCAAGCAGATCAGACGGTCCAGATTTGATCAAGCAGATCAGCGGTCCAAATTTGATCAAGCAGATCAGCGGCTCATATTTGATCAAGCAAGATCAGCGGCTCAGATTCAATCAAGCAGATCAGACGCTCCAGATTTGATCAAGCAGATCAGACGGCCCAGATTCGATCAAGCAGATCAGACGGCCCAGATTTCATCAAGACAGATCAGACGGCCCAGATTTAATCATCTCGATCAACGCCCAGATTTGGTCAATTCCATCAGACGGTCAGGATCAGTCAACGCGATCGACGCTCCAGATCGCGTCCGCTTCATCCAACGGTCCAGGTCAATTCGCATTATTTTATTAATAGTTTATTATATAATTAATTTCAGAAAATAATAAAAAATAGCAAAAAATAGTAAAAAATTCATAAAATTCAGAAAAATACAGAAAAATCCAGAAAAATTAAAATAATTATTTTTTATATAAATTTATTTTTTTATATTTTTGATATTTTTTTGAATATTTTTAGTATGTATTTATACATAAATTGCTTTTTCAAATGTGTATTTAATAATTTTGATATATTGTGAAATATTCTGAATATGTTGTGAATTTATGTGATGATTTTTTTTAAAAAAAAATAAAAAAAAAAATAAAAAATAATAATAATAAATAAACAAAATAAATAAAAGCGATAAAATTGGATTTTCCAAAACCAAAATTTAAAAAAAATAAAATAATAAAAAATGATTTTTGGACTTAGAAAAATATGTTTTCATGAAATAAAAATCAATTGATTAGATCATAGGACCATCAAAAATGATTTTCATAAAAATATAAAATTTAATGAACTTAAATTGAGAATAGTTCAAAAATTAAAATTGACCAACAAATTAAAATTTTTTTAAAAGAACTACGTTTTGTCTGATCTCGACTAGCGAGTACGTAGGCACCTGCGGGGCGACATTAAAAAATGAATTTTTTTTTGTTTTTAAATATTGTAAATAACTATTTTGTAAATATAAGTTTTTTTTTTAAAAAATATATTGTTAATATTGATATTCTAAAAATTAATAAAAATGAATAAAAGCACATAAAAATAAAAAAAATGAATAATGTGATTTGTGAATATTGTCTCATAATGTATTATTTGAGTTTTTGAGCATAAAAAGGATAAATTATAAATTTGAAATTCCAAAAGTGGTAACCAAATTTAGTTTTAATAGGTTAGCTCCCGAATCCATGATATCTGGTTTTTAAAAGTTGATTTTTCAAATCAAATTTTCGCAGACTAGTAGCTAAGTTAGGATCAACCGACCTATTGATCCTAGCTTTTATTTTTTCCCGATTTATATCGGGTGGCGACTCTAAAAAGTTTTCAAAAATTAAAATTTCTTTTAACCCCTAGTCGAGGATTCATGTTAAATGGGTTGGGTTTAATGTGAATCGGGTTAGGAGAAATAAACCAGATAAGATTAGTGGAAAAATCTAGGCTCGACAATAACTCATCACAATTTTGTCTTTTTCCTAATTCTAATGCAACTAGCTACAAGCATAATCAAGGTAACAAAATAAGAGGAAAACTCACTCGGCCATTGGATCACCGGTCTCTTAGTGAAAATAATCCGGTGGTATGGAATCGTCGATTTCGGGGTCACCTTAAAAGGAAGAAATAACCTAATAGTATTTCAACTCAAAACTAATCCATTCTATCTCATACAAACTATCAAATTCGTAATTCTCGTCCTACGCGGGAATTCCAACTTACAACGACCATAACTTGATCGTTTAACTCGGAATTTAGCAAATTATGTATCGATTTCTATCTACTTCGAAAGATCTATCTAATTCTAATATCATATTTAAGTTTTGAAAAATTTGAAGCTTCAAAAAGGTCTGATCAGTTCCGATCAGTAGCAAAATTCAATTCCGAAAAGTAGTTTTGTGAATGTTTGTAATATTTCTACTATCCAAAGCAAGTATACATGCAATACGAACAAGTTCCTATCATAAATGATATGTCATGAGATATATATATATATATATATATACATGTTCTTGATGATATTTAATAAAGGAAATTTTTAGAAAGCTTTTTCTTTGTAAGACTTTATGAAAAATCAACTTAGATAGGCTTGTTTTATAGTCTTGATAATTCCTACTTGTTTTTAGAAAAATTCCTTGAAGAAAATTTATTTATTCTTGTTAAAATTAAGCCTTCATTATGTCTATTCCTTAAGGCCTTTGTTTTTTAACAAAAATTCCCATTTTACACTTTGTAAACATGTTTTTATAATTGATTCATCCCAAAATCCGAATTTGTAAAAATTATTTTTGTGGTGATTCCTTTAAATAAACTCATTTAATTGTTAGAAAATCAAGGCTCAACCATACCTAGCCACTAAAGACTTCATTTCTTTAATAAAATTTCTATTTTGAGTTTGAAAAATATGGGTTTTCATACCATTACTTCATTATTACGAATTTCTTAAAATGACAACAACTCAAATTTTCTATTTTATTTCTACTCCTTGTTTTACATGTTTTTCTTAGCAAATCGCACCTTAATTTATAAAAGTCATTACTTGATGATATCTATGACCCAAACTCTTTATTTTTCATATAAAACATAAGTTTTGAAGTTGATAAAAGGGTTTTTAAGGCATGGTTTTGGAACCATCCGAATTTACAAAATTTGGATAAAACTCAAGTTTCATGTTTTGTAATCTTTTCCTATTTTGAGAATCTCTACTGGTAGATCTACCATTTACTTATCAAAAACATCTCCTATTGGTACCTATTCCATAAGCCTTCCATTTTCTAAACAAATCTTTCATTTTGGTGTTGAAAAATGGGTTTTCAAAACAGTCTTGGTTGAGATCCGAATTTACCAAATTTATTTTTGGACATATCTTTTGATAAATCCATCTAAACTTAGGAAAAATCATCCCTTACATATCCTATCTTAAGAGCCTTCCATTTCTTGAGTAAAAACTTCATTTTTTAGTTAGCAAACATGTTTTTAAACTAGGCCCTAGCCTAAATCCAAAAATAGAATTTTGTTTTGAAAAATAATCTTTGAAAATCATCTTTGAACCATATAAAATGAAGTCTTAATGATATATATATATATATATATATATATTAAGCCTTCATTATTTGAAGTAAAAATTTCATTTTGACACTTGGAAAGTGGTTTTTAAAAATGGGTCTTGCCTAGATACGAATTTCACCATTTTTATTTAAGTTCAAAACCAAGATCTACACTTTCTATGATCATAAATATAAAAGAAATCCATGGTCATAAACTATAAACATATAGATCTAAATTTTACTCCTCAAAATAGTTCATTTATGATATCTATTCCTTAAGCCCTTCATTTTAAATGAAAAATACACATTTTGAAGTTGAAAAATAGCTTTTCTAAATATGGTTCCCTTTTTATACGAATTTTCAAAAATGATTTTTGTTGAAACTAAAATAGATCTTGAGCTTTCTAAAACTTTTCTACCATCATCAAGCTATTACAAGTTATTTAAGAAAATAAATCAAAAGTCTAATGCATTTATGAATCTAAAACAACTAGATCTAGTTTACTATACTAGTTATAAATGTATGAACACTATGATGGTTATGTGAATGATGAATATATGCATAAATCATTACCAATAACAAAATAATAACTCATATAACAAGATCTAAAACATAAACAAAATCAAAGCTACAAAAAAAGTTAGATCTACAAAATATAACTACTTTTAGCAAGAAAATAATAACGATACAAGAAAATAATCATGGATAAGAGGAGTGTTTCATTTTGGCATCATAATCCTTAGCTTTTAAGCTTATGGAAGGCCATTTGATGCATGAAACTCTCACTATACTTTACCTATATCATCTATGGAAGCTTAAGAAGAAAGTATACTTAAAGAATCTTCAAGAATGGAGTGTGGAAGCAAGAAATGGAAATGGGGGTAGCTTGTATTCTCTTGCAAGAACAAGGCAAAGAAAGAAATAAAGAGAGGAAAAAGAGAGTGTAAAAGAGGTAGGGTTGTAAAGGAATGAAAGGGTGTAAATAAGAGGCATTAAATAGAGAGAGAGGAGTGTATTAATGTGTGTTAAATAAATGAAAAAAAATAAAACAAGGGCAAATTTTGGGAGGGGCTACACGTGAACTTCAAGGGGAGAGAGAGAGGTGTTTAGTTAGTTTGTAACTTAAATTTTGATAGTGTAACTTGTGTCATTTAATTTGCTAACTAAAAAAGACTTTAAATCATTAAATAAATTAATAAAATAAAAGAAAAGAGGCTATTTTTTGGAGTATGGTCAGCTGCCATTTGTGGGGAAATGGAGTGTAGAATGAGTGAAAGAAAACTTGAATAATGTGTAGAAGTGACAATTGAAGTGTACTTGAAGTATGGGTTGAAAAAGTACTTTTTATTAAGAAAATATATAAAATAAAATTAAGAAAAATATCTTTAAATGAGTGGCAGAATTTTTATAAATAAAATTAAATAATTATTTGAATTATTTTAGTATTTCAACAAATATGTTACTGGTATAATCAAAATACGCGAATATGAGCTATAATTGATATTTTTATAACTCAAAAAATGTAAAAATTATTTTATGAAATAAAAATATTTTTCAAATTTTCAATTATTAAATTAATTTATTTTACTTTTAGTATCGGGTCTTAAACAGAAATTGATCCCGTAAATACCCGAAACGAACAAAATTTTGGAAAAACAGAATTTTCTATAATATACAAAATATTTATCTAAAAATATAAGAATTTATAAGAATAATAAAATTGTATAATGAATAGTAGTGAATAGTACCAAAAGACTAGTTAATTACTGGTAATAATGAAATACGGATATTATTGCAAAAAACAGATATTTCTAGTTATCGAAAAATTACAAAACTGATATTTTTGAAATCCCTATGAAAATATGAGTCTAACGGTACTAATGTATATTTTTGATATCTCGAGCCCTGGGACATGCTTTTCAAAGTTTGTATCCGAACGAGTTCGAAATAGGTAAAAAATTTACCAATTTGACATTTTTAAGCGACCTTATATTACTACGAACTATTCTACACACTTAAACTACACCTCTGCGTCTAGGGTTAAGGGCGTGAGATTGCCGGACTTAAACTACTATATTCCACTTAGGGTTTTAGGGTGATTTTTTGGTTTAGACCTTTGCCAATTTGAAACTGACTTTTTATGTTTATACAACATATTTAGTTTGAGATAATTATTTTAAATTTTATTTTTGTAAGTATTTAATATCTCTTAACGTTTTCGAAATTCTTGAATTGAGTTTTATTTCCGAAAGTTTATCGTTAGTTACTTTTTAATAATTTGTTTTTGGGTTCTATATTACCCGATTTTATAAGTCAGAGTTAAGTATGGAATTTTGTCATACGTAGTGGTTTTGGATTTGGAGTATGTTGAGTTCTTATTTTATTTTTAGGGATTCTTATTTTTTTTTCTCAAGATTAAGAAATTTCTGGATTCGTTCGTGATTTAAGACTAGTCGAAGTTCGGTTTTAATTTGGAGTTATTTTCAGGGTTTATTTTTGAAGTTCATTTTGTAATTATTTACTGAATTTTTCCGGGGCTTACAGGAAGAGAGGGGGAAAACCTTGAGAGAATTTTAGAGAGAAAACTTGAAAGGAAAATTTGGTAGAGTTTTGTTATGGAGAAAGATAAATGTTGAAAAGAATGGAGGGATGAGTAAGTATTTATAGAGATAAAATGGAGGGAATTAAAGTATGAAAGAAAAATGAAAAAGAAAATAAAATTGGAGGGAAATGGGGGGTGTGTGGCCGACATTGAAACGGGAAAGAGAGAGAGAGAAGAGAGAGAGGAGAGAGAGAGATAAAAATTTAATTTGAGAAGAAAAAATGTAAGAGAAATTAATTAAAGCATATAAAAAGTAGTATTGATAATGTAAATGTAAGAAATAGGTATGTAAGTATATAAGAGTAAGTGTAAGAAAAATTAGAGATAGGTGAATAGTAGTGAATAATAAATGAATAGTAGATAAAATAAATAAATTGCCAGTAGAGATAAAAATATACATAAATAAGCCATAACTGTCATTTTTATGAGTCATAAAAAGTGTATATGATATTTATGAGTTTATTAATATTTTATAGTCTAGATTGTTTGTCAAAATACTTTACTTTATTTTGCGTGTCAATGTCTTGATTTGAAACTGATCCATATGGGTTCGAAACGATTGAAATTTTGTCAAATATGATCATTTTAGTACTTATATTATATATTCGGTTCATAATTCGAGTTTACTCTATTTTTATAATTTATTTAATATTTTAAGATTATTGGGATTGTCTAATCGAGTCTTAGACTTCTAGGGTTAAATGTTGACTTGGTTTGACTTTCTGGTTCTATTTTCGAATTTAATGTTTTACCTATAGGATTACTGTAAAATTATAGGGGTTTACAACTATAGGAAATTACTTTTTTTTTATTATTATTAGATTTTATTTGGATGTATTGGTTAGAGGTCAAATGGATGAATTGTTTAACGTAAGGTTCTTGGGTTGAATGATTATCGGATTTTTATTTTGTTTTCAAAGGTACTAGCTTTCTTATGGTTTGGTATTTATGATTTTCTATTCCCCTTATACTATCAGACATTTAGGGTTATCTGACTCATTTGACATTATTTAGGGTTTCTTGAACCTGTAGTTGGTTCGGATTGATTCTAGGGTTTCTAGGTTTTAGGGTAGAACTATATTGATCAGCTTATAGTATGTGAAATTATCTTAACAGTGATACGTCTTTGCCAAATTACTTACCTTTAGGGTTTCAGGCTTTGTTTAATTCATCTAGTCCCATTTAGGGATTGTAAAGTTTTATTTTAACTTGGGTCAGTTTTAGGGTTTCTATGTTGATATTAGCCCTATGGTTCTCATCTAAGAGTACTGAAAAATCTATGGGTTTACATAATCCCACACATGAGGAATGTGGTGAAGAAGGAGGTCATTAAACTACCCGATGCTGGAATGATCTATCCGATATTTGATAGTTCATGGGTGAGCTTGATATAGGTAGTCCCTAAAAAGAGTGGCATGACTGTTATGCTAAGCGAAATGAATGAACTCATTCTGATTGGGATGGTCACGGGCTGGAGAGTATGCATTGACTACCGCAAGTTGCATGAAGTAACTTAGAAAGATCACTTCCCCCTTTTATTCATTAATTAGATGCTTGAAAGGCTGGCTGGGCATGCTTATTACTGCTTCCTGGACAAGATGTCCGGATACTTTTAGATCCTTATTGCACTAAAAGATCAAGAAAAGTCGGCATTCACATGTACATTTAGAACATTTTTTTATCATCAAATGCCTTTTGCTTGCAATGCCTTAGCCACCTTTTGGAGGTGCATGATGGCAACTTCGAAGACATGGTTGGAGATAGCATGGAGGTATAAATGGATGACTTTTCAATCTTTAGGGATTTGATTGATGAATGTCTCCACCATTTAGAGTTAGTCTTGTAGTGTTATGAAGACACCAATCAGGTTTTAGACTGGGAGAAGTGCCATTTCATGGCATAAGAAGGCATTGTTTTTAGGCATAAGGTCTCCACGAAGGGAATTGAGATAGATGATGGAAAGATTGAAGCTATTTCCAAATTGCCACGTCCATCTTTAGTGAAATCCATTAGAAGCTTCCTTGGCCATACTGGGTGCTATCATCGATTCATGAGAGATTATTTGAAGATTGCAAGGCTAATGAAAAAGCTCCTAGAGAAGAATATGCCCTTTGAGTTTACTCAGGAATGCTTAGATGCATTTAACATTCTCAAGCAAAAGCCCACCAATGCCTCCATCATGGTTACACTAGATTGGAATCTCCCATTTAAGATAATGTGCAATGCTAATGACTTGGTTGTAGGTATTGTTTTAAGGTAGTGAAAGGATAAATATTTCCAACATATCCACTATGCAAGCAAGACACTACATCTGTGCAAGAGAACTACACAACAACTAAGAAGGAGCTACTTGTAGTTACCTTTGCTTTTGAAAAATTTTGACTATATCTCATTTCGTCCAAGATCATTGTGTACATAGACCACTATGCTTTGAAGTTTTTGTTGACAAAGCAGGATGCCAAGCCACATCACATCAAGTGGATTTTGTTTCTGCAAGAGCATGACCTTGAAATAAGAGAAAAGAAGGGTTTATAGAATTTAGCAGCCGATTACTTATCAAGACTAGAGAATCCACACTTATAGAAGTTAAATGAGGCAAACATCAATGATGAGTTCCCTAAAGAGTGGTTGTATGCTCAATGCTTAGTGGAGGAAGTTGACATGACATGATTTGCTGATATTACTAACTACTTGCTGGCAATAGTCTTTCCTAAAGACATGAACTAGTAGCAAAAGAAGAAATTCTTTGTTGATATGAAGCACTACTTTTAGGAGGACTCGTACTTATTCAAGGTTTGTGTAGATTAAGTGATCAAAAGGTGTGTATCTTATGAAGAAGGATGAAAAATTCTATTCCACTACCATAATGGATTGATTAAGGGACAAAACAACGCCAATAGAAAAGCTCATAAGGTGCTAGAGGCGGGCTTTTATAAGCCTTCATGATTCAAAGATGCTCAAAGCTACATAACCCAGTTTGATAGATGTCACAAGATTGGAAACATCTCAAGAAGGCATGAAATGCCACAACAACACATTCTAGAGTGCAAAGTATTTGGCATCTGGGGCATTGACTTCATGGGGCCATTTTCCCCTCTCCTTTAGCAATAAGTATATACTTGTAGTTGTGAACTATGTATCCAAGTGGGCAGAGGCACAGGCTTTACCGACAAATGATGCTCAAGTGGTGGTGAAGTTCCTAAATAAGCTTTTCTTTAGATCTGAGCTCTACGAGAACTTATTAGTGATCGAAGCACATATTTCTGCAATACACAGATCGAAAAGGTGCTTAAGAGTTATGGGGTCACATACCGACTTGCTACTCCATATCACCCATAGATGAGTAGGCAACTAGAGGTCTCTAATAGAGAACTGAAGTGTATCTTAGAGAAATTTGTTGCATACCACAAATGAGATTAGGCCAAGAAGCTAGATGAGGCCTTGTAGGCATACAAAACAGCCTACGAAACTCCACTTGTCTCTATTCCTTACCACCTAGTTTATGGGAAGGCTTGCCATCTCTCGATTGAGATTGAGAACAAAGCCTACTGGACAATTAAATCAGTTAATTTGGATCTTGACAAGGTGAGAGCATAGAGGAAGTTGCAGCTTAATGAGTTAGATGAATGGAGGCTTGTATCATATGGCAGCTGACTCATCTACAAGGAGAGGGCTAAAAAGTATCATGATGCCAGGATATAACGGCCAAGGCAATTCAATGAAGGTGATTTTGTCTTGCTTTTTAATTCCAAGTTCAAGTTATTCCTTAAAAAGCTCATGTCAAGATTGTCGGGTCCATTTCGAGTGAAGAAAGTCTTTCTTTATGGAATAGTAGAGCTAGAGCATCCAGAGAAGGGCATTTTTAAGGTGAACGGTCAAAGATTAAAGCTTTACTTGAGGGATAAGAAGATTTTTTGAAAAAAGAGAAGAGCTTAATCTCCTCCTCATACCCACTTAAGTTCAACCATCTCATTGCATTAAGCTAACGTCTTTAAATAAAGTGTTTCATGTGAGGTAGCCCATGCTTAACTACTAACCCTTTTTTTTTTTACTTTTCTCAACTTAATTTCTTTTAGAGTGAGAGTAATTGCTTCATTTGTACTTCAATTGCAAGAGGAATAATTTAGAGACCATATATCACATCAAAAAGGAGAAAACTTAGACAAATTTTGTGGGAGAAATCCATATAGGGCATGGCAAAGGTAGTTGAACACACTATGGAGAAAAGCAAGAGGCCTAGTGGGTGATATACCCCTTGCCACGGGGCATAGAGGACCTCGTATGAGTCTAAGAGGAAAGTAGCTATTGTTGTTAGATTGATACACCCCTACCACAAGG
The DNA here is from genome assembly GCA_024138025.1 of Combretum micranthum. Lineage (NCBI taxonomy): Eukaryota > Viridiplantae > Streptophyta > Magnoliopsida > Myrtales > Combretaceae > Combretum > Combretum micranthum. Next base: position 226,970 of record JAMXBD010000517.1, read on the forward strand.
AATATCAAGGGCCGTATGGGCCCAAGTCTCCATGGTGAGTGAAGATGGTGGGTGCCACTGGGTGTACCCACCCAGGGGCATAAAGCCCATTTCATATGGCCCTTAATATGAGCTGTATGTGAATGCTAGTTGCCATACCCCTTGCCACGAGGCATATAGAGGGGGCATATGGGGCACACTTCACCTATCCTCTTTTAAATCGAATTTTTCCCTTCCTACTTCATTCTTTTTACACTCAACTCTCTCTCCCTCCTTTCATATTTCTCTCTCTCTCAATTTCCTTCTAATCTCTCCTCATAAATTCACATCACATAACATCATCCATTGTAATCTAAGTTGTGTCTTCTCTTGACTCCTCTCTTTTAGTTCCTTAGAACCTTAACTCTGGGGTGTTAACCTATAATTCTAAATTCTTGGTGAGAGTTTGTCATGCTTCAATGGATACCTAATTGTAGTAGTCTGCCATACACAATATTGAAGCCTAGGAATGACTATCTTAGTCATACAGAAGCTTCCATATTATGCACAAGGCTTACTTCAAAACAAATGGAACACATGAGAGTAACACAATTTATGATGGTAACAATTAATTAGCAATGCAAGAGAACTATATATCATTAAACTTAAACAAAGTCGATTACATTTCTTAGCGACGTACCCATGTTAATGTCCTTAAATGATTCAAATGGTATATCTATTGATAACATTCTCCAAATTGAAGAATTATCACATATCTAATATAAATGGTTTCCAAGAGAAACTTCATCCCAAGCTTCCAGATCTTTCATTATAGTCTCAAGGTCCACTGGTGATTTCCCTATTGTCTTATTCCTCAAGTGAAACCTCAAGTATTCTTATTTCAAACAAGATCTATGGGGGTATAAGCTTATAACATGCTTGGTGAGATTCTCTCCATCATTCACACCCATAATTATAAACAAAAAACTATATGTTATGCAACAACTATATGAAACACACAAATATGTACGGTCATCGGGAAACCATAAATAGAACAGATTTACCCCACCAAGACAAGGATTAGAGAATTTGCATTGAGGTTTTTCACATCCTCTACTATTAGTCTCCGAGCACTTGCTCATAACAATCGGCCAACACATCTTCTCTCTAAAGATGCATTCCCTGTGTAAACCCCTAATTTTTAAGGTAATATGAAGTTCAAAACCTAAACTAGAAAGTCAACCGGATACCCTAAGTCAACGAATTCCCAAGAAACCCTAACAGTTTAGATCCAGCAACCCCATGTTCTTAAACCAATAAGTCGAAATATGAGTGGAGAGTATAGATTGGTTCATAATAGTATTAGGATGCTTAAATATATCAGATTAGTAAATTTTCGACCTATTTCGAATCTGATCGGATACAGACTTCGAAAAACCAATCCCCGAGCTTGAGATATTAAAAATATGTTATTAATACCGTTAGATTTCTAAATATATTAGTTATATAATTTTTCGGATTATAAAAGTTACAGTTATAGCCTTTTATCGTATTTTTATTACTACCGATACTTTAATTGTCTAATCTACTTTTTGATTTTTAATCAACTATTCATCAAGTACAACTACCTATACCTATTCTTACAATATTTCATCATTTTCCTTACATTTACTTTTCTAATACAACTTTTACTACTTAAATTACATAATTTAATTTTGAAACTTGCACAACACAGCACACACATCTCCCTCTTTCTCTTGAAGAAACCGGTGCCCCTATGCTCTCTCTCTTTCTATATATGTTTATTTTTTTTTCTTTCTTTTATAACACAAACTCTAATCCACTTTTCTATATAAACCTCTTTATGCCTTCACCATTTCATTTTCATTCTCTCTTCATTTTCACTTTTGGAAAAATTTTGCAAAACTCTCTCTTCTCTCCCTTCATTGTGTGATCCTCCCATACACCCACACACATTTTTCTTCTTCAAATTTTCTTGTTACAAATCATTAATATGTAATAGATCTATACCCTACCACTTTAAAAATATGTAATAGCAAGATCATTCATGTGTGATTCCACTCAAAAATCCCCATGAGCTTTAAGCTAGGGATGTGGAAACGCTTGAACGTGAGATTCTTGCCATCATAATGCTATAGATCTTGTTATTTATGTTGTTTTGCTATTTTTTTGCTTTATTATTAAGTTATGTTGTTATTATTAATGTTTTGTGCATGTATTCATCATTTAACCATATCTACATAATGATTATACTGCATATGCATTTATGACTAGTATAGTAAATTAAATCTAGTTGTTTTGAGTTCATAAATGCCTTAGGTTTTTGTTTTATGTACATAAAGGACTTGTAGTAGCATGATAATAGTGGGAAAATGTTAGAAAGCTTAAGATCTATTTTACTTTTAACAAAAATGAATTTTTGAAATTCGGATCTAAAAGAACCATATTTAGAAAAGCTATTTTTCAACTTCAAAATGAGTATTTTGCATTAAAAATGAAGGGCTTAGGGAATATGTATCATAAAGTAATGGTTTTGATGAGCAAAGCTTAGATCTACAAAGAGATATTTTAAAAAAGAAAAGTTTACAAAAGTTATGTTAGCATTATGTTTCAATCCTAACAACAAACTTAAAATTCGTAACAAGGGAAGCTTGATATGTGAACACCTATTTTGCAACCCCAAAACAAGATTTTTATTGAAGAAATGGAAGCCTTAAGGAGTAGGTTTGATTAGGAATTAATTTTAGAAAGATTAAATGAGTTTTACAAAAGAAACAATCTCAAATATAAATTTCAAAATTCGAATTTAAAAATGACCTCTAATCAAACACCTATTTCCAAATACCAAAATGAGGATTTTAATAGAAAAATAGAAGTCCTAGGAAATACATATAATAAAAACCTAATTTTGACTAGGATCATCGAAATTTATCAAAGTATAATCCTAAAACAAAGAAAGGTTTCAAAGTATAGATTAAATAATGTTATTATTTCTTAAAAATTTTGTAAAATTCGTAACTAGGTAAACCCCCTAGTTAAACACCTATTTTCTAACTCTAAAATGAAGAATTTTATTAAAATAATAAAGATGTTGGGTATATAGGTCATTAATGTTAAGTTTTGATAACAGCAAGTATGATTTTGCAAAGAATAAAACTAGTTTTCTTAAATCTAGTTATTTCAAAAGTTTTGCAAAGCAAAGGTTTTCTAAAAAGAATTCTTAATATCATATATTATTGAAGATATACATATAGATGGCTCATCTCATAACATTCATGATAATAACTTGTAGGTAATGTATGTACAGATAATGCACTTGGTAGAAACAAAGTGAGGACAATAGTATCTTACACATCCTATTAAGCATTGTCTAAGTACATGAAGAAATAGAATTACCAACACCCATGAATCATGCATGATATTCAGTTATATATGTATATAAAAGAATCTTTCAAGATATAATGATAGCTAAGTATCTATCGAAGCTTTTGTAAGCCCTGGAAAATTTCAATAAATAATTATAAGGATGAACTTTGAAAATAAAACCCTGAAAGTCACTCCGAATTAAAACTGAACTTCGATAAATCCCAAACTCCGAACGAATTCGAGAATTTTTGAATCATGAGAAAAATAAGAAATCTCAAAAATAAAATAGCAACTCAATATACTTCCATTCTAAAACCTCTGCATACGACAAATTTTCTATTTAACTCCAACTTATAAAATCGGGTAAAATAGAGCCCTAAAGCAAATTGTTAAGAAGTAAATAGTGACTAACTTTCGGAAATAAAACTCAATCCAAAGAATTTCGAGAACATCGTGAGGTATTAAATACTTATGAAAATCGACCTTAAAATAAATTTCACCAATCAGGTATGTCATAAAAGTATAAAATATCAGTTTCCGAATTGGCAAAGGTGTAAACCGGAAAGTCAACCGGGAAACCTAAGTCCCTGAAACTCCAAAGAAACTCCGTAGTCTAGAACCGGCAATTCCATGTTCCTAAACCAAGGAGTCAGAATAAGAGGAAAAGGTGTAATTGGTTTGTATTAAGCCGGGATGCTCTAAAGGATGAGATCAACGAGTTTTCGACCTATTCCAATCCGATCAGGTACCAACTTCGAAAAGCACGCCCTGAGATTCGAAATGTTAAAAATATGTTATTAATGCCGTTAGACTCATATTTCTATAAGGATCTCTAAATTGTTGGTTTTACAAATTTTCAAATAGCTAGAATCATCTGATTTTGCAATTTTAATTGTATTTCATTGCTACCGGTAATTAGTAAGTCTTCCAGTACGATTTACTATTATTCATTACCAATTTTATTATTATTCTTATAATGTATACCCTAGTTCTCCTAGTGATCGAATAAACTTCGAAAACCGGAGGACGAAACCCTATATCGGTCTAGTTCAAGCTTAGTGAGAGGAGCTTAGAAACCCTAGATCCAGCTTTTCTTCGATTTTATAACAAAAGAAGTCTTATAAAGTGAATGAATATGAATTATTGTTCTAAAGTACATTTTAAACCTTTGAAAGTTTTAAATTCGGGAATTTTTCAATTCGGGCCTTCCCGAGCTCAATTACGGAAAAGCGTGCCCCGGGACCACGAACTCAGAAAAATGTTTCGGAATATTCATTAGAACCGTAATTTTATGAGGATTTCAAAAATATCAATTTTATAATTTTCCGGGCTATAAAAATTACAGTTATAGCCTTTTCCCGTGTTTTCTCTATAACCGGTAAAGTAGATGTCTTGTCTACTATTTACAAGTACAACCTACACTACACACTACCCATACCCTATTCTTACATCCTTACAACTACTCAATTGTATTTTCTTTTCTAATAAATTTTTCTCTCTTATTAAATTATCATTTTTATTACATTTTATTACATAAATTTCAAATTTAAACAATTTTAACTCACTCCCTCTCTACCCCCTCCTAAGGCCCTCCCCCTTATCCCCCTCTATTTGTTTTATTTTATCTTTTCTAATACAAACAAACCTTAATCTATCCATTATATAAGCTACCTTTTCTCTCTCTCTCCTCATTTTCACTCTTTCAAATTTTATCAAAGGTTGAAAACTCTCTGCTTTCTCCCCCTGCATTGCCGTGACACACACACACACATGCACACTCCCACAAGTTGTTTCATCTTTTTTTCTCCTTCAAATCATCCATTAGATGATGATTCCAAGCTTTGTTAGTCCTAAATCTTGTAATGGCAAGACCATTCTTGTGTGTTTTCCACTTTTAATCCCAATGAGCATATGCAAGGGACATGAAAACACTAATACAATAATCTCAAGCCATCACAAGAAGTAGATCTAGAGTTTAACAGAGTTTTTGTTGAGATAATTTTGTGTTCATGCATGTAAAGTAGGGATCTTGCATGGAAAGTTAGGTTCATGCCATGAAACTCAAGATTCATGCACTATACATGGTGGATCTAGTGTTTACACATTCATATGTTCATCTACATTTATGTTCATATGATTATTTTGAGCTTTCATGCATTAATGATCATAAAAGTTTAGCCTTGCATGTGTATAGATGTGTTAGATGATAGATCTTCATATATATAAGGCAAGAAACTTGAAAAAGAAAATATTTTGTTAGAAGTGTTTAGTTGAAAATTCGGATGACTTTGGAACCCCACTTTAAAAACCACCAAAACCACTTTGAAACTCATATTTCACATGAAAAATGAAGGGTATGTGTAATAGGTATCTTGAAGGAATGATTTTTGCAATTTTAGATGAGTCTAGGCATGAGTAATATGTAAAACAAGAAGTGAAGTTAGAATAGAAAATTTTGAGTTAGTGACTAAATTGCTAAATTCGTATTTTGGAGTAATGCCTACGAGCACCTAGTATTTAAGCTTAAATTGAATGTTTTATGAGTTAAATGAAGTCCTTAGACAATAGATATAATAAAGCTTCAATTTTTGATGCATTAAACAAGTTTTCTCATAGGAAAATGCAAGAAAAGGAAATTTACAAAATTCGGATTTTTGTGAATAGCTTGTTTAAAAACATATTTACCAAGTGAAAAATGTGGATTTTTATGCATAAATGAAGGTCATGATTAGTATAGATGTTGAGAACTCATTTTTATTTAGATAACAAGTAAATTCCAAGAATAAAATCCTAAAAACCCTAGGGAATGTAAAGTTGGAAAGAATAGCTTTTTATAAGTGACAATTATGGAGTTCTTAATAATTAGGAGTTCATAAGAGTTCATCATCAAAAAAAAAAAAAATCATCAAGACCATGCATATATTGAGCTCATTACATGACATTCATGCTAGGAATTCATTCATATACCATCTATACACGAATCATCAACTAGGAATATTTTTATCAAATGCGAAACAATTTTTCGGAATCGGAAAAGTTACAGAACAGATCTGATCCCACTGTTCCGTGACCTTAATGTTTTTAAAACTTGAAAATAATATTAGAAATAGATATATCTTTTGAAGTAGATAGAGATCGATATAAGATTTACGAAATTCTGGCCGTTTTAAGTTGGAACTTCCGCAAATGGCGAGAATTCCGATTTTGTGTAGTTTAGATACATAGTTTAAATTAGTTTAGTAATGAGATTCTTATTAGGCTATTCTTATTTGGTAGGTGATCCCGAGCACGAAGATACCCTATCACCTGACTACCGTTATTAAGAGACCGGCTTACCATGGCCGAGTGAGTTCCTCTTCCGATTTTAATTATTGATTATGATTGTAATGATAGTCGCACTAGCTACTAGGTAAAGATAAAAAGAATGATTATGTATGATGGGGTTAATAGGGAGTTATGATTGTCTGTTGTTGATATGTGAAGTTGAACTTAAAGAATATCGAAGCTGGGTGATAAGTTATTGCTTGTGTAGAGATGAATTAGAATTGATTGTTTGCAAATATTGCTTGGCCACCTAAAAGAAATTGATTAATTGATTATTGGACCTCAAATATAACTGAACTCATGCACATCACGATGGGGATGGAGCATTAACATTGTTGGTTTTTCGTGATCCATAAAATTTAGTTTAAACAACAATTGCGGAAGATTTATAATTGTAAATTTCATAAAATAAGATTAAACAACAATTGCGGAAGCGGCGAAGTTTAATCTAATTTAGAAATTGTCTCATGTGATTCATGCAATGTTTTAATTTAATTTCTTACTAAGGAATTAGGAGAAATTGATTTAAGACATTAGACAATTCTAAAATCGGAAGATTTATAATTGTAAATTCGATTCCATTAATAATTTATTTAGCGGAAGCTATTAGATTATTTTGTGGTTTCCCAAAACTTGTAGTTTTAGGTCTTAACAATTTCATATAAATATCTATAATTCTAACTATTCATATAATATAATTTCAGTATGATTAGCAAATAATAGGATGGATTCTACTTCTTCCCACATTTTATTTGATATATCTATCTCATTCTCACATTTCATATTTGTGTTGCACGCATTGTTAGAAGTAGAATAGATAATTATAAGATCTTAAAATCAATAGCCTAAATATTAGTTTAAACTGATATCGGTCTAGTAATTACAAGAATTCCTCGTGGGAACGATACTCGACTCATTCTTCTATATTATTTGATTCGATCCAGTATACTTGCTGGTATTAATCCGTGCTTTATTTATCTATACATTTCAAGCGGATCAAGATGTTAGGCATAGAATTCTAGTTGAATCTCCTTAGTCTCACATATATATTATATATATATATGTTATTGTAAGAGACTTTTGAGGACCTAAGGACTCTTAATATTTTGATGGGGGTATGCCCTTTAGATCTTGTAATAGATTGATCTAGTTATAACTGTTATGATTTATATTCTTATCCCTATGTATGTCTTCTTAAGCTATTTTGATTCAAAGTGTGATTCCCTATATGTTGAACGTGAGCCTTACACCTAGTGTCTAAACTCATGGAGTGACTAAGGTTGTCATACTTGAGTTTAAATATCGAGTGTGGCGGACTATCACGTTTAGGGTACCCTTTGGAGCGTTGCGGTTTAAGTTGGTATCAGAGCATGGTTAAGAGTTTACAATCATAAATTTAATTAATAGACTTAAGAATGAATAAAAATAAAAGACTAAGATAAAGTAAAAATATAAAAATAAAGGAAGACTTATATAAAGATAACATAGGTAGCATGGGTTTTATAATTCTTATCCTTTCCTCTTTTGTGAATAGCTTACTCTTGGTGAAGCCCGCATAGCGGCAAGGCAAATATGTAAGCAACTCGATGAGTCTTTGGTCAAATACCATTTAAGAATTAGGGTCTTGTGCGAAGAATTTGCTTTAGCTGGCCGCCCTAAGTCGATCCGAGAAATGTTTATTTTGTGGAAAAGAGGTTTGATGAACACCGAGTGGCATAAGGTCGTGACTGACATAGAATACTATCCTATAAGAAGAAATGTTGGTCGAAGCTTGAAGTGATTTATGCGCTAGAAAGGATTGTTGTTTATAAGTTAGGACAACCCATGTTGCAAGAAGCTACCTTTGTGTTAAGGAATGACGGAAAGCAGACATTTCCCAATTTTTAAACTTCTAACCTAATTGGATATTTGTTTGTTTATGCTCATGACTTGTAAAGGGATCATGCCGATTGGTTTTGAGCGGATGCTCAAAGTCACTTCTTTTGGTGGGGAGTGTATGAGGAAATGCTACTCCACTAACTAACATGGCCCAGCCACCTCCACCAAGTTAAATTGATTACCAACCCCATGAGGAAGAAGTGGATGAGATAGAGGATGAGGTTGTTACCTCATCTGAAGGAAATGAGGATGAAGAAGGAGAAGAACAGTTTACAAGAAGAGAATGTGAGGCTTGAAGGAAGGTAGCAAGATTTATGTTTTGACCCAAAAAGTCCAAGCTGAATTTTATAGTTGCGACCTTGAAAGATAGGTCATAGTAGCTTGTGTGTTTCTGGGATGTTGTCTGTGATTGTTGCTTGTTATGTTGTTTTGAATCGTTATGCTTTGTTTTCAATTCCAATGTAAAGGTCCTTGTACCTGCAGTTGAAGTTTCAATGAAAATGTAAACCTCCAAATTTTTGGAATCGGTTTAGCCTAAAACCCTAAACCGGAAGTCAACCGAAACTCTAAAGGTCAAAAAACCCTAGTTAAACGTAATGGCTTAAGTCTGGCACTCCCGAATAAGAAACTCGTTGAGGATAAATAGAAGTTTAGAATGTAGAATAATGCGGAATTATCCAAGGCAACATAAAAGGATCAAATTAGTAAAACCGCAACTCGTCTCGAACCCGATCGAACATGGTTCTTGAAAAACGCGTCCAAGACCCCGGAATAGTAAAAATATTCCGAATACACCGTTAGACTCGCAAAAATATAAGGTTTTCAAAAATATCAATTTTGTAATTTTTCAGTAAGTAAAAATAACAGATATCGCGTTTATACGCATATTTTCTTACTACCGGTATTTTATTAGTCATATCTACTTTACATTACACTATTCATTACTATTCTACACTATTCTTTTATCTCTACTTTTTCTTACACCTACTCTTACACACTCCATAACCTATAACTATTACTTTTTATCTTCTCATAACTTTATTTTACATCTACCTTACATATTACTTTTTTTAATTAACATAAAGCAAAAAAATAAAATCTCTCTCTCTCTCTCTTATCTCACTATGGCCGACGCCCCCTCCCCTCTACACCCTCTCAATTTGTTTTATTTTTCTTTTATTTTAATCATACAAAAATCACTCCACAATTTCCATAATATATCCCCCTCCTCTTTCACTTCTTTCACACATTTACTACCCACAAATTCTATACAAAAACTCTCCCAAAATCTCTTCTCAAAACTCTCTCAAATATCCTCCCAAAACTCTCTTAAATTCATTCCAAAACAACTTCTACCAACAACTAAAACCATAACCACATAACAATACCAAAGTCTTCTTTAGGTAACCATTCCATATTATTTTCTTCCTTCTCATGTCATGTAACTTTACATGACCATAGTGTGAGTTTCCAAAGACTAAATGTTATGGAAACTACATTATGTTCATGTATCGTTCTTGTTCATGAAAGTCTATTTATGTTTATGTTATTATTTTTGTTCATATTATTGTTACTATATCTAAGTATTATTATCTATATATATATATATATACATATTCTTAAGAGTATATAAGCTCACTTGCAATTTATATATTTTATGCAAAGCAATTTATTTATTATTCCATTGAAATTTATTTATTAATTCCGTCGCAATTTATTTATTCATTGTTAAATTAAGACTAGTCTCTAGTCTTAGACTTGTTCTCATCAAGTCAAAACAAATTTTTCTTTCTTTCATTTCATTTTTATTTTGGGACTAGTCTACTTCTTAGTCTCGGAAGCCTTGAAAAAGCTAAGACTCTAATACTTTACTTTATTACTTATGTTATTTTGCTTGCTATTATTTTCTCATAATTCATGTTCATTTAAATTGTTGTCCAAAGTTTCAAGTTCTGAAAATAATTGACAAAAAGGAGATTTTGACACTTAGAAACAAGTTTATGTAAAGTAGAAGATCTATGGTTTAAAACAAAAATAAAGTTATCTTTTTTCAAGTTACAAGAGGAAACCACTAAGATTTTAGAAACTACTTTTACTATAAAAAGTTTCTTAAAACACTTATTATCCAACTTTGTTTTTATAAAGAAAATAATTTTTTATGCAAGGATAATTTCTATGAAAAACATAATATGAGGAAAGAATGAGGAATTTTCAAATAAAAGATTTTTGTAAACAAATAGACAAAGAAATTTGTATAGGAAAAATAAATAGGAAAAATAGTATTAATATAGAAAACATAGAAAAAAGAAAAATTATTTTCAAAAAGTTACTTGGAAATATATATATATATATATATAGTCAACATAAAACATCTTTGGAAAACAAAGGAAACAAAATGTTCATTTCAAGAAATTTACAAAAGAGAATTCATGTAAACTATATTTTTCTAAAAACTCCAAAACCGACATGATTTTTACTTGAGCAACATGAATGGACAAAAAACACTTGAGCATGAATGAATATGAGCTAAGTAACCATAAAAAGAGAAATTTTCAACTATATAGATAACTAAGTATTTATCAAAACAAATTTTGATTGATTAAACCAAAGTTGTTTTTGCATTGGAAAATCCGTGGTGAATTTTGTCGCCACTGTTTCAGAGCCTATATGACCTTGTTTGTTAAAAATAATTTTAGAAATGGGTAGATTTTTCGAGTAGGTAGAAATCAGTATATTATATGCGCGATTCCAAGTTAAAATGACCAAGTTATGGCCATTTTAAGTTGGAACTTTCCTTTATATGAACTTTAACGTTCTTTTGACATTGTTTTGTCAAAATTCAAGAAAATCATCAAGAAATACTCATTGTGGGTATTTTCTTTGGCTAGGTGACTCCGAGGAAAGATACCTTTATCCCAAAGATTATTTCGATTAAGAAGAGAGTGTGAGCGACTCATCTGCATAGAGGAATAGTCGACATGGCATCGTTAGTTTATTTCCTTTAAATGCTATACTTGTTGTGCTTGTAATTTATCACATTAGAAGATAGGAAAAGATAAATGGATATGTATGTAAATAATTCTTTGAAAGAATCCTAAGAATATCGAGGCAGGAATTGATTTAAAATGGTTGTTTAGTATAAATACTTGCTTTGTATGAGATGCTTTGATCACCATAAATTTGATAATAATAATGTTACGATATCATAAATAAATGGATTCATGGATACCACGAAGTGAGTCACATTACATTTTCGGTTATTATCCTTGGGTGAGAAGGATAGTAAGCTCATGTTGAAAGCAACAATTGGCGGAGGATCGAAAGCGATTGCTTGGCGGCGTTATGGAAAAAGGAAATGCTTGGCGGAAGATCCGAAAGCAAGGCTCGATTCAAGTAGACTTCGCATGCTTGGCGACATTGGTCGAAAGCATAAATATTTTAACTAAAACTACTTGTTTCGAGGTTATGTATCACCAAACCCCGAATGGAGGGCGCAAATCCATTCAACATATAGTTCCCAGAAAACTATATGTCTTATTTGCCCATGTGTATGTTACATTCCATTTGTTTGATTAAATAACTTGTTTGAAACTTTGTTACAAGAAGTTATTTATGGAAATAATTCTCACTAAGCCTATTAGCTTATACCCCCATAGATATCTTTTGTAGTTTCCCTATTTATGGTTAAGGCCACAAGGACCCCGCGGGCAGGTAATTTTTTTTGGATAAAGGAAATTCTAGATGAAGTTTAGTATTAGAAATTATGTACAAATATTCTTGAAATGGATTTGTGATCATGGGAAATGTCCTAAGCTTGTAAAACCATTGATATGAGTAAATGATTATTATGAATCCTCTTTTCTTAATATGTTATTATATCTTTTTAAGCTTTATAATTCCATGTATGGTCCTCTGAATATGTGAGAGCACGCCTTACACTTAATATCAAAGCTTTTAGTGTGGCTAAGGTTGTCACACTTAAGCTTTAATATTGAGTGTGGCGGACTGTTACATTTAGGGTACCCCTTGGGGTGTGATAGAAAAATTATGTTGTGTTTTATGAAATTGAGATTTCTTTGTTTAAGTTTCTTAAATTATACTCTGCATTTATATTACTCGCTTGTACAAGAATTTTTTATGTTTCTGAATCTCGATATAAAATGTTAATAATGTTATTGGAAAACTACTTAACTAAGTTAAATAAAATGTAAAATAGCCATGGTAGAGGAAGGATACAATAGGAACAAAGTGCGTCTAACGAACCAAATGTGGAAAGGGAACAGCAAGCGGTATCGCTGCCAAACCCACCAATGGCCGATGCTCAAGCCGCTTTGCAAGCGACTTTAGGGCAACTAGCATAAGTGTTCGAGGCCATTCAACAAACTATGCCAGCTCCTGCTCCTATTCCTGCTCTTGTTCCTGATCCTGCTCCTGTTCTTACTCTTGCTTCAACACCCACTCCACCACCCTCAGCACAACAGGCATTTGTAGCTATGCCAATACATGAACATGTGCAATCCTATACCGTACCCTTACCTCCATCACCACCAACAAGGCTGTACAAGAGCTCTTACCTTAGTTCTTAAGGAGTAACAAATTTTTTGAGGGAGCCTTTGGAAAACCAATGAGGCCGAAGATTGGTTGGCCTAAGTAGAGCGGTCATTTGATGCTTTTGAAGTACACTACCATTTAAGAGTTAATTATGGCACTTACCTGCTAATACTAAATGCAAGAGTATGGTGAGAAACCAAGAGGAGGGACTTATGCCACTTGTTACATGGGAGATGTTCTGCTACGAGTTCCTTGAGAATTACTTCCCTGGAAGTTTCCGGATACAGTACAATGTAGATTTTCTACACATTTCAAAAAGGGGCCGCACAATGGAACAATATGAAACCGAGGGCAATAGGCGACTCCAGTATACCCCAGACTCGTATAAATACAATGAGGAACTAAAAAGGCAAGTTTTTCTAAATGGTATGAGAGTGAGACTTGAGGAGTTCGACATCAGGACTTTTAGAGAATTGGTTGAGAGAGCCCGGATTGTTGAAGGGGTCAAGAAGAGAAAGACAAAGACTATGGATAGGATACCCTCTATGTTTGGAAGAAAGTTTCATGGGGGGTCAAGTTCGAGGTATCTCCAGAAAAGGTTCAAGCTGCTCTATGGTTTCAAAGGAAATACAAGTGGAGGAAATAGAGAAAAGAACACTCTTAAAACCCTAAGTCACTGGAAGTGCAAGGAAGAGCACTACCCTAAGAGGTGTTCGCAGCTGAGAGACAAGTGCTATTTCTGCAGGGAGGCAAGTCACAAGGTCTCCGAGTGCCCGAAGAAAGCCACCACTACTTGCTTTGTTTGCAAGCAAGTTGGACACTTTGCCAATGAGTGCCCAAAAAGGACGGGTGCCCCAGCCAGGACATTTAGAGGATCATCCTCAACAAGGTCGTGGAATGGGAATAGTGGAAACCCTAGCAGCCATTCTGGATCAGCTATGCATGGCACGAGGATATATAATCTGGAGGGACAATGGGTTTGTGAGGAAATTGAAGACGAGGATTATGAAGTTGTTGCCCTTGAGGAGGACAATGACCAAGATTTTAGACTCGTGACAGGTTAGTCTTCCAAACCTTGTTTCTGTTTTTTCAATTGATTATGAATTGCTTAGGATCCAAGGATTATAAAAGGAAAATCAAGTATAGTAATCTAAGGGAATGGGCTAGAACAGTATGGGATAATAATTATCTATGTTGAATACACGACGCATATTAGTAGATAAGACAACTACTTATACCTTGTTCAATACTGGAGCCACACACTCGTTTATCACTACCGGTTTGGTGAAACAAGTTGGATTACCAATAGCCACCGCCACCTTTGACTTTCATGTCAAGACTTTAACTGGAAATATGGTAATGACCAGTGAAGTGTTGAAAGACTGCCCAATAGTGATTCAAGGATATCACACAAGATGTGATTTGATTGTTTTGGAAATGAGTAAATATGAAGTGATTTTAGGTATGAGTTAGTTGACCTTTGCTAAAGCTGTTGTAGATTGTAGAAGGAAGAAAGTGGAGTTTAAGGACCTGGATGGGAAGGATGTTGAATTTAAGGGAGAAACAGCAATTTCAAGAGGAACTGAGTTAAGTTCATTTGAATTACTTGTAGACGAGGAAGTTGAGACCAAGAGGGAAAGTTCCTTTGGTGCAATGGAAAAGGAGGAAGAGTTGCCCCGAGTTGAGGATATACCAGTTGTTAATGAGTTTCCAGATATTTTCCCTGATGAACTACCAGGAGTACCCCCAAAGCGAGAGATCGACTTTGAGATTGATTTGACACCAAACACGGAACTGATATCTAAGGCGCCTTACCGCATGGCTCTGGTGGAGTTAAAGGAGTTAAAGAAACAATTACAAGAACTTTTGGAACAAGGATTTGTAAGGCCAAGTGTGTCACCATGGGGTGCACTGGTTCTGTTTGTTAAGAAGAAAGATGGATCAATGAGGTTATGTGTGGACTACTGGAGCTAAACAAAGTCACAATCTTGAATAGGTATCCGCTTCCTAGGATTGATGATCTTTTCGACCAACTACAAGGAGCAAGTGTATTTTCAAGGATTGATCTTCGATCAGGATACCATCAGCTGAGAGTCAAGCCAGAAGATGTACCTAAGACGACTTTCCGAACTCGATATGGGCATTATGAGTTCTTGGTGATGTCTTTTGGGTTAACGAATGCTCCTGCTGCATTTATGGATCTAATGAACCGAGTGTATAAGCCTTTATTGGATAAGTGTTATAGTTTTTATTGATGATATCCTTGTCTACTCGAAAACGTGCAAGCAACATGAAGAACACCTACGCATGGCATTACAAACCTTAAGGGAACACGAGTTATATGCCAAGTTTTCAAAGTGTGACTTTTGGTTGGATAGGATTTCATTTTTGGGATATGTAGTATCAGGAAAAGGTATATGTCACGCCTCAAAGGGTACCCTAAACGTGGCAACCCGCCGTACACAATATTAAAGCCTAGGAATGACTACCTTAGTCATGCGAAGGCTTCCATACTATGTACAAGGCGTCTAACACATGGAGGAGACACATCGGAGTAATACATTTTATATTGGTATAACTTGAGTAACAATGTAAAGGAACTACACTTCACTATACTTCAAATACAAATCATCATACTTCAATTACAATTCATCAAAAGATTTCACTGCATAAAACTATTACAAGGCATTCACAAAACCTAGCAAATATCTTCAAGCATTCTCATTCCTTGTCGGAATCCCGAAGTCATTATCGGCTCCAACCATCTTGGTCTCCACTTAGCATTCTTGAGATAACTTGTTCATTCAAACATCTATTGGGGTATAAGCTATACTAGATTAGTGAGAATTCCCCTAATTCCATACCAAAACAAGCAAGTTATAAATCATCCATATGCTATGCATGAACAAATATATGAGCAAATAATTATGTATGGGTATCCGGAACCCACACATAGAACGAATTTACGCCCTTCGTATCTTGGGTTAGGGATGGTATTGAAGTCTACACGACCATTGCTAGTCCTCGAGCCCCCCGGCTCATAGCACTTGACTCGGCTAGGCTCACACATGGAATGCATCCCCAGTGTGCCTTAGTTCCCTATGAATGAGCTTTGATACCGGGTCTCATTATCCAAACGAGTCCTCGGACCATACCGATCGACTTAAGTAGGAGTAGTACGCTACCAAATGCAATATGTCCGATGCGATGCATGACCAATTTAATTTTTGCTTAAATCAAAATATTCATACATTCTTTAGAGTGACTAACCAATATCATACACATAACAGAGATAATATGAACAGTGCAGTTATCCAATCGAATTGTGGTTTCAATATGCTTTAGTATTCTTTGGCATACATTCATCATAGTCTCATCATCTATCCCATCCCCATTCATATCGATTTTTATCTTGTTCCTATAATTCTAATGTAACTAGCTACAAACACAATCAAGGTAATAAAATAAGGAGAAAACTCACTTGGCCATTAGATCATCGGTCTTTTAGTAAAAGTAATATGGTGATAGGGAATCGTCGATTTCGGGGTCACCTAAAAAGGAAGAAATACCATAATAATTATTTCATCACTTAACTAATCCAAACTATTTTATACAAACTATCAAATTCGTAATTCTCATCCTACGCGGGAATTCCAACTTAAAACGGCCATAACTTGGTTGTTTTAACTCGGAATTTAGCAAATTATATATCGATCTCTATCTACTTCAAAATATATATCTAATTCTAATATTATTTTCAAGTTTTGAAAACATTTGTGTCACGAAACAAAAGGATCAGATCTTATCAGTAACGGTTTCCGATTCCGAAAAATAGTTTATATGGATGGAAAAGAGAGACCAAAGTTTTAAAGAACTTAAGCAAAGCTTGTTTCCGCTCTAATCTTGGTTCTGCCAAATCTCGAGAAGCCTTACATAGTTCATAGCGATGCATCGAGAAATGATCTCGGATGTGTACTCATGCAAGATGGGAAAGTAATCGCTCACACTTTAAGATAGCTAAGGCCACACGAACAAAATTATCCTACACATGATTTGGAACTAGTTGCAGTGGTGTTCGCCTTAAAGATACGACGACACTACCTTTATGGGCAAAGGTACGAGATCTACATTGATCACAAGAGCCTCAAGTATTTGTTCATACCAAAGGAGTGGAACATGAGACAGAGGAGATGGCTCGAGTTAAACAAGGATTATGATTTGGGGATAAAGTACTGCCCGAGTAGAGTGAATGTGGTTGCTGATGCCTTTAAGTCATAAGAATCACGGAGAAGTTGCAGCCTTGCTCACCGATCAAAGGGAATTCGTAAGGAAGTTCAAAAGATTAAGCATTGAATTCATGGGAGGAGACACCGAGGTGGAGATAACAAATTTAGTGATGGAACCCACTTTAATGGAAAGAATCAAGGAGACTCAGCGTTACGATGAGATTATAAAAAGAATAAAGAAAGAAATTCAAGAAGGAAAATACACTGACTTCAATGTGGATGACAAAGATGTAATAAGGATGAAGGGATGACTCTATGTACCAAGTGATGAGGAGATACGGAAGGAGATCATGAGTGAAGCTCATAATTCTGGGTATACGGTACACCCAGGAGGAACGAATGTCACGCCCCATAGGGTACCCTAAACGTAACAGTGCGCCACATACCATATAAGATTCCCGAATTACCACCTTAGTCTTTCGAGAGTCTCATATAGATGTAAGGCGTACCTTTACAACAATAGAGTACAAGTCCGAATGGAGATAAAAGCTTAATGTGGCATGCATTAACAGTAGGATATAATTCATGAGACATAAATAAATATTACATAATCTAAGGGGTATTCCCCCGCAAAAGAATAATTAATGGTCTTATACAGTCATCCAAGTCTTAGAAGTTTCCTATGGAAGTCTAAAACATAAATTCCAACTTCTAGGGGAAACTCCTAGCTTCTGTACCTGTTCAGCCGGGTCACGTCGCCTAAGCCACAAATGGGAAAGCTGCAAAAGGAATGGACTGTAGGGACGTAAGCTAACTAGCTTAGTGAGTGTAATCTCCCACAAAAACATTTATATCACAACAATTCAATCAAGTTATTAATCAAGCAAGTGGATGCATCAAACACGTGAGTTCAATCATACATATGACTAACCGGAAATCACATGTGGATGGAATTGCGGCCTCCATCCCGGGTTAGCAGATTAACGATTACTGCGGTACTAACAATATTCCGTTTATGGTTCACGGTTAACCTACGATTATTCGATGTCGTTTATGGTTCATGACTAACCTACGATTATTCGATGTCGTTTATGGTTCACAACTAACCTACGATTATTCGATGTCGTTTATGGTTCACGACTAACCTACAAATGCTAATGCTCCTTCCCCTTGTGATATGCACATGTCAATTTAGCATTAGTCCAAGTAGTTGATTAAGCCATTTTACTTAGGCGATCAAACAATTTTTCAGACAATCCATCATAGCTAACTACACAACCAAAGTTTATCACCCGGTTTCGATATTCTTAATTTGAGTTCTCACATCATCATCAACATATAATTTCCCATTATTCCCCATTATTCATATTCCATTCATTTGTCCTACATTCTAGTGCACTACTTTACAAGCACATACAATAAATGAATCGGGAAGAAAAACTCACTCCGCCATTGGTTCGCCTTTCTTCTAGTAATAATAATCCGGAGGCAAAGATTCAACGTCCTCGGGTTCTCCTATTCACATAAGAAATACCCTAATAAGTATTCTACCAACTTAGGACACTAAAACTCTAAGAAGACTTAGTGAAATTAAAAATTCGCGTCATTTTCGAAGTTCCGTTTTAAAATGGCCATAACTTGGTCGTTTTAAGTCGGAATTTCGCAAATTTTATATCGATTTCTATCTACTTCGGAAGAGATTTCTAATTATGAAGTTTAAATCAAGTTTTGAAAATATCTAAGCCTCAGAATTGAGGGATCAGATCTGTATAGTGGGCACATTGATTCCAAAAATGTGGTTTTCATGAATGCACTTGAGATTCCTAAGTACAAAATGAAACTAAATGCAATGGTAATGATTTTCCCTATCATGAATGTCATGATATGAACTCTAATGAGCCTAAGTTCTTATAACTTTTTAGATTTAAAGAACTTTAAATAAACTTTTCTTAGAAAACCATTTCATACCCTTGTTTAACAAGTGAATTTTTCTACACTTGGTCACACCTACATATTACAAGGATTTTCTTTAAGAAAACTACACTTTGTTTAAAGAAATTTTGACCCTTATATTAGTTATATCCTAAGGCCTTTATTCCTTTAATAAAATCCTCATTTATAAACTTTTAAGAGGGTCTTTTACTATGGGGTTTCCAAAAATCCGAATTTAGAAAATTCCACTTTCAAGTTGATTCCTTTGAGAAAAATATATTTTATACTTAAAACTTTAAGTATTTATTATACTCATACCCTAAGGACTTCATTTATTTAAGAAAATACCATTTTTGAAGTTGGAAAAATAGTGTTTTCTAACCATACATCCATTATTACGAATTTCATTTATTATGACTTTTAGTTCAAAACTTCTATTGGACTTCATTTCTTGTTTCCAACATTTTCTTTAGAAATTTCTCATTTAGACTCATGAAAAATACTACTATACATTATCTATTACCCAAAGGCTTCATTTCTCTTGTAAAATATATGTTTAGAAGTTGATAAAAGTGTTTTTGACCTAGGTTTACAAAGTCATCCGAACTTACACAAGTTTATTTCTTGAAAAGTATTTTCCTTTTTGACTTTATTAACTTATCTAATCATAGATCTATATACTAGGAAGGTTATTTACAAAAGACAAAAGCATTAAATACTATTAATGCACATAAGCACAAAATAGTAATGAAACCTTAAATGCCTATATGATCATGAGTAGAAAAATGGTAGATCTATTATTTCATATGCTCAAATGAGTTTTGAAAACATAAAAACTATATTTTTATAAAAGATCTTTTGTTTAAAACACTTTTTGATGGATAAACATAAAGCTTTTGTCATGAAAGCTCCTTTAAAAGTTTAGATCTACTTTGTAATGGTTCGGTATTCTTGTTTTGATATTTCATTGTCCCTACCAAAAGGTCATGAGGACATTTAGTTGAAATATCCAAGAATCACTTAGCCATAACAAGATCTATGAGTGGATGGAGTGAAGGCTTACTTACTTGAAGTGGAAAGAAGATGTAAAGAGGAAATGGAAGTTGTGTGTGTGTGTGTGGGGACTTGGAATTTTCGGCCAAGAAGGGGAAAGGAGAGGGTTTTGAGAGCTTTTCACTTTGTAAAAGTTGAGAAATGAAAGAATGAAGAGAGAGAGAGGAAATATAGCTTATATATGAAGTGGATTTAGGTTAAAAGAAGTAAAAGAAAATTCAAATGGAGCATGGAAGGGGGGGCCAAAATCACGCCGGTTTGTGCTTGTGGGGAAGGGAGGAGTTTGAAAAATTTTCACTTTGTTTGATTGATTTAACATTGAAGTGAAATTGTTATGATTTGTAAGGAAAGTTAAGGGACAAAAAGTGTAGAGAAAAGTGAGTGATTTGAGTGATGGTAAGAGTTAGAATTGTAGAGTGTGCTAATAGGTAGACTAGGTGGTACTTTGTGAATAGTAAGGAATAGTTGACAAGACAATTTAATTTCCGGTAGTAATGAAATACGAATAAAAAAGCTATAACTGTATTTTTCATAAACCGGAAAATTATGAAAAATATATTTTTGAAATTCTTATTTTATTTCGGTTCAAATGAGTACTCATAAGTAAATTTTTGAAATTCTAGTTCCGGGGCAAGTTTTTCTATAATGGGCCTCGGGATGACCCGGAATTGAAATTTTCTTAAAATCTGATATTTTCTTGGTTTGAAATATAATCAAGAACTATATTCAAAATTAAATTTTCTTAGAAAAGTTTCTTAATTGGAAACCGAGGAAAAGCCGGAATTAGGGTTCCTAGTTCTCACTCTAGACTTGAGCTATTCCGGTTTAGGTTTTGGTTTCCGGTTCTAGGGTTATCTTGGCTACTTAAAAAACCGGTGTTTACAACGAAAATGTATCAAGATCTCAAAGGACATTATTAGTGGAATGGAATGAAATGGGATGTAGCTGAATTCGTGTTAAAGTGTCCGATTTGCTAGCAAGTGAAAGTAGAGCATCAAAGGCCGAGAGGATTGCTGAAACCCCTACCAATATCGGAATGAAAATGGGATAAGATTTCCATGGATTTTGTGTGTAGTTTGCCAAAAACACCAATAGGACATGATGCTATATGGGTTATAGTAGACCGGTTAACCAAATCCGCACACTTCCAACCAATATGTATGACTTATTCTATGGATAAATTGGAAAAGCTCTACATCAAGGAAATAGTTCGTCTACATGGAGTACCAGCTGGGATTGTATCAGATCGAGACCCAAGGTTTGTGTCCAAGTTTTGGGGGAACATGCAAAAATGTATGGGAGCTAAGTTGCACTTTAGCACGGCATATCATCCTCAGACCGATGGACAGTCTGAGCGAACCATACAAACCTTAGAAGATATGCTCCGAGCATGTGTGATGGAGTTTAAAGGAAGTTGGGAAGCACACTTACCCTTAGTGGAGTTTGCTTACAACAACAGTTATCACTTGACAATTAAGATGCCACGCTATGAAGCTTTACATGAACGAAAGTACAGATCCCCGTTATTTTGGGATGATGTGGAGAAATTGGTTCTTGGACCGGATCTTATACAATATACCGTTCATAAGGTATGAATTATCCAACAACGAATGAAGGAGACTCAAGATCGACAAAAGAGTTAGGCAGATCTAAAAAGGAGAGTTCTTGAGTTCCATATAGAAGATCATGTATACTTAAAGGTGAATCCTATTAAGAGTATTCATCGAATCCGCTCGCATGGAAAGTTAAGCCCCCGGCATATTGGTCCGTTTGAAGTACTTGAATGAGTTGGAGAGTTGGCGTATCGCCTTGCTTTACCACCAAATCTATCTGGAGTACACAATGTTTTTCACGTCTCTTTTCTTCGAAAGCATGTAACCAACCTGGATCAAGTTGTGGAATTGGAACCGGTGTAGTTAAAGGAGAACCTCACTCATGAAAAACATCCGATGCAGATTCTAGATCGACAGGTTTGAAAGTTGAGAAATAAGGAAATCAAATATGTTAAGGTTCTTTGGTGGAATCACTCGCACGAGGAAGTAACTTGGAATGCCGAAAATGAGATGTGACAGAAATACCCCAGTTTGTTTGAGGAATCAAGTACGTTTTCAAGTTTTTAGGACAAAACTTTCTTTAAGGGGGGTAGGCTGTAAACCCCTAATTTTTAGAGTAATATCGAGTTCAAACCCTAAACTAGAAATTCAATTAGAAACCCTAAGTCAACAAATTCCCAGGAAACCCTAGCAGTTTAGATCTGACAACCCCGTGTTCTTAAAACATTAAGTCGAAATATGAGTGGAGAGTATAGATTGGTTCGTAATAATATTAGAATGCTTAAAAATATCAGATTAGTAAATTTTCGACTTATTTCGAACCTGATCGGATACAGACTTCGAAAAGCGTGTCCTCTGGCTCGAGATATTAAAAATATGTTATTAGTAGCATTAGATTCGTAATTTCATAAGATTTCCAAATATATCAGTTATATAATTTTTCGGGTTATAAAAGTTACAGTTATAACATTTATCGTATTTGTCTAACTACTTTTTAATTTCTAATCAAGTATTCATCAAGTACAACTACCTATACCCTATTCTTACAATATTTCATCATTTTTCTTACATTTACTTTTCTAATACAACTTTTGCTACTTAAATTACTTAATTTAATTTTGAAACTTACACAACACAACACACACATCTCCCTCTTTCTCTTGAAGAAATCGACGCCCCTATGCTCTCTCTCTCTATATGTTTTATTTTGTTTCTTTCTTTTATTACACAAACTCTAATCCACTTTTCTATATAAACCTCTTTATGCCTTCACCATTTCATTTTCATTCTTTCTTCATTTTCACTTTTGGAAAAATTTTGCAAAACTCTCTCTTCTCTCCCTTCATTGTCGTGATCCTCCCATACACCCACACACATTTTTCTTCTTCAAATTTTCTTGTTCCAAATCATTAATAGGTAATAGATCTATACCCTATCACTTTAAAAACATGTAATGGCAAGATCATTCATGTGTGATTCCACTAAAAAATACCCATGAGCTTTAAGATAGGGATGTGGAAACACTTGAACGTGAGATTCTTGCCATCACAATGTTATAGATCTTGTTATTTATGTTGTTTTGCTTTATTATTAAGTTATGTTGTTATTATTAATGTTTTGTGCATGTATTCATCATTTAACCATATCTACATAATGATTATAGTGCATATGCATTTATGACTAGTATAATAAACTAGATCTAGTTGTTTTGAGTTCATAAATGCCTTAGGTTTTTGTTTTATGTACATAAAGGACTTGTAGTAGCATGATAATAGTGGGAAAATGCTAGAAAGCTTAAGATCTATTTTACTTTTAACAAAAATGAATTTTTGAAATTCGGATCTAAAAGAACCATATTTAGAAAAGCTATTTTTCAACTTCAAAATGAGTATTTTGCATTAAAAATGAAGGGCTTAGGGAATATGTATCATAAAGTAATGGTTTTGATGAGTAATGCTTAGATCTACAAAGAGATATTTTCAAAACAACAAAAGTTTACAAAAGTTATGTTAGCATTATGTTTCAATCCTAACAACAAACTTAAATTCGTAATAAGGGAAGCTTGATATGTGAACACCTATTTTTCAACCCCAAAACAAGATTTTTATTAAAGAAAAGGAAGCCTTAAGGAATAGGTTTGATTAGGAATTAATTTTAGAAAGATTAAATGGGTTTTACAAAAGAAACAATCTCAAATATAAATTTCAAAATTCGAATTTGAAAATGACCTCTAATCAAACACCTATTTCCAAATACCAAAATGAGGATTTTAATGGAAAAATAGAAGTCCTAGGGAATACATGTAATAAAAACCTAATTTTGACTAGGATCATTGAAATTTATCAAAGTATAATCCTAAAACAAGGAAAGGTTTCAAAGTATAGATTATATAATGTTTTTATTCCTTAAAAATTTTGTAAAATTCGTAACTAGGTAAACCCCCTATTTAAACACCTATTTTTCAATTCCAAATTGAAGAATTTTATTAAAATAATGAAGGTGTTGGGAATATAGGTCATTAAGTTTGAGTTTTGATAAGAGCAAGTATGATTTTGCAAAAAATAAAACTAGTTTTCTTAAATCTAGTTATTTCAAAAGTTTTGCAAAGCAAATGTTTTCTAGAAAGAATTCTTGATATCATATATCATTAAGGATATACATATAGATGGCTCATCTCATGACATTCATGATAAAAACTTATAGGTAATGCATGTACACATATTGCACTTGGTAGAACAAAGTTAGGACAATAGTGTCTTACACATCCTATTAAGCATTGTCTACGTACATGAAGAAATAGAATTACCAACACCCATGAATCATGCATGATATTGAGTTATATATGTATATAAAAGAATCTTTCAAGATATAATGATAGCTAAGTATCTATCAAAGTTTTGGAATGATGTTTGTATTGAAATTATGAGTTGATTTATGGGATGGGAATTTCGTATAGCATTTTGTACCCTACTGTTCATGGACCTAACGACCTTGTTTGACGAAGATAACTTTAGAAATAGATAGCTCTTGTTGAATAGGTAGAAATCAGTATATAATATGTGAAATTCCCAGTTAAAATGACCAAGTTATGACCGTTTTAAGTTAGAATTTCCTCTTAGGTGAACTTTGACGAACTTGTTAGAATAGAATTTATAAGTTCATTCGAACTTCATAGAAATACTCATTGGAGTTATTTCTTTTGATTAGGAGACTTAGGAGACGGACTAGATCTTCTCGAGGAATATTACGATTAAGTGGATTTTCGTACCATGGCAAAGTGAGTTCACTATCTTTTAAATTATATGCTTATGATTGTGTTTGTAATGATAGTGGCATTAGAATTAGGACAAGATAAAATTGGAATGTGTATGTGAATTCTATTAGGTTGAATTGATGATAAGAATATCGAAATGGAAAGTGCTATGAATACTTGTATGATGTAGTATAGGACTAAAGTGTCTGCAATATCTATGATCACCCATAATCTGCTTAAATAATATGAGATGATCTTACAATTCAATTGACAATGCATACCATATGTTGAGTCACATTGCATTGGTTATTATACCTTTGAGGAAAGAAGGCATAATAGCTGGGTAATGAGGGGCCTATAAACTCGAATGTTGGCATGATGGCCTAAATTAAAATAGTAGTGGTGTAGGCACTTATATCAACTACAAAATTGTGAGTGGGTAGGCACCTGAATCAACCACTATATAAATGAGAAAAATTGAAATCTATGGTCGTATGGGCCTGAAACACCTAAACCCGAATGGAGAGCGTGGATCCATTCAACATAGGACTCCTAGAAAGTCTTATGTATTGTATGCTCATGTGCTTGTACATTTTATATGATTGATAATATAACTTTTTTGCCCTATTGTATGATGAAGTATTTAATTTGGAAGTGAATCTCACTAAGCTCGTGAGCTTATACCCTTATAGTTTCCTGTTGCAGTACGATTATTTATTACTATCCCTGAGAGGCCACTTTCATCAGGTACAACTTTTGGAATTTATGGAGCTTTTTGAAGAAGTCGGGACCTAGATGTTAGGCATAGACTTCTAGTTGAATCTCTTTAGTCTCATATATATATATGTATATGTTGTTGTAAGAAACTTTTGAGGACCTAATAACTCTTAATATTTTGATGGGGGTATGTCCTTTAGATCTCGTAATAGATTAATCTGGTTATAACTGTTATAATTTATATTCTTATCACTATGTAAGTCTTCTTAAGCTATTTCAATTCAAAGAGAGGAAGAGAGGGAGAGGGGTTACCGCACAAGAGAGGAAGAGAGGGAGAGAAATCTTTTCCAAAGTTTGATCTTTTTGTAATAAGAGAGAAAGTGAACAAGTGGAAGTATAAAGGTGTTTATATAGGAAAAGAAATTAAGGTTTTTGTGATTAATAAAATGGAGAAAAATAAAACAAATTGGAGGCATGTACTGAGGGGGGGAGGGCACTGGATTTGGAGAAGGGAGAGAGAGAGAGTGTTGTATGATTTGTTTTTTATAATAAAATTCAAATTTAATAAGTAATTTAAGTAATAAAATGTATTGGAAAAGTAAATTTGTAAGAAAATCATGTAAAGTTGTAAGAATAGGCTGTAAGGATGTAAGAATAGGGTATGGGTGGTTGTACTTGGTGAATAGTGTGATAGAAATCAAAAAGTAGATTAGACAATTAAATTACCGGTAGTAATGAAAATAATATAAAAAAGCTATAACTGTAATTTTTATAAACTGAAAAATTCTTATAATTGTATTTTTGAATTATTTATTAAATTTCGATTCTAAAGAGTCCTTATATAATATTTTTCTATTTTCGAGTCTCGGGGACCGTTTTCGAGAACAAATCCCAATCGGGTTCGAAACGAATTAATTTCTCTGAAATATGATCTTTTTATGTTTTGATAAATTATTTAAGGCTACATTCTAGAGCTAACTTATTTTTATTGTTACGGGGTTTCATTCTCGGGATTGCCGAACTTAAAGTTTCCAGGTCCAACTAGTCCTAGGGTATTCTTTTAGGGTTTCGGTTCCGATTCCAATCTTTGAAACCGAATTCAGGTTGCTAAGAAAACGATGGCTTACGTCTAGTATTAGGGTTTCAAATTGAAAGAATAATGGTTGTACGTAACAAAAGACCTAAAAGAATATTTATAGTCTCAAAAAGATAAAGAAAAACCTAAATAAAGCAATAAAACACGCAAGGATAAAGGTTGGTATAAAGCTTTCGGTCTTCACAAAGATAGGCCGGTAGCCTTTTAAAATAAAGCTAGCAGCTCTTTAGCTGGCGGCTTTGGCTGCTAGGCCGGTAGCATTCGAGAAGTAAGTTGTCAGCTTAAGGCAGGCTTTGATGCAACTTCTTCCTCTCCATCTTAGATGCTTCCACCTTGCTCAAATAGGTATCCGCTACATCATCCACGTTAGTCCCCTGCACTTAGGAAAAACTCGGCCTCGAGTTTAATTAAAGATTCAAATAGAGTGGAATATCATAATCATGGAACAGGGATAGATCTGTCACATTAAATGTTTTGGATATACCCATACTTTCTGGTAGGTCCATCACATAAGCATTGTCATTCATGTGTTGAAGCATTGCATAAGGGCCATATTTCTTTGGCGGAAGTTTGTTGTAAGTGCCTATTGGGAATCTCCCTTTGCACAAGAAAACCATAACCTAATCACCAACCTGGAACACCTCATGTCTCCTGTGTTTATCAGCAGCTTGTTTATGTCGCTTATTCACTTCTTTTAGCCATTATTTCACCTCTTTCTACACATCAACTACTTGCTCCACCATATGCTTGGCTGGAATATTAACACTTTCTCCCTTAGGCAGCTTAAGCAAATCAAGAGTGTGTTATGGTACTTTAATGTAGATGACTAAAAAAGGAGATCATCTAGTTGCACTGTGAACAGTACTATTGTAAGTGAACTCAACTTATGGAAGGATGATGTCCCATTACTTTGGCCTATCACCACAAAGACTATGAATTAGGTTTCCCAAAGTTTGGTTAACTGCCTCCGTTTGACCATCAGTTTGTGGATGGGCTGTGCTACTGAATTGCAAAGAAGAATCAAACAGCTCCTACAATGTTGTCCAAAAGTAACTCAGGAACTTGCTATCTCAATCGGAAGTGATAGTTTTGGGAACTCCACATAAACGGACAATTTCCTTGAAAAATAACCTAGCCACACCAACTACATTAGTGGTTTTCCTACAAGGAATAAAATGTGACATTTTGGAACAAATAACCATTAGATAAGTAAAAACTAGAAACAAACTGATTATTTGATACTTAATGCCATATTTTAGAAAAATCCTCATCATGCTCATACTCATCTTTAAGCTGCTAAAAACTCAAAATCTCCTAACTCAAAGTCAGCTATAAAGAAGCTTGCTTGCTTAAAGCATCTACGACTTTATTTTGTGCTTCTAATTTATGTCATAATCTGAAATGAAACTTTTGTAGAAACCGACACCATCTTGCGTGCATGTTACTACTTATCCTCTTCTAGCTATTTAAATACATCAGGGCCTCATGATCCGAGTAAAGAAAAATTCTTTTCCAATTAGGTAATTGTTACGCCCGGAGGGTACCCTAAACGTGGCAGTCTGCCGCATATAATATTAAAGCTAGTGAATGACAATCCTAGTCATACAGAGTTTCGATATCACGTGCAAGGAATGCTTCCAAGATAGTAGGAGACTCAAAGGGGTATTACGTTTAAGTAGATAATAAAAACGTGCAAGAAATTATAAAGGTAAACCTATAATAATCATTAAGATAAAGATTCTTACAACTTCTTAGGGATATTCCCCCATACTAAATGTCACGCCCCAATGGGTACCCTAAACGTGACAGTCCGCCACACTCAATATTAAAGCTTAAGTATGACAACCTTAGTCATTTCCAAAAGCTTTTATATTAAGTGTAAGGCTTACTTTCACAATTTTAGAGGACCATATATGGAATAATGAAGCTTAAGGAGATATAAAAACATTTTAAGAAAAGAGGATTCACAACAATTATTTGTTCATGGCAAAGACTTTACAAACTTAAGGACAACTCCCTAAATTACTAATTTATTGTATACGTATTAACATGCTAATACTACGCTATACTTTGTTCAGATTTCTAATGTTCAAAAGGGATTACCTGCCCGCATGGTCCACGTGGCCTTAACCATAAATACGGAAACTGCAAAAGGTAACTATCGGGGTATAAGCTAATAGGCTTAGTGAGAATTATTTCCATAAATAACTTCTTGTAACAAGATTCAAACAAGTTGGTTAATCATACATATGTAATGCATCAAACACGTGGGCAAACAATCATATAGGTTTCCGGGAACTATATGTTGAATGGATTTACGCCCTCCATTCGGGGTTTGGTGATACTCAAAACAAGTAGTTTTAATAATAGAAAATTTAAGCTTGCGAGCACTCATCGCCAAGCATTCATTAAAAACTTTTAACTTGCGAGCACTCATCGCCAAGTATTTCGAATCTACTTGATTTGACCTTGCTTTCGGATCAACCGCCAAGCATATTCCATTAAGCCGCCAAGCAATCGCTTTCGGATCTTCCTCCAAGTGTTGCTTTCGACATGAGCTTACTATCCTTCTCACCCAAGGATAATAACCCAACCATGAAATGTGACTCACTTCGTGGTATGCATGAGTTCATTAATTCATAAAGTCATAACATAATTATTTTCAACTTTAGGGCGATCAAGGAATTTCACACAAATCAATATTAAACTAAAACAATCACTTAGAACAATTCGGGTTTCGATATTCTTAGAATTCTTTCAAGGAATTATTTTACATGCATATCGGTTTATCTTTTCCTAACTCTAGTGCAACTAATTTACAAGCACAACAAGTATAGCATTTAATGGAAATAAACTCACGATGCCATTGTCGTCTATTCTTCTAAGCGGATGAGTCGTTCACACACTCCACTTAATCGTAATAGTTCTCAGGGTGAAGAAATCCTTCATCGGGGTCACCTAACCAAAGAAAATACCCAAATGAGTTTTTCCTTGAAGATTTTCTTGAATTTTGACAAAACAATGTCAAAGAACGTCAAAGTTCGTATAGAAGAATGTTCCAACTTAAAATGGCCATAACTTGGTCATTTTAACTCGGAATCGCGCATATAATATACCGATTTCTATCTACTCGAAAAGATCTACCCATTTCTAAATTCATTTCCCACAAATAAAGCCATATAGGCTCCGAAAAAGTGGTGAAAATTCACCACGGATTTTCAAGTAAAAACAACTTTGGTTCAAGAAATCAAAATTTGTTTGATAAATACTTAGTTATTTATATAGTTGAAAAATTCTCTTTTTATAACTATATAACTCATATTTAAGCATGCTCAAGTGTCTTGTTGTCCAAATTATTTTTCTTAGGTAAAGCAATGTCGGTTTGAAGCTTTTCGGAAATATAAATTTCTTTGTAATGAATACCTTGCTTCCTTTGTTTTCTAAAAACGTTTTATGTTGATTTTATTTATTTCTTTCTAAGTAACTTTTGGAAATAAAATTTTTCTACTTTCTAAGTTACATTAATACTATATTTGAAGTTTTTCTAGGAAATATGCTTTTCCTCATTTTTCTTGTGTAAATTCCTTTGTTTACTTGTTTTGCAAAAATCTTTACTTTGATATTTCCCATTCTTTTTCTCATGTCTCATATTTTTTTTTTCATAAATAATTATCCATGCATGAAAACTTGTTTTCTTCATAAAAACAATATGGAACAATTCTATTATTTTCCTCTTGTAACTTGAAAAGAAATAACTTTATTATTTTCAAACCACAAATTTTTCTTTGCCTATTTGTTTTAAAAATTTCCTTAGTCATCCATCTTATGTTCCTTCTTTATGAAAAGAACCATTTTTGTTAACAAAATATTTTCTTTTGAAAACAAGGTAGAGTAACAAAGATTTAAATAGCTTTTTAAGTAAAAATAGTTTCTAAATTCATAGTGAATTTCTTTTTGTAACTTGAAAAGGAATGAGTTTATTTTTGTTATCTTATATTTTTACGTTTCACATAAACTTATTCCTAAGTGACAAAAAGCCCTCTTTTATTTAATTATCTTTAGAAAATAAAACTTTTGGACAACAATCTAAATGAACATGATTATAATAATAAACAAAATAACATAAAGCATAAATAATAAAGTCAAGTATTGGAGTCTTAGTTTTTTCAAGGCTCCCGGGACTAAGAAATAAACTAGTCCCATAAAGAAATAAAATCAAGAAGAAAAGCTTGTTTTGACTTGATGAGGACAAGTCTAAGACTAGAGACTAGTCTTATTTCAACAAGGAATAAATAAATAAATAAATTGCAATGGAAAAGTAAATAAATTGCTTTGCATGAAATAAATTGCAAGTGAGCTTCTATGCTCTAAAGAATATGTATAGATATATAAACAATAATAAATCAACATAAACATAAATGGATTGGCATGAACAAGAACAATTCATGAACATAATGTAGTTTCCACAACTTGTAGTATTTGGAAACTCACACTATGGTCATGTAAAGTTACATGACATGAAGAAGAAGAAAGAATTATAAATGGGTTACCTAGGGAAGACTTTGATATGGTTATATGGTTATGGGTTTTTGTTGTTGGTGGAAGTTGTTGTGGAATTATTTTGAGAGAGTTTTGGGATAGTAATTTGAGAGAGTTTTGGTAAGAATTTGTGGGTAGTGAATGTGGAAAGAAGTGGAAGAGGAGGGGGTATTTATAGGAAAATGGGGAGTGATTTTTGTGTGATTAAAAATAAATGCAAAATTAAAACAAATGGAGAGGGAAGAGAGAGGGGGGGTGCCGGCCACTTTTGAGAGGAGAGAGGGAGTGATTTAATTTTTTGTATTTTGTTAAATAAAAGATGTAATAAGTAAGATAGATGTGATATAAAGTTATGGGAAAGGTAAAAAGTTAAGATTATAAGTTTATGTAGAGTGTAAGAGTAGGTGTAAGAAAAAGTAGAGATAAAAGAATAGTGTAGAATAGTAATGAATATGTAATGTAAAGTAGATATGACAATTAAAGTACTGGTAGTAAGAAAATACGCGTATATAGCTATATCTGTTATTTTTACTTACCAAAAAATTACGAAACTGATATTTTTGGAAAAACTTATATTTTTACGAGTCTAACGGTATATTCAGAATATTTTTACTATTCCGGCTTCCGGACACGTTTTTCGAGAACTATGTCCGATGGTTCAAAGGACACCCGAATTTCGCGAAACTGAAACTTTTATAAAACCTATGGTTATTACGAGCTATTTGAGCTAATTATCCTAACTTCGTTTTTCCGGGCCAAAGAAAACGGCAATGCTGGATTTAGATTGATACGGTAAACTAGGGTTTTGTTGGCCTTTAGGGTTTCGTTTAACTTCCGGTTAGGGTTTCGTGCTAAACCGAATTCCGAAAATTTAGGGGTTTACACTAAAAGCCTTGCTTAATATAACCCATCTTAAAAGCATACATAAATATAACAAAAGTCTACTATGGAGATTTTTCTTAGAAGTCTACTCCCAAAAACTAAACATGTAAATTTCTTCCAAACACTCCTAGTAACTTTGGCTTGTACCTGACATAAGAGGCTCCTTGGTGCCAACTACAAGTAATCAAACTATAACAAAAAGCTAAAGGGATATAAGTAAAACTAACTTAGTAAGATAACTCCCTTCTTCAAAGCTTTTCCATAAAACATACAAGTATTTTAGCTATCATATGTGAATGCAACAATCACATGAGAATTTAAGATACCTACGAAAAACCGGAAACCATGTATAGCATGGATTTACGCCCTCCATGTCGGGGCTGGGATGGTTACTAACCCATACGACCATCAATAATTGCAGACTTACCGGCTCCCACTTGCCCATATGTAGACTTTCCAGCTACTACTAACCACCACTACAACTTCTCGTTTCCCCACACGAAGAATAGTAGCAAAAAAAAAAATGTGACTCACAATATGTTATGCATAAATTGTTCTTAATATTGGTCTATCCAATTATTTCAAGTTAATGGTGACCAAACAATATTCATCATAACATTACAAGAGAACATAAATTATTCATCAATTCCTCTTTCGATATACTTAGCTTCTTATTCAACAACCACTTCATTCAATCATTCATACAATCATTTATTCATTTATCTTTCCCTAATCTCTAGTTCCACTACTTACAAGCACATTCAAGGAAATGAAATTAGTAAGGGATTAACTCACTCCATAACGATCGCTCCTAGTCGAAATAATCTTCCAAGAATGAGATATCGGTTCCTTCTTCACCAAAACAAGATGAAATACCAAAGATGAGTCTTTCATAGAATTTCTACTTTAAGATTCTAAGTATATTTCTAAATTGCGGTAAAAATCGGATTAAAGGAAATTCCATCTTAGAATGACCATAACTTAATCATTTTAACTCGGAATTTCGCATATTATATGTCATTTTCTACCTACTCGAAAAGATCTATCCATTTATAAGATTATGTTTTACTACAAAAGGTCATTTAGGTCTCAAATCAGAGGGGTACAGGTCTACCACGAAAATCCCCTTCTTCAAAAACAACATTTTCTAATCGTTCCTTCACTAAAGCTTGTTTAAGTAGAACTCAAATAAGTATATATTTGAAAAGAACTCCTTTGGTAGATAAATAGACTCATAATTTATGCATGATGCTATAGGTGTTGTCTCATTTAAGTAATTTCTTGAAACAACCTTTTTTAGGTTTTAGAAAATTGGATTCGTTAAACTTTACTTTATGTGGTTGAAATAACTTATAAATTTTTGGATGATCATAATCTAATGTTATATATTTTTATTCTTTAGTTTATCAAAAGTGAGTTAAGAGTCTCCAAAAGTTTTCTTAATGAGTTTATTCGTTGAAAATTTATTTTCTTAGATTGTTGACAAATTTCATTTTTTCTAAGTGGGTTTCTTAAGACTTGAAAGTGGATTCTCTTGAAAACTTGTTTAGCCTTTAGTTTAGAAAGTTGGTAAAAGTAGTATCAAGTTATTACCTATATATCAAGGTTTCCTATGTTGTTATTTGGAAAGTAAGTATTTTTAGACTTTTGAAGAAACTTCTTTATCCATAGCTTGAAATTTCATGATGAGCTTATATACACTTTTAGAAGGGAATTTATTTGAAAACATTTTTCTAAGTCTTGGAGAAAAACATCTATTTAGTGATAAAATTTTATTCTTTCATTAAAAAGATCTCTTTTTATTTGGACAACAACTCATTAGCAATGCATGAATATGATCATGTAGTTTATACAAGACAAAAATATCACAAGATAAGATAATAAAGAATATAAGAAATAAATAAGCATATTAATAATAATTATCAAGTATTGGGAGCCTTAGCTTTTTCAAGGCTTCCCAGGACTAAGAATAGACTAGTCCCAAAAAATAAAAGAAAATTGTTTTGATTTGATGAGAAAAAGTCTAAGACTAGAAAGACTAGTCTTAAAACAACAAGAAATTAAATAAATTGCAAGAAAAGTAAATAAATTGCAATAACAAATGAGCTTATATGCTCTAAAAGATATATATAATTACATAGATATATTTAGTTAGATATATATAAGAACAACATAAAGGAAAATAGATTCATGAACAAGAGCAAAGTATGAACATATTGTTGCTTTCCTAACCTCCATGGGTTTAGAAAACACATACTATACTCATACTAAGTAAATGAACATAAGGAAAACTTAGAGGAATATTACTTATAAAGAAGAAAAACTAGAGAAACTTTGAGAGAACTTTGGAGAGATTTTGGGATAGTAATGGTAGTGTAAGAAAGGTGTGAAAGAAATGGAAGAGATAGGTGGTATTTATGGGAAAAAGTGGAGGGTAATTTGTGTTAATTAATTAAATAAAAATTAAAATAAATTGAGTGTGAATGGGGGGAGGGGCCGACACAAATATGGAAGAGAGAGGGAGGAAATATTTATTTTTTTGATTTTTTTAATGAAAAGTGATATGTGAGAGATGTGAAGTTGTATTGGAAATGAAAATTATAAGAACATAGGTGTATAGATTGTAAGAATAGGTTGTAAGGAAAAGTAGAGATAGATGAATAGTGTAGAACAATAATAAATGAGAATGGATAATAAACAAGACAATTAAATTACCGGTAATAATAAAAATATGCGTCAAAATATTATATATGATTATTTTTAGTTATTAAAAAATCCTAAAACTGATATTTTTGAAAACCTTATATTTTTACAAATCTAACGGTATATCCAAATATTTTTACTATTCCAAGCCTCGGAACATGCTTTTCGAGAACTGTAT
This sequence comes from Combretum micranthum, assembly GCA_024138025.1. Taxonomy (NCBI): domain Eukaryota; kingdom Viridiplantae; phylum Streptophyta; class Magnoliopsida; order Myrtales; family Combretaceae; genus Combretum; species Combretum micranthum. The sequence goes on from JAMXBD010000517.1 coordinate 262,200, forward strand.
CCGATCGGTTTCAAAACGAATTGCGGTTTGACTATTATGATATTTTTAAGCTCTTTTATGTTATCACAAACTATTCTATAGACTAATCTCTTACTTACTTAGGGTTACGAACACAAGATTGTTGGACTTAAACTATTGTGTCTAACTAGAGTTTTGTTGACTTTAAGGTTTCCGATTGACCTTCTAATTAATGTTTAAGCTTAACTGGACAAAAAACTTTAGGGGTTTATAACCTACCTCCGTTAAAGAAAGTTTTGTCCTCAAAACTTGAAGTTTATAACTGATTCTTCAAACAAACTTGGATACTTCTGGCGTATATCACTTTCAGCTTCCCAAGTTACCTCTTCATGTGAGTGATTTCTCCATAGAACTTTCACATACTTGATCTCTTTGTTTCGAAGCTTTTGTATCTTATGATCTAGAATCTGAATCGGGTGCTCTTTATAGGTAAGGTTTTCCTTTTAACCGTACCGGTTCCAATTCCATGATTTTACTGGGATTTGGTACATGCTTTCGTAGAACCGAAACATGGAATACGTTGTGGATTCAGATAAGTTAGGAGGTAAGGCCAAACGATAAGCAATATTACCTACTCTTTCGGGAACTTCGAAAGGTCCAATATATCTCGGGCTTAACTTTCCTTATGCTCGAACTTTACGAATACTCTTGATGGGATTCACCTTCAAATACACATGGTCTCCAACCTTAAACTTGAGAATATGTCGTTTAATATCTACCCAACTCTTCTGTCGATCTTGTGCTTCCTTCATTCTTTGTTGAATGATTCATACCTTGTCGGTCGCATCTTGCACTAAGTCGGGTTTGATGCTTAGCTTTTCTACATCGTCCCAACATAGTGGCAACCTACACCGTCTTCCGTACAATGCTTCATATGGTGGCATTTGAATTGTGGAGTGGTAACTGTTGTTGTAGGCAAACTCCACTAATGGCAGGTGTGCGTCCTAACTTCCCTTAGACTCCATTACACAAGCATGCAACATATCCTCTAGAGTTTATATTGTTCTTTCTGATTGACCATATGTTTGGGGGTGATAGGCGGTGCTAAAATGTAGCTTTGTTCCTAAACATCTTTGTAAGCTCATCCAAAACATAGATACAAACCTTGGGTCTCGATCGGAGATGATTCCTGTAGGCACTCATGCAAGCATACTATCTCTCTCATATAATTATGGCTAGTTTATCCATGGAGTAAGTCATGTTGATTGGAAGGAAATGAGCTGTCTTTGTCAACCGGTATACTACAACCCATATGGCATCATATCGGCAAATGTTCTCAGTAGTCCACATACAAAGTCCATCGAAATTTGGTCCCATTTCCATTCAGGTATCGGCGGGGTTTCAAGAGTCCTCTTGGCCTTTGGTGTTCCACTTTTACTTGTTGGCATATGGGACATTTCATCATGAAGTCTGCTACGTCTATTTTCATACCGTTCCACCAATAGTGGCTTTTCATATCCTGATACATCTTAGTCCCTCCTAGGTGCGTTATATATCCCAAATGATGTGCATCCCTCATGATTTCTTTCCTCATCTCATCGTCATCCAGAATACATAATTGCCCTTCATTCTTACAGCATCATCGTCATCTAATGTGAAATCCGTATACTTTCCCTCATGTACCTCTCTTTTAGTCTTTTGAATCACCTCATCATACGTTGAGTTTCCTTGATTCTTTCTACTAAGTTTGGTTCCATGACTAAGCTGGCAATTTCCACTTCCACACTCTTCCCTATGAATTCGATACTCATCTTTTCAAATTCCCTTACTAGCTCTTTCTTATCAGTGAGCAAGGTAGCCACTTCACCGTGATTCTTCCTACTTGGGGCATCTACGACAGCTTTTACTCTCCTTGGGCAGTAGTTTATTTCAAGGTCATAATCTTTGATAAGTTCTAACCATCTCCGTTGCCACATGTTTAACTACTTTTGCGTGAATAAATACTTGAAACTTTTATGATCAGTGTAGATTTCACACCTTTTTCCATATAAGTAATGTCTCCATAACTTAAGTACGAAGACAACGCCGGCTAGCTTTAGGTCATGGGTAGGGTAATTTTGCTCATGAGGCCTGAGTTGTCGTGAGGCATATGCAATCACCTTTCCATCTTGCATCAACACACACCAAGGCCATTTCTAGAGGCATCGCTATGTACCGTATAAGGTTTCTCGGGATCCAGTAACACTAAAATTAGGGCGGAGACAAGTCATTTCTTAAGTTCCTGAAAACTTTGTTTTTTTTATCAGTCCAAATGAACTTTTCGTCCTTCTGAGTCAATTGTGTTAGGGGTTTGGCTATGGTAGAAAATTTTTTCACAAACTTTCTATAATATCCAGCAATCAGGAAAACTTCTTACTTCTGTGATGGTCTTAGGTTGTCTCCATTCTATTACCACCTTGATTTTCTTGGGATCTACGATATACCTTCTGCAGATATGACATGTCCTAGAAAAGATATCCTATCCAACTAGAAGTCACATTTAGACAGCTTGGCATCAACTTATGTTCACGTAAAGTCTGTAATGTCATTCTTAAGTGCTCTCCATGTTGTTCCTGCGTCTTAGGGTAGATCATAATATCATCTATAAAGACTATCACGCACTTATCAAACAAGGGTTTGTACACCCGGTTCATGAGATTCATAAAGGCTGTAGGTGCATTAGTTAAACCGAAGGGCACTACCAGAAACTCGTAATGTCCATAGTTGGTTTGAAAAGCCATCTTGGGTACATCCTCTGGCTTGATCCTTAATTGGTGATACCTTGATCGTAAGTCGATTTGTGAGAAGACAGTAGCTCCTTGAAGTTGGTCAAAAAGATCATATATCCTTGGAAGAGGATACTTATTCTTGATAGTGACCTTATTGAGTTACCGGTAATCAATGCACAGACGCATAGAGCCATCTTTCTTTTTCATGAACGAAACTTGTGCTCCTTAGGATGATATACTTGGTCGAATGAAACCTTGGTATAGCAAGTCTTGCAACTGTGTTTTCAGCTCCTTTAGCTCGTCCGATGCCATCCGGTATGGTGCTTTTGATATCGGCTTTGTGTTCACTATTAGGTTGATCTCAAAATTGATTTTCCTCTTAGGTGGTAATCTAGGTAATCCATCAAGAAATACATCCGAGAATTCCTTAATCATGGGTATAGTTTCCAACTCAGGTTTCTCTCCTTCTTTCTCCTCCATGTCAATGCTACTTAGGTTCATCTACTTATCATCTATTATCAACTCAAATGAGTTCAACCTTACTGTGGATTTTCCCTTGAATACTATCTCACTTCCGTCTTGATTCTTAAAATTCACTTCCTTTCGTCTACAGTCTATTAAAGCTTTATCGGACGTCGGTCAACTTACTCCTAAAATCACCTCATATTTGCTCATTTCTAATATTATCAGGTCACACTTAGTGTAGTATCTTGTATCTCCATGGGACAATCCTTAAGCATCTCCTTGGTTGACACAATGTTCCCGATGGGGGTCTTAACTCGAAAACCAATAGCAATGGTGTCTATGGGTAAGCTGATTTGTTTAGCCAAACTAGCAGTGATAAAGGAATGTGTAGCTCTAGTGTCGAACAAAGCATAGGTGGTTTGACTAGCTTCATGTATGCAACCTGCACTTGAATTTTGTACTAATCACGAATCTTGTATACTTAAACTACCTACTGGTATAGAGCCTTACACTTTTTGGGTTAAGAATTGAATAAATGAAACTTTAAGAACTTGCAACATATAGGTAAAGAAGTTTTTGATTCTAACCTGTCACCAGACTAAAGTCCGGTTCACAATCTCCATCAAGGCTACTATGTTCAATACTTAGGAAAATAAGATTTTAATAATGATACAATGAATTTCAAATTATCTATAATGCTTTAAAACTATAAAATAGCACTAGAATTTACTATTATTAATAATTAGGATAAATAATTCTTATATAGTAAAGGATAATATTTTGTGACAATAATTAGTAATTTAACGAATAATTATACGTGAACTTAAATTTCAATTACAATAAAAAATGATTAATTTTTAGAACTTATTGGTTATAAAAAGATAGTTTATAGATAAATCAATAGAATTATAAAATATGCAAAGATATAAAAAACTATATCAATACTAAAGAATCTAAACCTTAATTAAGTATTTAAATTATACCAAAATGTTAGTAAGACAAATTTGAATCTATAGGTGAATAAAATCGTAATTTAATTTTGTAACCCCAAAATTTTTTATAATTAATAAAATGAACAAAGTAGCAAATATAAAATATATATTAAATCTAGAATCAAATAAAAACTCTACAATAAACCTACGAGTAGTAATTAACTCAATTAAAATTTACAAACTTGAATAGAAAATTCTTTGACCTTAATAGATACCAAAGACAAGATCTTGTATCTTGAGTAAATAATTCAAGATATAATTAAAAGCAGCTCTACATTTCAAAAACAATAAAAGACAACTCCTTATAGAATGTATGGGCTACATAATGATAATTAAAAGATAAAGCACTAGTATTATAAATATGCAATGGAAACGAAAACAGATCTATAAATAATAATCTAGACTTTAGAAAAATATTTAGATTACACCATTGTTCTAGCTAGGAAATTCTAAGCTTATAGAAACTAAAATTCTAACTTAGCTTACCAGACCTAGAAAATTTTGATCATGTAAACTTTAAACTCAAATTTAAACTAAAAAATAATCTAGAAAATTTGTAGAAACTTTAAGTAAATATTTGGAGACAAAACTCATAAATAACTGACATATTTGTACCCATTTAACTTAATAAATCACTTTAAAACTAAGATAATTAATTAACTAAATGATATTAAATTAATTTTTCTTCATTTTCGATACAAATGAGGCGCAATACACGGTTGAGATCCTCTTAATTTTTGCCATCCAAAAACTTGAAACAAGTTGGGTCAAATAATTAACAAAATTCAATATAAGAGGAAGGATAGCAAACAAATTTAACCAACAAAACAACTCATTACATGCAAATAGAATCCATGCAAAACAAAATGAATTCGGTGGAAACAAATTGCCCTACCTTAGCTGAAAACTTGAGCTGCTGCATTCCATACTTCTATGTATATATATAGCCCTTTAATAACATAAAAAAAAATACATAAACACCTCTTGTAATGCCATAATTTTGTGCATAAGATAACCCCAAACAGGCCACAAAACACAAACAAACTCAGCCAACAAAACCATACAAACATAGCTATGGACAAGCTTTAAAAAGGAACACAATACAAGCTTAGGAATCAACAAATAAAGGTAAGTTAAATTCATTTAATTTGGTTTATATGAAGAACTTTAGCTTAAACAATGTTTCTATAAAAATAGGTTCGTGTCAAGATAAGGAAAGGAGTATAACAACACCACACCAACTCAAACAAGGTAACAACACACTTTAAAACCTTATTTATACATCATGTATACATATATATATATATAGAAGCTAAGGAATCACAAGTTAAGAGGATTATAAGATGCTATATGAGAAGGTATATCAGGATGATAGTGATGGATCATGGAAAAACACTTAGAAGTAGTTTAAACACGAGTATAATACATAAATAAAGTAAGAAAAATAAATCATGAAGAGAAGAAAAAGGAAGAAGAAGATGAATAGTGCCCATACTGGCGGTGCACATGTCAAAGCCGACGGCATATGTAGGATAGACCGGCAGTGTTCGAATCAGTGTAGCCTAGAACAGAACCTAGGTAATTTTTTTGAAACATATAAAATTACACGAACGCCGGTAGCATATGTGGATAAGCTAGTGGCCTTTAGAGCTAGCGTTCCCTGGAACAAGATATGTAAATTTTACATGAACACCAGCATTATGGAGTTCAACATCGGCGACGTTGGTGTTGACATTCGTGTAAAATTTCTCCTGGAAAGAAATATGTTCGTATATAACAAATTATATAATAAATAAATAAATAATAATAGAAGATAAAATTTTATAAATAAATATGAATAGTTTTAAGATTAATAAGCTTAAATATTTGTTAAGTCTTATACTTTAATAACCATTCACAACGAAAAACCACTTTAGCTAATTAAAAAAAGTAATTAGATTATGATAATTGTCCAATAATTATTTTATATAGATAAATATATAAGAAAGGGAAATTAGAATGAGCTAAAATTATGAATAATGTGATTCCTAAAAATAACGAAAATTAACTTGAAATGAAATCAAGAGAAACACGATGAAACTAAATATTAGAAAATAAATATTAGTTACCATAAAGTGACCAAATTAACAAACGATATAAAAATAATGATGATGATGATGATAAATTACTAAACTATTAAACACAAACTCTATAATTATTCGATGAAATAAAACTAAAGTTTAAGTAGGTATTTGATATACATTTAAGCTCTAAGAAATTATGAATATGTTAGAAAAAATAATCATGTAACTAAATACTAAAAGTAACTAAATAAATCATAGACATTTCAAAACAAATAAGGTTGACAAACGAAGAAATAATAAATAAAATTTACAATTAATTAAGTCAAATGTCATGCAACACTCAGAATAAGCTTTCTAAACGCCTATTTATAAGCTAAAATAGAGTTAAAATGAAAATAACAAACCTAGTATAAAATTATACAATTAAAGTTATTACCTATGAATTTTAAGAAGACTTCTCTTACAGAAATTGTATTCACACGAATTTTTTGATCTTGTCGAAGTAGACTAACCCTTATAAAATTTAAAACTCCTACCTAGGAAAATAAAGTAAATTAAAAAGAGCGAAACTTAAATTTAGGACACACAAAGTATAACTGAAGGCATTATGAACAATAGTATAATAATAAATATCCATTATCTCATTTTATAGGAAAAATAGAACAGTCATTGGACTTCCAATAGCATAATATGACAATTTAGCAAATGACAACAGGAGAGTAACTTTGACTTTATCACATTGTTTAGTATAGCTGCATTTGAATTAACATATTCAATTGATATGCTTGTGGGATTACGTATAATACATGATGTTTGGTGTATGCTTGATTGTCAAATTATCATAATATAAACGATAATTCTATTATTTGATAATTATTGTATTAAGCATGTTGATGTTTGTCTATGAATTGTATGATCACCTTAAATTTGACTAAAGACTATTGGTAACATAAATAAAAATGTATATGCATTGCATCATATCCATATTCTACATTTTTAAAAAAGTGATGACCTTGCTCGTATTGGCATTTCAGTTCTCTAGTGACGCGCTTGGTTTTTTTTAAATGACATTGTCCTAGTTCTTCCAAGAGCACCTTGTTTCGTTTGGTTCCATGGGAACTAACTGGCATCGAAGGAACGACGCTCGTGGTATTGACATGAAATGGCTAATTCTTAATTGTGTTTCTTCTAAAGATAAGAGTGAAATGTTTTAAATTAATTTGTGAGAGTTTATGGTACCCATTCTTCCTTGGTTCTTTGATTCTCTTGGCCACGGTATATCGCTTGTAATGACTTTCTTCTACTTTGATGAGAGGACGTAAATCTACATCCTGTTTGGATTCCGGATATCCAAGCTTATACTTGTACATATGATTGATTGTTGCATGGCATAGCTTGTTAATTAAACTTGTTTGTTATTGCTTGATGTATGGTCTGGTCAGGTTAGGTTATCTCACTGAGCCCATGGTTTCACTCACCCACCAACAATTTTTGTGCAAGGATAATACTAGCTAGGATTAGACTAGGAATGTGCGAATAGTGCTTCTCCATCAAACTTTATTGAAGTTAGAGATATAGGACATATTGAACTTAGAATGCAAAATAAATAAAATGTATAAACAATTGAGACTTTATATATATGGCAAGATCGAAACCCCATTTTTACTATTTAATAGGGGATACCGATTCTCTGCGATCTTGGTATAATGTGGAAAATCGGATTCCATAGTTGAACATCCATAATATTATATGTATATGTAACATTTAAGTAAGATATATTAATAAATAAGTAGAGTCTTGTAAACTCTGACTTGCTGGATTGTTCTCATATTATAGGTGCACACGTGGTATGATAATTTTAGATCAATCCTACTAGGCCTCTTTTGGAAGCGTGATAGTATCTATTCTTCAAATCAATCTTGGAAAATCATTTAGCCCCATGTAAATTGTCAAGCACATCATCTAACCATGGTGTTAGAAATTTATATCCCACAGTGATCCAGTTTATAGCCCTGCTATCAACACACATTCTCCAGCTTCCATCCTTCTTAGGTGTTAGTAAAGCCAGAACAACACATGGGCTCATATTCTCCTTATCAAACCCTTCCCCAGTAGCTGCTCAACTTTCTCCTTGAGAATCTTACTCTCCTTCGAATTCATTCTATAATGAAGGAGATTAGGGAGGTTAGCCCCAGGCACAAGCTCTATCTGGTGCTGGATGTCTCAATGGCGGTAACCCAGCTGGAATATCATCTGACATCAACTCCTTAAATTCCTATAATAAAGGGCGAATTAATTCTAGTTGCTCCTCCACTTACAAGTCAGCATCATTCATCAGGATCTTCTTTACAATCGAAGCATGCACTTGCCTAGTTTCTTTAATCTCAGCCCCAAAATCCTTTACTATTGACAAAAACATACTCTTATCGAGCAAAATAGCCTTGTCTTTTAGTGGCAGCAAAGTATACTTCACTCCTTCTTTTTCCAGCTTATAAATATTACTCTTACTCAATTGTTGTGCATCCACATCATATTACCATGGTCTACCAAACAAGAGATGACATACATCCATATCAACAACATCGCAATACACAACATCGTGGTACTTACCTATGGAGAAAGGAACCTTGCATTGTTCCGTCACTTCAATTTCTCCCATTGCAGATTTGATCCACCTTAATGTATATGGATTTGGGTGTTTCTCCATAGGCAATTTCAATTTATGCACCGTCTTCCTTCCACTTACATTTTCACAATTCCCGCTATCAACTATAACACCAAACACCTTCCCATCAATAGTGCATCTAGTTTGGAACAATTGGAGTCAGTGGGTATGATCTTCACCTTTTGGAGTCAACATCAATCTCCTGACAACATACACCCCTTCATCTTCCTCTTCATATTCCTCCTCCTCATCTTCATCGGCCTCACAACAAATTCCATCATCATCCTCTTCTCTTTCCACTATATTAATGGTCTTCCACTTAGGACACTCATTTGATCTATGCCCTGGTTAACCACGTCATAGGATGTTTTTTTGCAGCCTTATCCTCTAAGGTTCGATTCTTAGCACTGTAACCACGATTTGATTGTCCCTTCACCGCTTTGGTTTTCTCCTTTGACCATTTAGTGGATCTATATCTCCCAAAACTTCTATTTCCACATTCTTATTGCATCAACTTAGCTTTTAAGGCTAAGTTTTTCATTTCACTCAAAGTGCGAATAACTTATACCCCTATTCTATCCTGCAATGCTAGCTTCAACCCTTCTAAATACCTAGCCGCCTACCGACCTTCAGACTCCAAGAGATTGTTCCATTCTCCTAACATCATGAACTCGACAATAAATCCATGAACAAATCTACTTACATGCTAGCATCTCTGATATTGCTAAAATAGAATATGTTTGTAATCTGGCGGTGGGAATTCCATCTTCATCAGATACTTCATTTGGTACCAAGTAAATACTGGACCCTTTCCTTCCTTCTCTCTCCTATATTGAATCTGCTCCCACCATGCAGAAGCCATCCGCTTTAAATGATACGCCACCAATCTAACTTGTCTTTGTCTCCATGTAATCGAAGAATCTATCAACATCTACAGCCTAACCTAAAAATTCCTCAATTCCCAAATTCCTATTAAAATATAGGATGTCAACCTTCAATCTAAAGGCTTCACCTTCCCTATCATCATATCCATCTCTTCAATAGCTGCCATATCGCTGATAGCGAAAAGTCGCTATGTCTCTATCCTCATAATCGTTCCTTCTCCGACCACCATATGGTGGTTTGCGAGCGAACCAAGGTGGTTCCACATCGCTTTCTTCTAAATCTTCTTCATAGACATGTTGTCTACGTGCAGGTGCTAGTTTATCAATAGGTTTACCATGAGCTACATTGTCCCCTGGCCTTCTATTGTCATTCTGTCTCTTGTTTGCATCAATTCCATAAGCATCTAGACGATCCACAATCTCCTCAAAACGTTTCTCGAAATGCTGGTACATGTGATCTATCCGCTGCTCTAGACACTACTCCAAATGCTGCAATGCCTTATCCCCATGAGGGGCTCCACTTCACTGAACACCGCCACGGAGAGCACTGCTATCACCATCAATAGCCATCCCCATTTGATACCACATGACGTAGCGTAAGCCTAGAAAACAAAGAATTGCAATAACAAGAAGTCTTTCAGAGATAAATTCTCAAGTATTAGGGTTTTAAATTGAAAGAATAATGGTTGTATATAACAAAAGACCTAAAAGACTATTTATGGTCTAAAAAAGATAAAGAAAAACCTAAATAAAGCAATAAAACACGCAAGAATAAAGGCTGGTATAAAGCTATTAGCCTTCACAAAGATAGGCTAGTGGCCTTTAAAAATAAAGCTAGCGGCTCTGTGGCTGACGGCTTTGGTTGCTAAGCTGGCAACGTTGGAGAAGTAAGTCAGCGGCTTAAGGCCAAACGTAGCTTCTCCTCTCCATTTTAGATGCTTCCACCTTGCTTAAATAGGTATCCGCTACATCGTTCGCATCAAATAGGCATCGGATGATATATCTTAAGTAATTTATTTATTAATAATACTCATTCTGTTTTACTAAAACATTGTTACTTAACTCAATCATAAGAGCCTTTTAACACCAGACAAGTTGTTAAGTAAAAGTATTCTATTTTTGGGTTTTGTTTTCTTTATCGTTCCCGATGGCTTTACATATTTCATGGAAGCATATGATCATGCTAAAAAATAATGGAAGTACTAGTATAATAAGATTCATGCTAGAGTTAATAAAAGGACCTCGTCACACTCGGACAAGCAGACATCTCTAGACGTCATTGCTGAATTTAACATGGTTAATAATAATAATAGTTTCGACTTTCAAGACCAAAACAGGGAGGAATGTATGCTTTTATGATCATGGGTCATTTGTAGAGAACTTAACAATTATCCATCGATATATATCTTATGTTGGCAGCGAAACTCTTCTTGTGGCTCGTTCTATTTCCAACTCAACCAAATTGCATTTTTATGTGCCATTAACATATTAAGCTGGTCAACAAGTTACCGGAGCTACTATGCTACGTTGGATGCATCGGTCTTGTCATGACCCTAATAGGGGCCTAGTGGGATTATCCTGAAGTTGTCCTATTATGTGTGCACCCGTAATATGAAAACCGTCTTGCAAATCAGAGATTACAAGACTTATTTATTTATTAACTTCTCATACATTGATCATACAATACATATAATGCTATTATTGAAACATAATTATGGAATCCGATTTTCCACATCTCACCAAGATTGCAGAGAATCGGTATCCCCTACCAAATAATAAAAATTGGGTTTCAACCTATAAAATACAAAGTCTCAAATATTTGTATCGTTTATCTAAATTATATTGTAAGTTCATAGTGATCTATCTTTCTAACTTCAATGAGTCTGATGGAAAACTCTCTTCACACATTCCTAGCCCATTCCCAACAAGTGTTATTCTTGCATAAAAACTGTTGGGGGGTGAGCGAAACCAACGCTCAGTGAGATAACTTGACCAAACCACACATCAAGAAATAACAAACAAGTTTATTATCAAGCAAGTGTAATGTATCAATCAAACATGTGCTCAATTACAAGTTTGGAGAACTGGAATCCAAAGAGGATGTAGATTTACACCCTACATCGAGGTTGAAGGAACCTAGTCAAGGATCATATTCTAATGACCCACCCGCATAGGAGAAACAGAGAACCATAGGAATAGCAGTTTTCACTTTATTTATCACTTCATTAGATATATTTTCTTCACTCAATTTCCTTTCGGAACAAAGAGACTCCATTAAGTATTAGTCATTTCAAGTCGATACCACGGGCAGCGTTCCTTCTTTTGCCAAGTAGTTCCCGTGGAACTGAACAGAACAAGGATAATCTTGAAAGAACTAGGAAATTTACATCTAGAAAAACCAAGCATTAACCGAGATCCGAAATACTAATACGAGCGGGCTATCACACTTTTTTTTGCAGTATATGCAAGTTATGCAATGCATGACCAATTCAATAGAGAGTCAAATAGTATTAGGTTAGGTTCTTAAGTGTCCATACAATTCACAGACAAACCTTAACATGCTTCATACATTAATTATCATATAATGTAATTATTACTATCAATATGGTGTTTTGGCAACCAATCATACACCATGCGATATACCCAACCCCACATGCATAACAGTATTAGTATATCATTACATATGCAACTATGCTACAAGCACAATCAATGTGATAAGGTCAAAGTTACTCACTTGATATTCTTGCTAAGTCGTAGTAATCTACTGAAAATTCCAAAGATTGATCTATTTCTCCTATAAAATGAGATAAAAGATACTTATTACTATACTAATATTTGCATAACAATCTCGGTTGTACCCTTTTGTCTCCTAAACTCAACCTTTATCATCTTAATCCTAATTTCGTCATTTAAATATGGGTTTTAAGGTTCATAAGCGCTTAGTTTCTTCGGTTGAGTTATAAAATTTGTATAAGCTCTTTTTTCTTAGGAAAAGTGTCTTAAAAGATTTTAAATACCAATTTCAATAGCATAATCTTAACCTAGATCTATTTTATTTGTTTTAACTTTGATTTTAACAAATAAATGGGTGTTGTAAAGCTTATTGGACATACTCTTTCATTTTCTAATTTATTCTTTTATTTTGTATATTTTTCCTTATATGACTATGGATTCGAAATGTTTATACTATGATATCTATTATTCCAGTTTTATATTTTTAATTCTTACTTCATGTCTATTGCTTTGTTTTATGTATCTACTACTAAGCTTTAGTGATTAAATTCATTTTTAAGTATCTTGATCATCACTTGGATGAAACTTATGTTATAATTTTATTTTCGTTTTGCTTCTCTTGATCTTATTTGTACTTATATGTCAAGGAAGAGTTTTTACCAATATAGCTTATTTAAAATTTTGCCTTTTCTAAAGTAGATAAAAACAACTAAGGTTCTTAATTATTATTTACTTTGTTTGTCAAACTTATTTGTTTTTCTATATACTTTGTTTTATATTTTAGACATAGCTACTATTTTTTTTTTAGACATCAATTACTTATTTTTAAATTATTAAGCGAGTTAATTGATTTTACTAATTCTAAAATTTGTTATAGAAGCTTTCTAATAACTCAATTTTGTTATATCCTTTAAGGATCTTATATATATATATATATATTATTTGAATCTCTAATGTTTATAATGTTTTATTATTTCTATTCCGACAGTAGCCTATAATTAGTCATTTTTTTTAAGTTTACGAAATACATTATATTTTTACAAAATTTGTATAGATAATTATTTCTTACTAAAAAGTGACCTAAATAATTTTAAATTCATGTTTTAGTGTAAAATCTTTAAGTAGGCTTATATTACTTATTTTAACTTATATTTTGTTGTGTAAATAGGTGTTAAAAAGCTTGTTTGCATATTATATGCTAGTTACTCAACTTATTTACTTGTTAATTTATATTCCTCCTACTTTTATAAATTCCTATAGTTGGTGTAAGAATTTCCTATATTATATATATATATATATATTTGTTTCCTATTGTCATTATTAAGCTTTTATCTTTGGTAATGAGTTTTATTATTTTTAATTTATATTGTCCATTAATATCTTGAGTGATAACAAATTTTCTTTTATTGTTTATTTTGTCAACCCTATTTGTTTATGTAGGTTAGAATTTCTATTATTTAGAGGATCTTATCTAAATTTCAATTATTAATACATGGTTCCAATGATCTTTTAAATTCATCTAAGTATTATTTTGTATTCTAAATTATAGTTTATCTCTCAAGTTTAATTCTAACTCATTCAAAAATCCTTCATTGTTATCATACTTTTAATATACCTAATGACAAGTTTCTTTATTATAATTTCATGCATCATATGCTTTTATATATATATATATATATATATTATAGACATCTTAGGGTTTATCTTGGTTGAGTTGTATTATCTAGATAGCATTAAAGACATATTCTACTAATGCCTTTGAACTAAACTAAGTCATGTATTAAGTTTTTAGAGTCATAGCCTTATAGTGACAACAAAATTAGAATCTAGGGTTTTCTAAAATCTAAGCTTAATTTTTTCATAGTTTTCTTTACTAGATATAGTATTCTAACTTAATCAAAATTATTATCACCTATTGTTCTCATTCATTTTAATATTAACATAATTGAAGAAGGCTATTCATGTAGAATTTCTATGACAATTCTATGCCTTTAATTTTCTTAATTTATACACATGAAGGAGATTGTAAATTTGTAGAATAGGTTTAGACATTACCTTGATGGTTTAGAGGGAGAGACGATAAATTCTCTTTCTTATATAGACCAAAACCTACATATATAGTTAAGGAGATAATTTTATCATATTCTAAATATAAGATAACTAACTACAATATATTCTTACCCTTGTCTTTTATTTTGTTGAATGGTTGATAGCTACTTGTAGTGGAGTTGCAAGAAAAATGGAGTCTTAGTTGATGGGAGCTCAAATGGGGACAATTTGTTGTAGAGAAGTGGAATTGTAATTTTTGGAGAATTTTGTGTGTTTCACGGTTTTGAATTTTTTGGGAGGGTAGGACTTGCTTTGTTGGTTGTCCATTATTTATAGGAGTCAAGATAACTTATGAAGGAAGGTTTGTAACAACTTATGGAGGAAGGTTTCTAATAACTTAGGGATGAAGGGTTGAGAAAACTTATGTAGGAAGGCTTGACTAGTTTAGGCTTTAATTATTTATTTTATTTAATAAATGTGTTGTTGTTGTTGTTGTTGTTTTTTACGAAAGAGGAAGAGCAATTTTTGCTTATCGGTTCTACATGTCCCTTTAAGTAATTCAACAAGTTAGCATTAATTAAGGGTTTTTATTTGGTGCATTTTTATTGGTAGATGTGTTTTAAAATTGACCTCATATACTCTTTTCTACTCTCTTAAGCTAGCTTACATAGTGGAGAGACTTGTAGCAAATTTAGGCTAGTTTAGTGTTTAAATCCTAACCTCATGTGCAAGCTACTTCTTAAGGAAGGCTTCAGGTGGAATTGGGTCCAATTAATTTATTAGTTATGTGTATTTTTTTTTTTGGGCCATTCACTACTCCCTTAAGCTAGCTACATATGGTGGAGAGACTTGGAGCAATTTTAGGCTGGTCAAGTGTTTCCAATTTTCACTGTGACTTGTAACAACATTTGAGAAAATATTAATAAATTCAAATATCTAGCTAATTTGATCAAAAAATGTCCTATGCGTATATTTATGTTAGTTATATGAGAATTTTATTTCAAACAATTTAGTTAAGGTCCTAAAATATTGTTGAGTTTCAAATTTTGAGTTTAAAATTTACGCGATTTAGTATTTCTAAAGTTTTGTTCCGCGATTAAGGTTTTAGGGTCCGATGGGTCAAAATATAAGATTGATACCTACAGACTCTAATTTTCTAACTAAAATTATGGTGTGGTCTAAATTTTTATTTGAAGTCTAAATAATTAATTGTAGGTCTGTTTATAGCTCTTCATTGAGTATTTATAGCCCTAATGTTTTATCTTTAATAGGTTATTGTTATTATACAGATACCATGAATTATTAGCTTTTTAATGCATTTAAAATTTAAAGCCATTTATTTATATATATATATATATTTATTCTTGGTTCTTGACTTAGATTACAAAATCTATCTTTGGTGTCTTTTTAATGCATTTATTTATTTAGATTCTTAAGGTTTTTAGATCATAAATAGGTTCACAATACTCTAAAGTTTCTAACTAAGGTCTAATCGGGTCTTAAATCCAATATCTATCATATATTTAGGATTCTAATTTACTATCATATTTATATTATATGTCAATCATACTATTATTGTTATATTCTTTTTGAAAATATTTCTTTAGCATATATCTTGTATATACATATATATATATTGTCACGCCCCAAAGGGTACCCTAAACGTGACAGTCCGCCACACTTAATATTAAAGCTTACGTATGACAACCTTAGTCATTTCCAAAAGCTTTTATATTGAGTGTAAAGCTTACTTTCACAATTTTAGAGGACCATATGTAGCATAATGAAGTTTAAGGAAATATAAAAAAAAAACATATTAAGAAAAGAAGAATCACAATAATTATTAGTCCATGGCATAAACTTTACAAACTTAGGGACAACTCCCTAAATTACAAATCTATTAACATGCTAATACTAAACTATACTTTATTCAGATTTCTGATATACAAGAGGGATTACCTGCCCACATGGTCCACATGGCCTTAACCATAGGTACGGGAACTGCAAAAGATAGCTATCGGGGTATAAGCTAATAAGCTTAGTGAGTAATTCCCAAAATTCATACTCGATGTAGATTATCAATCAAGTTTATTATTCAAACGTATGAAATGCAACAACCACGTGAGCATACAAGACATATGACTTTCCGGGAATCATATGTTGAATGAATTTACCCTTCATTCGGGGTTGGGTATTCAGGCCAATTACAGCCACAACTTTTAAATCACTTTTATAGATCTTACCGGCTCCTATACCATCAAAAACTTGTAGTTTATTACAGGCTCCTACTAGCCACAAAAAACTTGTAGTTTATTACAGGTCCTACTAGCCATCAATTTTAAGTAGTTCTTACCGGCTCCTACTCGCCACTTACATGATATACCGGTTATGTCTACCACCACTATTATACACTTGTCCCACCAAATGTATAGTAGCGATGCAATGTGACTCAACATATGAAGTGCATGAATAATTTCTTTAATTAAAGTCTAGTAATTACATTTTAGCTTCTTTCAAGTGATCAATCAATTTCAAACAATTCAAGATATTGATACACATAACTTTATTACAACAGTTTGAGTTTCGATATATTTAGTATTCTTTCAACACATTATCATACACTCCCTTTTGATTTTTCTTAAATTCTAGTGCAACTAATTTTACAAGCACAATCAAGAGTATGAAAGAAAAATAACGGGGAATAACTCACGATGCCATTGCCGTCTATTTCTCTTAAGCGGATGAGTCGTTCACACACTCCACTTAATCGTAATAGTCCTCGGGGTGAAGAAATCCTTCCTCGGGATCACCTAACCAAAGAAAATACCCATAATGAGTTTTTTGAAGATTTCTTGAATTTTTGACAAAACAATGTCAAAGAACGTCAAAGTTCGTATAAAAGAATGTTCCAACTTAAAACGGCCATAACTTGGTCATTTTAACTCGGAATCGCGCATATAATATACCGATTTCTATCTACTCGAAAAGATCTACCCATTTCTAAAATTATTTCCCACAAACAAAGTCATATAGGCTCTGAAAAAGTGGCGACAAAATTCACCACGGATTTCCAAATAAAAACAACTTTGGTTCAAGAAATCAAAATTTGTTTGATAAATACTTAGTTATCTATATAGTTGAAAAATTCTCTTTTTGTAACTATATAACTCATATTTAAGCATGCTCAAGTGTCTTGTTGTCCAATTTATTTTTCTTAAGTAAAACAATGTCGGTTTGAAGCTTTTCGGAAATTGTTTTTGTGAATTTCTTTGAAACGAATACCTTGTTTTCTTTATTTTCTAAAAACGTTTTATGTTGGTTTCATTTATCTTTTCCCAAGTGACTTTTAAAAATAAAATTTCTACTTTCTAAGTTATACTAATAATATTTTTGAAGTTTTCTAGAAAATATTCTTTTCTTCATTTTCTTGTGTAAATTCCCTTATTTACTTGTTTTGGCAAAAATCTTTACTTGATATTTCTCATTCTTTTTCTCATCTCCTATTTCGAAAACAATTACCCATGCATGAAAATTTGGTTTCCTTATAAAAACAAAGTGGAACATTTAAGGACTTTTGTAGAAAACTAATTTCTATAATTCTATTATTTTCCTCTTGTAACTTGAAAAGAAATAACTTTATTATTTTCAAATCATAAATTTTCTTTGCCTATTTGTTTGCAAAGGTCTTATTTAAAATTTCCTTAGTCATCCACCTTATTCTCTTTCTTTATGAAAAGAACCATTTTTGTCAACAAGAATATTTTCTTTTGAAAAAAACAAGGTAGAGTAACGAAGATTTAAGTAGCTTTTTAAGTAAAAATAGTTTCTAAATTCATAGTGAATTCTTTTTGTAACTTGAAAATGAATGAGTTTATTTTTGTTATCTTATATTTTTATGTTTCACAAAAATTTATTCCTAAGTGACAAAAAGCCTTCTTTTATTTGATTATCTTTAGAAAATAAAGCTTTTTGGACAACAATCTAAATGAACATGATTATGAGGATAATAATAAACAAAATAACATAAAGCATAAATAATAAAGTCAAGTATTGGAGTCTTAGCTTTTTCAAGGCTCCCGGGACTAAGAAATAAACTAGTCCCATAAAGAAATAAAATGAAAGAAGAAAAGCTTGTTTTGACTTGATGAGGACAAGTCTAAGACTAGAGACTAGTCTTAAAAACAACTTGAAATAAATAAATTGCATTGAAGTAAATAAATTGCATGAAAGGTAAATAAATTGCAAGATTATGAGCTTACATGCTCTAATTAGTATATAGCTATATAGATATAATAGATAGTTATGAACATAAAAGAAATATAAATGAACATAAGAGGAGCATGAAGAATATATAAAGGAGACATGAACATAAAAGAATTATGATTATGAACAAAAACAAAGTATGAACCTATTGTTGCTTTCTTAACCTTCATGGTTTAGAAAACATACACCAAGCTCATACTAAGTAGATGAACATGGAGACTTCTTGAAAAACTTTTACCTAAAGGAGATGAACTTCTTGAGAGAAAATTGAGAGAAATTTTAGTAGAGTAACTTTAGAGAAGAAGAGGTGTGAAAGAAGTGAAGGTATGAGGGGGTATTTATAGGAAAATGTGGGAGATAAATTGTGTAAGTTAAATAATTGAAAAATAAAATAAATAGAGGAAGAGTGAGAGGGGGCCGGCGCTACATAAGGCATGGGGAAGACCAAAAATTTGATTTTTTGTTATTTTGATAAATAAAAGTAAGAAGTGAGAGATGTGAAATTGTATTGGAAATGAAAAAAGTGTAAGAAATAGGTGTATAGGTTGTAAGAAAAAGTAGAGATAGATGAATAGAGTAGAATAGTAATGAATAGTGTAATGTAAAGTAGATATGACAATTAAAGTACCGGTAGTAAGAAAATACGCGTATAATAGCTATATCTGTTATTTTTACTTACCGGAAAATTACGAAATTGATATTTTTGGAAAACTTATATTTTTACGAGTCTAACGGTGTATTCGGAATATTTTTACTATTCCGGGCTTCCGGACACGTTTTTCGAGAACTGTGTCTGATCGGGTTCGAAGGATACCCGAATTTCGCGAAACTAAAACTTTTATGAAACCTATGGTTATTACGAGCTATTCGAGCTAATTATCCCAACTTCGTTTTTCCGGGCCAAAGAAAACGGCAATGCCGGATTTAGGTTGATACGGTAAACTAGGGTTTTGTTGACCTTTAGGGTTTCGTTTGACTTCTGGTTAGGGTTTTGTGCTAAACCGATTCCGAAAATTTAGGGGTTTACATATATATTTATCTAAGGTCTAGATTTATAAATATTGATTTTCTTTTAATTTTATCATATATTTTTGAACTTTAGTATCGTTTTCTAACCAATAGGCTTTTAAAATTAATTGTTTCTTCTCATATGTGTAATCTAAGGCTATTTATAATCACTTGTAGAATTTTTTACTTGTATTGCGAAATATTGTCTTTTATTGCCTAGAAATTTATTCATCTTGATTATTAATTAGTTATGATTATGGAAGTTATATTTTGTGCCTCAAAACTTTATCTATAAGGATTCGGATATTTCTAATTATAATAGAATTTTTTTATACTTTAATGTTATTAAATTGCGAAAAATCGAAAGTGGTCTTTGTGACTTTTTCTCAAAGTTCTTCAAGATTCTATGTTATGATTTATTAATCATCATATTCAGGTTATCTAAAATTTCGGGGATTACAGGTCTAGGTGTGTTCCCAAAATTTGACTAGCACAAGAATATAATAAAATAGTGATTTCATGAACCAGGGTGGACTCCGAGGGAAAAGAAGAGTCAAAGCGAAAGCATCAAATTTTAAACACCAAGAACGCAAACCCGATACTTCCACCTGCTGTCATGTTAGAAGGCCGTATTATAACCTGGTTTTTATATGCCAATCGTTAGTTGTACAGTACACACTATGTTTTGTGTCTTTTATTTTTTTATTTTTTATTTTTTCACATCAGACTTTCTAGTAAATGAAAATGATTACATATTTTAATAGTTCAAATCAAATAACGAAGGTATATGCTTGCGTGAGTTGAGGTTTCTTTCCTTTCCGTCCCTTTTAAATTCTCCTTTTCCCCCCATTTTAAGTGGCTAGACTTATTTAAAAAATGTGAAAAATTCAAATATTAAATTTCAATACGTGATACTTATATGTGTATCTCCTATAGACTAAGGGAGAAAACTTATATTGGTTAATAAAATTAGGTAATGAATGCGATATCAATATTAGTTAAAGAATTTTGTATTAAGTAGGTAAAAAGGACGGCCTAATAATAATAATAATAGTAATAATAATAATAATAATAAAGAAGTAGGTAAAAAGGCGCATTACTCTGTGTGTGTTAGTTATTAACTAGTTTTTACATCGAGTGTTTCTAATAGGGGAATTGTGATATCCTTTGTGTGTGTGATCTCACGTGGATTGTACAAGGATATATGCATTAGCTTATATAGTTAAGTAGGGGATATCATGTTAACACTAGGTAGAAATTTTTTGGTCAACTGGTTGAAAGGACTATATTGTAAACCTTCAAATTTTGAAATCGGTTTAGCCTAAGACCCTAATCTGGAAGTCAACCGGAACTCTAAAGTCAACAAAACCCTAGTTAGACGTAATAGCTTAAGTTCGGCAATCTTGAATAAGCAACTCGGAGAAAGTAAGTAGGAGTTTAGAATATAGAATAGTGCGTAATTACTTGAGGGAGCTTAAAAAGACCAGATTAGTAAAACCGCAAATCGTCTTGAACCCGATCGGACACAGTTCTTGAAAAACGTGTCCTGAAGCTCGGAATAGTAAAAATATTCGAATATACCATTAGGCTCATAAAATTATAAGATTTTCAAAAATATCAGTTTTATAATTTTTCGGTAAGTAAAAATAACAGATATCGCAATTATATGCGTATTTTCTTACTACCGGTATTTTATTAGTCATATCTACTTCATATTACACTATTCATTACTATTCTACACTATTCTTTTATCTCTACTTTTTCTTACACCTACTCTTACAAACACCATAACCTATAACCTTTACTTTTTACCTTTCCCATAACTTTATTTCACATCTACATTACTTATTACTTCATTTAATCCACAAAATACAAAATAAACTCTCTCTTCCCTCCTCTACTCTCTATGGTCAGCGCCCCCTCCCCCTCATGCACCTCTCAATTTGTTTTATTTTATCTCTATTTAAATCACTCAAAAATCACTCCACATTTTCCTATAAATACCCCCCTCTTCTTTCACTTCTTTGACATATTTACTACTTACAAATTCTCTACAAAAAAAAACTCTCTCAAATTCTCCTCTCAAAACTCTCTTCAAATATCTTCCCAAAACTCTCTCAAAATAATTACAAACCACTTTCTACCTACAACAAAACCCATAACCACATAACACTACTAAAGCCTTCTTTAGGTAAACTTTTCCTATTATTTTCTTCTCCTCATGTCATATAACTTTACATGATCATAGTGTAAGCTCCAGAAAATTTCAGTAAATAATTTCAAGATGAACTTCGAAAATAAACCCTAAAAATCACTCCAAATTAAAATCGAATTTCAACTAGTCTTAAATCATGAATGAATTCGAAAAATTTTCGAATCTTGGGAAAATAAGAATTCTCAAAAACAAAGTAAGAACTCAACATACTATAATTCCAAAACCACTACGTACGACAAATTCCATATTTAACTCCGACTTATAAAACGGGTAATATAAAGCCCAAAAACAAATTATTAAAAAGCAAATAACGATTGACTTTCGAAAATATAACTTAATTCAAGAATTCCGAAAACATTAAGAGATATTAAATACTTACAAAAATGAAATGTAAAATAAATTTCTTAAAGTAAATACGTTGTATAAACATGAAATATCAGTTTCCAAAGTGGCAAAGACCTAAACCGGAAAAATCACCCGGAAACCCTAACCGGAATGCAATAGCCTAAGTCCGGCAACCTAGTGCCCCTAACCCTAGAGGTCGAGGCGTAGCTAAATATGTAGAATAGCTCATAGTAAAATAAGTTTGTTTAAAAATATCAGATTGGTAAATTTTTTTTTACCTATTTCGAACCCGTTCGGATACAGACTTCGAAAAGCGTGTCCCAGGGCTCGAGATATAAAAAATATACCAATAGTACCGTTAGACTCGTAATTTCATAAGATTTCTAAATATATCAGTTATATAATTTTTCGGGTTATAAAAGTTACAGTTATAACCTTTTTATCGTAATTTCATTACTATCGGTAATTGATTAGTCTTTTGCACTATTCATTTTTATTTCATTACAAAATTTTATTATTCTTATAAAGCCTTATATTTTTAGATAAATATTTTATATGTTATAGAAAATTTTGTTTTTCTAAAATTTAGTTCGTTTCGATTCTTTACGGGATTAGATTCTGTTTAAGACTCGATACTAAAAATAAAATAAATTAATTTAATAATTGGAAAATATTTTAAAAATAATTTTTTTTTAGAATTTTTCGGGTTATAAAAATATTATTTATAGCCCATATTCGCGTATTTTGATCATACCGGTAACATAATTGTTAAAATACTAAAATAATTCAAATAATTATTTAATTTTAATTATGAAAAATCTGCCACAAATCTTTGGAATAAATTTTCTAATTTTATTTTATTTTATTTTTTTATTAAAAAAGTACCTTTACAACTCATACCTTCAAGTACACCTTACATATATCACTTCCTTTTCACTTCAATCTTTCTACACATTATCCCACAATTGATGGTAGATTTTTGACTCCTTCATGGCTGCCATTGTCCTTTAATTACTCCATTTTTGACTAAATTAATTATATTCCACTCCTTATTAAAGAAACTACACACACCATTTATTACACAATTCAATTTTTAGTAAAAAAATTCAAACAAACCCTCTCTCTCCTCACTCAAATTCACGTGGACAGCATCCCAATTTCAGCCCTTGTTTTATTTTTTTTCTTTTTCATTTAATACCCTCCTCTCTCTCCATTTAATGCCTTTCATTTATTCATTTTCATTCATTTGAAACCCTATCTCTTTTACTCCTTCTTTTCCTCTCTTTTTCCTCTCTTTCTTTCTTCTTTCTCTCTTGTTCTTGCAAGGAACCTTGCTGCCCCTATATTTTTTTGGAGCTCCCACACATATTTCTTGAAGATTTCTTAAGCAAACCTTCTTCTTAAGCTTCCATAGGTGGTATAGGTAAAATGTAATGAATTTCATGCATCAAATGACCTTCCATAAGCTTAAAAGCTTAGGATGATGATGCCAAAAATGAAACACTCCTTTTCTCTACTTTTATTATCTTGTATTTCAATTATTTTCTTGTTTAAAGTTGATATATTTTGTAGATCTAAATTTTTGTTGCTTTGATTTTTGTTTATGCCATAGATCTAGTTATTTGAGTTGTTATTTTTGTTATTTCTTATGATTTATACATAGATCCATCATCCACATGTGTTCATGCATTCAAAACTAGTTTAGAAAACAAGATCTAGACTTTTGAGTTCATAAAATGCATTAGACTTTGTTTTGTTCATGGATGACTTGTAGTAGCATGATGATAGTAGGAATGTTTTAGAAAACTCAAGATCTATTTTATTTTCAACAAAAATCATTTTCGAAAATTCGGATGAAAATGGAACCATATTTAGAAAAGTTGTTTTTCAACTTCAAAATGTATATTTTTCATTCAAAATGAAGGGCTTAGGGTATAGATACCATAAATGAAAGATTTTGATAAGTGAAGTTTAGATCCATAATGTTTATAGCTTATTAGCATGCATTTGTTTTATGTTTATGTTCATATTAAGTATAGATCTTAGTTATGAACTCAAACAAAATTGTGAAATTCGTATTTTGGCAAGATCCCCATTTAAAAACCACTTTCCAAGTGTCAAAATGTAATTTTTACTTAAGAAAATGAAGGTTTAATATATGTATATCATCAAGACTTCTTTTTACAAGAATCAAAAGTGATTTTCAAAAGTTATTTTCAAAATAAAAATTCTATTTTCGGATTTTGGCCAAGGCCTATTTTAAAAACATGTTTACCAACTCAAAAATGAAGTTTTTATTTAAGAAATGAAAGGCTCTTAGGATAGAATATGTAAGGAATGGATTTTCATGAGCTTAGATAGATTTTATCAAAAGATATAACCAAAAATGAATTTTGTAAATTCGGATCCCAACCAAGACCAATTTTTAGAACCCATGTATCAACTCCAAAACTCATGTTTTATGTGAAAAATGAAGTATATAGGTAATAGATATCATTAAACAATATTTTTTACAAGTTAAAATGAGTTTAGGCATGAGTAATGTGTAAAACAAGTAATGGAATTAAAATGGAAAATTTTGAGTTAGTGATCAAATTGTCAAATTCGTAATTTGAGACGATGCATATGTAATCACTTAGTATTTGAGCTCAAATTGCAAGTTTTACGTGTTAAATGAAGTCCTTAGGTAATTGATATAGTAAAGCCTTAAATTTTAATGCTTTAAACAAGTTTTTCCCAAAAGGAATCATGCAAAAAGTGGATTTTCTAAAATTCGGATTTTTGAGTAAATCATATTGGAAAACATATTTGCAAAGTGTAAAATGCAAATTTTTGTGTAAGAATGAAGCCTTAGTAGTTATATATGGTTGAGCCTTAATTTCTAAATATCAAATGATTTTTACTTAAAGAAATCACTCAAAAACTATTTTTAAAATTCGGATTTTGGAATCAACCCCACTTGAAAACATGTTTACAAGTGTAAAATGGAAATTTTTATGTAGAAATGAAGGTCATAAGTAATATATAATGAAGACTCAATTTTAACAAAAATAATTATATTTTCTTAAGTAATAAATCCAAAACAAATGGAAATGATCAAAGTTAGAAAACTAGATTTTTCATAAGTAGTTGTTATTATGGTCTTGCAAGATAAAAGTTATAAAATTTCCTTTTAGCAAAAATCATCAAGATCATGCATACATTAAACTCATCTCATGTCATTCATGTTAGGAAATCATTCATATTGCATGTATAGTTAATCTATATAGTAGAAACATTACAAACATTTACAAAACTATTTTTCGGAAATTAAAATTGTTGCTGCCCTAATCTGATCTCACCTTTTTGAGGCTTCAAAGTTTTCAAAACTTGAAAATAATATTATAAATAGATAGATCTTTCGAAGTAGATAGAAATCGATATATAATTTGCGGGATTCCGAGTTAAAATGACCAAGTTATGACCGTTTTAAGTTGGAATTCCCGCTTAGGACGTGAATTGCGAATTTGATAGTTTGAATGAGATAGTTTGGATTAGTTAAGTGATGAAATACTTATTGGAGTATTTCTTCCTTTTTAGGAGATCCCGAGATCGACGATTCCCTGCCACCGAATTATTATTACTAGAAGACCGGTGATCTAATGGCCGAGTGAGTTTTCTCCTTGTTTTGTTACCTTGAATGTGCTTGTAGTTAGTTGCATTAGAATTATTGGAACAAGATAAAAATCGATATGAATGGGGATGGGATATATAATGAGACTGTGATGGATGTATGCCAAGGAATACTAAAGCATATCGAAACCACGATTTGATTGGATGACTGCACTGTTCATATTATTTCTGTTATATGTATGATATTGGTTGGTCATTCTAAAGAATTTATAAATATTTTTACCTAAGCAAAAATTAAATTGGTCATGCATCGCATCGGACATATTGCATTTGGTAGCGTGCTACTCCTACGCAGGTCGATCGGTATGGTCCGAGGACTCGTTTAGATAATGAGACCCGGAATCAGAGCTCATTCATAGGAAACTAAGGCGCATCGGGGATGCATTCCATGTGTGAGCCTAGCCGAGGCGAGTGCTAAGAGCCGAGGGCTTGGGGACTAGCAGCGGTCGTGTAGACTTCAATACCATCCCTAACCCAAGATACAGAGGGCGTAAATCCGTTCTGTGTGTGGGTTCCAGATACCCATGCATAATTGCTTGCTCATGTGTTTGTCCATGCATAGCATATGGTTGATTATAACTTGCTTGTCATGGTGCGGAATTAAGGGAATTCTCACTAAGCTAGTGTAGCTTATACCCCAATAGTTGTTTAAATAAGTAGGTTATTCCAAGAATACTAAGTGGGGACCGAGATGGTTGAAGCCGAGAATGACTTCGGGATTCTGGCAGGATATATGGATGTTTGAAGTTACCAACTAGATTTTTATGAGCTGCCTTATAATATTTTTATGTAGGCAAGTCTATGGACGAATGTATTTGGAGTTGAATGATTTGTATTTTGAAGTGTAGTGATCCGTATATGAAGTGTAGTGATTTGTATCTGAAGTATAGTAAATTTGTATTTCCTTTACATTGTTACTCATTTGTATCAACATAAAATGTATCATTCCGATATGTCTCCTTTATGTGTTAGATGCCTTGTACATAGTATGGAAGCCTTCGCGTGACTGAGGTGGTCATTCTTAGGCTTTAATATTATGTACGGCGGACTGCCACGTTTAGGGTACCCTTCGGGGCGTGACACATAGTGTGAGTTTCTAAAAACTAAGTGTTATGGAAGCTACTCTATGTTCATGTATTGTTCTTGTTCATGAAACTCCATTTATGTATTTATTGTTTTATTTTGTTCTTACTATTGTTATTATATTATTATTATTATTATATTATATATATATTCTTTAAAGCATATAAGCTCACTTGCAATTTATTTATTTTCATGCAATGCAATTTATTTATTCCTTGTTATTTTAATACTAGTCTCTAGTCTTAGACTTGTCCTCATCAAGTCAAAACAAATTTTTCTTGCTTTCATTTTATTTTTCTTTTGGGACTATTTTTTAGTCCCGGGAGCCTTGAAAAAGCTAAGACTCCCAATACTTAACTTTATTATCTATGTTATTGCTTGCTATTAATTCTCATAAATCATGTTCATTAAGATTGTTGTCCAAAATTTTTAAGTTCTAAAATTAATTGATAAAAAGAAGGTTTTATCACTTAGGAATAAGTTTATATGAAATATAAAATCTATGGTTTAACGAAAATTAAGTCATTCCTTTCCAAGTTACTAAAAGAACCCACTACAATTTTAGAAACTACTTTTGTTATGAAAAGCTTTTTAAATCATTTATTATCCCACTTTGTTTTTCAAAAGAAAACGATTTTCGGTACAAGAATGATTTCTATGAAAAACATAACATGAGGAAAGGATGAGAAATTTTCAAATAAAGATCTTTTCAAACAAATAGACAAATAAAAATTGTATAGAAAATAAATAGGAAACATAACACCAAATGAAGAGAATTTAGGAAAGAAGAAAATTATTTTTTGAAAAAGGTCATCTAGGAAAAATAATGAGTCAAACAAGAAGTGATTCTTTGAAAAACAAAGTATTCATTTAAAAGATTTACAAAAATAAATTTCTTGTAAACTATAGTTTTCTAAACTTTTAATTTGACATTGTTTTACTTAAGAAACATAAATGGACAACAAACACTTGAGCATAAATAAATATGAGCTAAGTAGCTATAAAAAGAGAATTTTTCAACTATATAGATAACTAAGTATTTATCAAACAAATTTTGAATGATTTAATATTTGAACCCAAAATTATTTTGAGTTGGAAATTTCGTGGTGAATTTTGTCGCCACTGTTTCGGAGCCTATATGATCTTATTTGTTAAAAATAGTTTTAGAAATGGGTAGATCTTTTTGAGTAGGTAGAAATCGATATATTATATGCGCAATTCCAAGTTAAAATGACCAAGTTATGGCTATTTTAAATTGGAATTCTCCTTTATACGAACTTTAACGTTCTCATGACATTGTTTTGTCAAAATTTAAGAAAATCATCAAGAGATACTCATCTTGGGTATTTTCTTTGGTTAGGTGATTCCGAGGAAGAATACCTATATCCCTAAGACTATTTCGATTAAGTGGAGTATGTGAGCGACTCATCCACTAGAGAAATCGTCGTCATGGTATCGTGAGTTTATATCCTTAAAATGCTTTACTTGTTTGTGCTTGTAATTTAGTTGCATTAGAATTAAGAAAAGACAAATGGATATGTTTGTAAAGGTAATTCTTTGAAAGAATCCTAAGAATATCGAGGCCGGAATTGATTAAATGTTTGTTTTAATATAACACTTGATTTGTATGAAATTCCTTGATCACCTTAAATCTGGTAATAATAATGTTATGATATCATAAATAAATGGATTCACGCATACCATGAAGTGAGTTACATTACATTTGGTGATTATCGTTGGGTGAGAAGGATTGTAGCTCGGGTCGAAAGCAACACTTGGCGGAGTGACCGAAAGCGATTGCTTGGCGACATTAAGGAAATGCTTGGCGGAAGATCCAAAAGTAAGGCTCAATTTAAGTAGACTTCATATACTTGGCGATATTGGTCGAAAGCATAAATCTTTTTAACAAAAACTACTTATTTTGAGGTTATGTATCACCAAACCCCGAATGGAGGGCGTTAATCCATTCAACATATAGTTCTCGGAAAACTATATGCTTTGTTTGCCTACGTGTATGTTGCATTCCATTTGTTTGATTAAACAACTTGTTTGAAATTTTGTTACAAGAAGTTATTTATAGAAATAGTTCTCACTAAACCTATTAGCTTATACCTTTATAGATATCTTTTGCAGTTCCCTTATCTGTGGTTGAGGCCACGAGGACCCCACAGTCAGGTATTTTCTTTTGAATAAGGAATTCCTAGATGAAGTTTAGTATTGGATAAGATATATAAATATTCTTGTAATAGATTAGTGAATAAGAGAAATGTCCCTAAGTTTGTAAGATCATTGTTATAAGTAAATGAATATTATGAATCCTCTTCTCTTAACATGCTATTATATCTTCTTAAGCTTCATAATGCCATGTATGGTCTCTAAATTTGCAAGAGCACACCTTACACTTAATATCAAACTTTTGGGAGTGGCTAAGGTTGTCATACTTAAGCTTTAATATTGAGTGTGGCAGACTATTACGTTTAGGGTACCCCTTGGTGTGTGACATATACCATTAATGTTTATTAGTTTGACTATTGACTATTTTCAGTTTAGAACTTTGCAAATTCATGCATGTTGTTTTTCTTTTAATTATTGTATGGATTACACACACACATATTATTGACTCTTAGTAGCTGTAGAGGACAATTATTGAATCAAATAGTACAATTGACATTAAAATAATACAGAATACCACACATGTTTAAAACATGTCGATCATAAAATTAGAAGTCCATGAAAGTCAATTAGTGTTAGAACGGTTAAATTTTTCAAAAATTACAGAAAATTTTCCTTATACTACATAACTTTTTAAAATAATTGAAAACAACCTAAATAAGTACAATCATGTAATTAGAATGATTTTTAGCTTCTATCTAAAAGAAATAAGGAGAAGAAATCAAGATAGTGAATTTAAGGTGAGTAATATCAAAGAACCTTTGAAATTGCGGCACAAATCTCACAAAATGCCCTTTTTACTGTTCGATATAGCAGCCGCCAAAACCCTTCACTTCGTCCCCTTTTCTACTCTTAACTTAGACCCAATTTTCTTTTCTTCTTACTCATTAGTATCTTTAAATACTCTCTAAAGGTAAGACACTAAAACTCAAAACCCTGATGGCATATTAGGTTACGAATCAAGGGCTATTTAGAGATCAAGTAATAATAACTTTTTTCTCTCTTAAATCCTCTAGGAAAAGGAGAAAATGAAGCTCAAGAAGTAAGTGGTGGTCAAGGTTAAAAAAAGAGTTCATGTGTTTTTCCTAACTAAAGAAGCTATATTCTTAACTTCGTTGAATATATGGTAATATAGTGAAGTAGGATGATGGGTTGAGTTTGGTTGGCATGTTTTAGGTAGTGGTGATGGAGCTTGCGGTTGGCCAAGGTTGAATACTTTTTACTTGTTTTGATGTTTAGTTGTGTGTATTTTGAGAATAATAGTATATTTGTTGAAATTGGGTTTAATATGAAGTGAGTTAAAGTTACGCAATTGATGAAATGTGGTGGTTTAGCTTAGATATAGGTGGAGACATTATGACATTGTGTTGGTGGCTGTACAATTTGGTGTTTTATTGCATGATTAATTGAAATTTAATTGATTCATAATGTTTAGGAGCAATCTCTAATAGCTACAAGTGCTTAAAATAGAAATGAGATGTTTTACTGTATTAATTGGTGGAACCGGTCATAGAGATAACAAATCAAATGTGCTGACTTTGAGGGTTGATTTAAATTGATGTTTTAAGTATTTGACAATTTGGGTTTTTTAATGACAATATGATATAAAATGAAGAATTGATTTGGTAAGAATCAAGTGTTATGCATGTTGATGAGTAATTTGATGGTTTAGTTACAAATTTTGGCTTTAAAGGATGATTTTAATTATATGGGTTGATTTAGAAGTGATTAAATATCATTTGGAAGAATATAAATGATATGAGTTAATATTTTGCCTCAGCCAGCAGTGATGGATTTTACGTTGGAAGTGATTAGGGTACTAAATAGATATGTGTATAACAAAATAAATAAAACTAAATACGGACATAAAGTCCATGAAGTGTTTTGATGATTTTAGAAATTATCGAAAGATGTTGTGCATGCTAGGTAGAGCTAATCTAGATTTTAATATAAAAGACCCTTGAGTAAGAGGTTCAATATAAAGTTAATTAGAATGTTGGAATGATGAAACACATGGAT
Source organism: Combretum micranthum (assembly GCA_024138025.1). Lineage (NCBI taxonomy): Eukaryota > Viridiplantae > Streptophyta > Magnoliopsida > Myrtales > Combretaceae > Combretum > Combretum micranthum. The sequence goes on from JAMXBD010000517.1 coordinate 293,554, forward strand.
GTAATATGGATAGCAAACTGGAATTTTTAAAAAAATTTATAATAACTTACGCCCTTTCCAAACTTAGATCCTATTGGGATGATGATTTTGAGCTAAGTGGAATATATAATAACATATGTGTCAAGTTAAATGACTATAATCCTTAGAACCATACTTAGAATGATCTAAATAGTTTAAGATTTGTAAAATATGTAGTTTTCATGAACTTGGTCATCCTCTAAGTATATGAAATTTAGCCATCCAACAAAAGGCAAGAGCTTTAGTCATCCCATAAGAATATCAAGAACCAAAGAATTCCTATTTAGGAACTTTGGTAATCCTCTGAGTATTCCTATTTAGGAACTTTGGTCGTCCTCTTAGTATAGGAGCTTTAGCTATCCAATAAAAAATTAGAAGCTTTAGTTATCCTTTGAGAAAATTTTGGGAACTTTGGTTTTCTTTTCAATCAAAAAGAAGTTAACGAGTCCAATGGATGATACAAAGTGATAACTAGACTTTATTAGATGGTCTACAGTAAGAACCTAGTAAGACTCTTAATTTATATACCTTTATAAAGATTAATTATCAAATAATCAACAAAGAAACAGTCTTAGACAATTGCCAACTCAAGGAGTGCACTCAAATTTAGAAAAAGCTAGCTCATGGAGCGCCAATCCATGGAAAGTGCTAGCTCATAGGAGCGCTATCAAATTAGAAGGTGCTAGCTTAGAAGAATAGTGAAAATCTATACCTTCATGTGTTTTTGACTTGAAGTTTTAAAAAATTATAAGAATACTAATATATTCTATTCAACTTTGGTCACAACCACCAATTTAGGCAAGCACACTTATCAAAATAGCATAGAAAACATTATGTCATATTCCTTAGGAATCGTTAGCATCTACCGTACTCATTTTTAATCAATTACCTAGCCAAGGAAAATGCAACAAGGCATGACAAACAAATATTCACAAACTAAGGTAATCCAACTTATATACAAGCAGATATTTAGGAGATGAGTTGAAATGAAATAATAGTCTTAGATTTTACTTTACTAATTCCTTATGATATGATTTTTTAACACAAACTTGGTGAGTTCTTTGTCGAGTATACTTGTACTATCGAATTCACTAGTACGGGTTAATGCCTCTCTCAAGTGTCAAGAACCTCTAAACCTAAGCTACACTACCGGAATCTCTTTTCAAGTTATTAGCAAACTAGATTGCATTAAGCTCAAGAGTCCTTTGATTAAAAACCATTCTCAATCAATTTCTAATCAAGTGATAATAAGTTTTACTACTCCTATCTCTAGGTAATTATGAGTAACTTCATTAACAGCCTAAATTTATTCAAAAGAATTATTTCTCAATCTATTCAATTGAAATTTGATATGAACTTACATGGTGCACACACATAAACCCATGAATTTAAGCTAAAGTAACTAATTACAAGTACTAAATATTATTCATCAATGTACATTCGAAATCACATGAATCAGGTTTTTGATTAAAAAAACCTAAGATGAAATAGTTATTTCTCCATGGATTTTAACATTCAGTATGCAATCAAAAGAAATAATGTAAAATGAAAACATATACCTATTGAAAGACGAATTCTTCCAAAACAAACTTTCAATTAGTTCGTCGTCACTAGAAGAACTTTAAATTCCTAGTGAAAGCAGAATTTCTCTCACTAGAAATTCTCTCTTTAATGTTTACACACCTATTCTATATTAGTAATTCCTTACAATATGGTATAAAGCAATTGCAACGCCCATGGACACTTAATTATATGTAGAGCTGGACAAATGGGCTATGGCCCGCGGGCCAGCCCGTTTAACCCACTTTAAAAGCGGGTTAGGGTCAGCTTTTTTTAGCTCATTTAAAAGTGGGTTAATTTTACCCAACCCACTTAACCCGCGGGCCAAAGTGGGCTAGCCCGTGGGTTAAGTGGGTTGACCCACCAACCCACTTTTATAAAAATAAAATAAATAATTATAGGGTAAATATGTATTAATGAAGGTTATTCTTGAGATTTTTATACTTGAAATTAAATTTATGTGTTAATTATAACAAAGAATGACAAATTGATGCACATGCACCATAAAATTTTATAAAATATATTATTATTGTTTTAAATGAAATATATTATCTATTAAGTTATTTTAGAAAACTTATTTTTATATAAAAAGTAATTAAAACAATAATGAAATTAATCATTAATATATATAACCTTATAAAACTCTCTTTTTTATTTTATATATATATCTTATTCAATTAGTATAAATAAGTTAAATGGGTCAACTTGGCCCATTTAACTCACAAAATATATAAGTGGGTTAAAAGGGTCAAAAAGTGGGCTGGCCCGTTTAACCCACCGGCTAAAGTGGGTTGGGTTAGGGTTAGGCAATTTTGGCCCGTGGGTTAAACGGGCCAACAAATTTTGGCCCGTTTAACCCAAGGGCCAAAGCGGGCCGGGCCGGGTTGGCCCGTTTAACCCACTTGCCCACCTCTAATTATATGCGTTAGGCATGGAAATCATAAAGGTTTTATTCGCTGATATGGTAGATTCTTTATAACAAATTTTGTCAGATTTGCACATGTACAAGAAAGAGGTCGAGTTGCAGCTTGAATCACGACCTCGATTAATGGGTGTGGTTGGCTTTGTCTCCAACTTCTTTGATCGCAATTTTGCTCAGTGTCTTTTGTGGTTCTCGCCACAAGCGTGCCTTTGAGTGTAATTAGAGATGCTACTTGTTTTACCCTCGATTATAATTCCAAGTTGCTACAGTTTGATCTTTGAGTAACTATCCTTGTTATTTTGGCTTCAATTCTTCCTTTAGTGCTTAATGAAGTTGGAAAACAACAATTAAATAGTAAGAGTATGATCATATAGGAATTTTGTAAAATGATCAATCAAATTAAGCACAAATTCCCATGATTTGAATAGAATAAAAATCACTTATCAAAAAGCATGATCATGATTAAAAAACAGCTTAAAAGGAGCACTACTAAATCGAGAAATACCAACTTAAAGATTGCAACAAAATTTAGAAAGGAAAGCTCAAGAGGTCCTAGTCCAAGAAATATGCCACTATAAGCAGCACCAAACTAAGAAATGCCAGTTCGAAACCAGTCTAAAAACTATGCTAGCTTAAGGAGCACCAAATCAAGAAATGCGAACTAGAAGAGCACAACCACATTCAAAATGGTAAGCTCAAGAAATGTCAGTCCAAGAAATATGCCAGCCTAAGGAGCACCAAATCAAGAAATGCTAGCCCAAAGCGTGCGGCTCAATTTAGAAAAGGAAAGCTCAACAAGCACCATTCCAAGAAAAATTTCAGCTCAAGGAGCACTAATCCAAATCACAAGCTAGCTTAAGGACTGTAGTCGCATTCAAAATAAGCAAGCCAGCTCAAGAGTGCAAGGAAAAATTTTAAAAAGAAAAAAGGCTAGCTCATGAAATGCTATTCTAAGTAAAAAGGCATGCACATGAATTTAGAAAGTTAGCTTAAGAAGCGCTGATAAATAGGCCAACTCAAGGAGTGCTAAGTCAAAAGCCAGCCTAAAGAGCGAGATCAAATCTAAGAAAGTGCTAGCTCAAGGAGCACTAATCTAGGAAAAGATACCAGCTTAAGAAGCATAATTAGATTCAACAGCAGAATTAGATTCGGTAGAGTCCTAGTTTAAGGAGCACATCAACCTAGTGAAAGCTAGGTTAAAGTGTACCAACATAAACAAATGTCAGTTTAAAGGAGCACACTTAAAGGATGTTCAACATCAACCTCAAATGATCAATACTCTCTAGTGAAAATATTTACGAACGTTTTTGCTACCTCCAAATTTAACCTTAAACTTTCAAAAAGTGAAAATTATGTCTCTTCTTTTGTCTTTGTGGCGAAGTTTTTGTCAAATATCATCATAAAGAGGAGTAGCTGTAGATATCTCATTTTTCTCCCCTCTTAAAATTCATATTAAAAGATTACAAAATTAAAAGGTGCAAAAAAGTGCCATGTTAGAGTCAACGGTGGTTATTGAGTGGTTTAAGTGCTTTCTTGAGTTAAAATGATTTTTGGAAATCCAAATTGCATATGCGATTCAATAAAATGTGAGTCTCTTGGCAAAAAGACGATTTTTTTTTTAAACTTACTACAATTTATCCAATGTTTTGATTGTCATAAAATACAAAATCTTAGTAAATAGATTCTCTAAGCGGCACCTCAAATGGATCTATATTGCCTAGTTTATAGACACATATAGTGATAAGATAAATCAAGCCTTGAAAAATTTAATTTTACTACTTAGCTCAATTTTTTATTCATAAAATAATATATAATTTTATGAAATTGTAGTATCAAATCGTGCTTTAATCCAATGTAAAATTATTATTATAAGAATTTTCAAAACTTCGAGCTAAAAAATTTTTTTTGTATGACTCATAATTTTATCAAAAAGAAAATGCCATTATTTGTTTGCATATGTAATTTAGGTTTTCATTATAAAATTATTTAGGCATCGGATTAATCTTTGGCATTTTATATATCCAGCAATAAAGCAAACACAACTCTGTGGAAAGGTGTTATATAAGCTCGTGGAGACCGAGGTTCATATCCTAGTGGGTGTAACATAGGTGCCCGACTACACCTAGAGAAATCTGATTTATTGTCCGCCTTGGGTCATGCTTCACTTCATCACCAACCTCTAGACATTAGAATAGGCGCAAATACAACTTTCCAGCTCTCTCTTTCTCTCTCTCTCTCTTTCTTTCTCTCTGTTTTTTTTTTTTTTTTTTTTTTTTTTTTTTTTTTTGCGGCCTTTTTTGACCAAAATTTTGTCGTGTTTTCACCAAATTAGTGGTGAAAATGCGAAGTAAGCATACAGTACTTCACATAATGACCATTTAACAAAGATTTCGTTAATTAAGAGGCAGTCAAAATTGCCTTCAAAATGAAAGAAAACAAAGAAAGTACTTAATATGTTCTGTCAAAAAAGATTAAAATGAGAGCAAATTTTTGTGCAAAGGACAAATTTGAAAACTCTTTAAACATCTTTGACTAGTAATTATGAAAAAAAAAAAAAAAAAAAGAAATCTCACTTATCTTTCCCTAAAAATTCATGAAACGGTCGAAATGTGTCAATGAGAAAAATCACTTATTGCTTTCCTTCATGAATCCATATCGGAACAAGTATAAATAGCCGATCGAATAAAGCTTTCGGAGACAAAACACGCATCACTCCATTCTCATATTTGAATCTGCTCACTTTCTCTCAATTAAATTTTCAATAACTTCGTTCTAGAAGTCCTTTCTTTGTAGGTGCCCGTGATGTAAACAACAGTTCCAGAAACTCTTTCAAGTTACAATAATTCGGCTTTACTTGCTCACATCAGTCAAAGAAACTAATGTTCGAGTGTCTAAATCCAAGTTTTCAACCGTCATTCACCGATAACCGTTCATCGTTATGGGAATAGGATAACACCTAGCAAAGCCGCTCACATTACAAAGATAAGTTCATCACCACTGTCGATTGAGCTGATTTCTATCTACTTTGTCTCCGATCTACAATAATCATAATTATACCAGGTAAGTCGTCTTACTTGATCATCATCATCACATTGTTAAAAAAAAAAAAAAAAGTGAAACCATGATGTTAAAACTTGAAAGAGAACTTGTATGGGTCCTCGATTGGATTTTTGTTTTCCCATGGTGTAAAACTCAACAAAAGTCACAAAAATTAAAAAGGAAACATTAAAAAAAAAAGAAAGAGAAGAAGAGACGATGATGGCATTGGTGAGAATCTTGTTTTTTAAAAAATATCTTTTAAATAAAGGGAATAAAACTTATTTTTCAAAAAAAAAAATTGAAGTGAAAATAATTTAAAAAAAATTAAAAAGAACTGGCACACTAAAGTTTAAAATAAAAATGAACTACGTGATGTCTAATTGTGAATAGGGATTACGTGGGCACCTTGGGATGACTTAAAAAATAATTTTTTTATTTTACTATATTTTGTAAATATCAATTTGATTCACATTTTGTTTATAAATGTTATTGCTATGTAAACATAAGTGTAAATAATAATCGTAATACTTTATAACTTTAACAAGTGCTTGTAAATGATATTATATTGTAAATATGAGCATTAAGAAAATGAAATTTAATTAAAGAATTGTGAGATTTTAATAAGATAGCCTTTGAATTCATTAAAACTTTGGTTTATTAAAATTGATTTTAAATCGATTTTTATAGCAGGTTAGCAGTAAAATAAAGATCAACTTATCTATTGATCCTAATTTATTTATTTTTTTTACTTTAGTCAAGTGATGACTCCTAAAATATTTAAAAAATTAAAATTATTTAAATTTCTAGTCAAAGATTTGTATCAAATGGATTAGAGTTTGATACAAATTGAATTTAAAAACATTAAAACAGAAACAAAAAGTCCAAGTTTTACAGCTTGGCGACTCCACTAAGGACACCAATATATAAGAGGGTTAGTCACCTAATGTCACGTTCCTAAATGGAGTCTAGAAGGATTAACTTGTAGTTATCATATCGAGTATGCATACAAGATATGAGAACCATTTTGCAAGTTAGAGATTGCAAAACTCTACTTAATATTGCTACACAAGTTTTAATTGCACAAAAACATTTTGATATTGAAGGAAATAAAGATTTCCATTGTCCCTCAGAATCGCAGAGAATAGATATCCCCTATTAAATAGTAAAATAAGATAGACACTTACATATTACAAACTTGCAAACAACATATAACTAATCTGAATCTAAGCCTATCTTCTTATCTTTAAGGACTTTATAAAGAAAATCTCTATCTATACATATCCTTAGCCTGTTCCAGGCTTAAGCTATTCTTACACAAGAACTATAAGGGTGTGAGCTAAACTATAGCTTGGTGAATAACAATGACCAAACCTTAAAACAAACAAAGGCCAAGCAATTGTTATTAATAAACATATACAATGCAACACTCAACAATATGACATACAATGTTTAAATGATCGAAATCAAAATCAATGGAGATTTAGGTCCTCGCATGGGGGATTAAGGACTAGCTTAAGTCATTCACGCCCAGGAGAAACTGAGAACAAAGGAATGGGGTATTTTCTCAACTCATTGCCATATATATATATATATATATTAATTACTAACATAACCTCGAACTTCTCCTATAAAATAACTAAGGAGGGAAGATTTCTTTTGAAATTTATTTATTATTTATATATGTATCATCAACATAACCTCCACTTCACCTTAGAACCTTAAAGACTCTCTAAGTATTAATCCCTAAAGTCGACTCCAACACGGGTGACATCCTTCGATGCTGGTGTAGTTCCCGTATGCCACGGCCCAAAGAGTATCTTAAACGTGATAGTTTATTGTATACGATATTAAAGCTTAAGAATGAAATTCCTTAGTCATGCGAAAACTTTGACACCATATGCATGGCGTACTTTCATAATAATAGGAGACACCAGTGTGATATTTTGTTTAAGATAGTAAAAATTATAGCAATCAAGAAAACACTTAAACATCATATTTATAACTTAAAGGTCGATAGTCTTACAATATCATAGGAGCATTCCCTCGATAAATCTCTAAAATAGTGTAGTCTTACTTAAACAGATAACTATAGCTAGAAGATTTTAAATGAAATATAATCTAAAGTCCTCAAATAGAATTTCTGTAAACCCCCAAAGTTTTGCGATCGGTTAATCTTAAACCCTAATCAGAAGGTCAACCGGAAACCCTAAATTCAATAAAACCCTAATTAGACGTAACAATTTAAGTCCGACAATCCCGTGTTCGTAATCCTAAGTGAGTAAGTAAGAGATTAGTATGTAGAATAGCTCGTAATAATATAAGAAAGCTTAAAAATATAAGATTAGCAAAACTGCAAATCGTTTTAGACCCAAACGATAAGTAAAAATAGCAGATATCGCATTTATACGCGTATTTTCTTACTATCGGTACTTTATTGTCATATCTACTTTACATTACACTATTCATTACTATTCTACCCTATTCATTTATCTCTACGTTTTTTTAACACCTACTCTTATACTCTATACACCTATTATCTCTACATTTTACATTTCCCATAACTTTATATCACATCTACTTTACTTATTATTATATTTAATTAACAAAAATACAAAAATTATCAACTCTCTCCTCTCTCACTCACCATGGTCGGCGCCCCTCCATCTCTCCCTCTCTCATTTTTTTTTTCAATTTTTCTTTATTTAAATCACACAAAATTCACTCTTCATTTTCCTATGAATACCCCCCACCTCTTTCGCTTCATTCACACATTTACTACCAAAACTCTAAAAAAAATTATCATCTCAAAATTTTGTCCACAAACACTCTCAAAACTCTCCCAAAATACTCTCAAACCCCTTTCACATACACAAAATCCATTCACACATAATTCTCCAAAAATGCTCTTTAGGTAAAATTTTCTTTATATGTTTCTTTTTGCCATGTCATGTAACTTTACATGACCATGATGTGAGTTTCTTAAAACTTAATGTTATGGAAGCTACACTATGTTCATGCATTGTTCTTGTTCATGAAGAACAACTTATATATATGTTGTTATTTTATTTTGCTCATATTATTATTGTTATTATATCTAACTAAAAATAATTGTGTATTTATATATATATATATATATTCTTCAGAGCATATAAACTTGCAATTTATTTAAGTCAAAACAATTTTCTCTCTTTTATTTCCTTTTCTTTTTGGGACTAGTCTACTTTTTAGTCCCAGGAGCCTTGAGAAAGCTAAGACTCTCAATACTTGACTTTATTATTCATTATGCTATTTTTGCTTGTTATTATTCTCATGATCATGCACATAAAGATTGTCACGCCCCAGCGGGTACCCTAAATGTGACAGCCCGCCGTACACAATATTAAAACTTAAGAATGACTACCTCAGCACTCGAAAGCTTCCATATCGGTACAAGGCGTACATTCACAACAAAGGGAGACCGGTGGAGTAATGCATTTTAAGACATTGGCAGCGGAACATGCAAAATAACTTAATATATATTTCATTGAAATAAAAGTCTTACAGCTTCTAAGGGGCATTCCCCCGATAATTCATAATAACATGGTTCTAATATAACATAACTAAGCTAGAAGATTTTAGAAGAAATCTACTCTATAACTTCAAAATAGATTGCCTCCAAAAGCTTCTCAAAATGGATTCTACCCGGGAAATCAAGATGGTCTCGGGTGCAAAAAGGTAACCTGCAATATCAAAAGTCTATAGGAGTATAAGCATGACTAGCTTAGTGAGATATTCCTTACGCAATAGTACTCATAACAATCAAACAAGTTTATTAATCAAGCATATGAATGCAACAACCATATGATCAAACATTACATACGACTATCCGGTTTCGTATGTTTGATGGATTTACCCTCCATCGGTGGTTAGGGAATGCTTTGAACTGGGTCCCGAACAACCTCCTCAAGTTTGCGCGCATCTTGGGGTTCCAACGAACCGTACTACTAGTCCCCGGGCCTTCCATGCCCAAAGCGATCGATCCGGCTCGGCTACACCTTGAGGCCGTATTCCCCGTACGTCCTAACCCTCAAGATGTAGCTAGGCAGCTTACCTTTCCGGTCCCACGCTGAGGAGTAGTAGCAAAACTTCGAAATGATATTCTAAGTGATATGCATGAGCAATTTATTATATGGGGATTTCAATATGGCATTAAATCATTTAAAGCGATCAACCAATATTTACACACATAACAATACATACATGGAAACACTTATATCAATCATAAATCGGGTTCCGATATACTTATCGTTCATTGTTCGCACACAATGAATCACATACATAATTCCCATAATATCCCACATGCATATCAATTTTATCTTTTCCTACATCTAGTGCTCTATTCTACAAGCACATGTGCGAATACATAAGCGTAAAGGAAACTCACTCGTCCATAGCGCTCTAGGAGTCGAAGTAATCCTCGGGGAAGACAAGATCGTGATCCTCGACACCTAAACAAAAGAAATACCCAACATGAGTATTTCATCCAAGATCTATTCAAGTTCTATACTTCTATCTTAAAGAATTCGTAAAATCGTATGGAATGGAAATCCCAACTTAAAATGGCCATAACTTGCTCATTTTAACTCGGAATTTCGCATATTATATACCGATTTCTACCTATTCGAAAAGATCTATCTATTTCTAAGGTTATTTTCATCAAAAGAAGTTATTTGGGTCTCGAATAGCAGCGTACAGATTTGATACGAATTTTCCAAACTTTAAAACTAGAGTTTTCAAACTTTACTTCACTCAAGGGCTTTTGTACAAAAATATAGATATATAGTATGATTGAAAAATCCCTTGAATATATGTATATACATATATGTATAATCTCATACTATATGCATGAATTTGGTGTTGTCTCAACAATGGTTTTGTAAAACAAATGTCTTGAAAGTGAGATAAGCTTAAGGCTTGAAAAGAATTTTATTTTTGGAAAATTTCCTAAGTTATCATAATTGAGTATTTCCTCCTTTTAACTCCATTCCTTAAAAAGTTATTTTAATCTTTCAAGATTTCCATAAATTTATTTCTAGCGTTTTTGGAAAACAAAGTCTTTCTAAATACTTTATGGTTAGTTCCACTTTTAAAAGAAATCATCTTATAAGTTATTTTTGAAAGACTTATCTTAGACTTTAGTGTTGGTGGAAAACTTTGACAATTGAATCTAAGAAATCCTTTGTTTAAGTCTAAAGAAACTTTCTTATTTATTTGAAAAGAGAATTTATATTAACTTTACTTTATATTTCTTGGTAAAAACCATATATTGTTACTATCTTTAGAAAATATTTGTTTAAGATAAATTTCAAACCTTTAAGGAAAATAACTTCTTATGTGACAAAATTTATATTTAAAAAGAGTTCTTATTCTTATTTTAAGAAAACTCATTTCTATTATGATGAGACAATAACAACATATTCATGTATGAATGAGAGTTTTTACTATGAAAAATATAAAACAACATAAATGAAATAAGAGCATAAAAGTAAAGTCAAGTATTGGGAACCTTAGCTTCATCAAGGTATCCCGGGACTAAGAATGGACTAGTCCTCAAAGAAAGAAAAGCAAGAAATAAAATTGTTTTGACTTGATATGGACAAGTCTAAGACTAGAAGACTAGTCTTAAGCATAACAAGTAAATAAATAAATTGCAAGACTTGAAAATAAATAAATAACAAGTGAGCTTATATGCTCTAAATAAATATATATACATAATACTTAGATAAGTTAGGTTAGAAACAATAATAACAATATCAACATAATAGCAACATAAAGAAAATAAGAACAAAAACAAAAACAAAAGAATAAATTGTTGCTTCTTTAACTCAATGAGTCTAAGAAACATACACTAAACTCATGTTAAGTTATATGAACATGATGAGAGAATATGAAAAACTTTTACCTAAGTTTATGTGGTGGTTGAAGAAGAAAAGAATGGGTTGTTGTATTATGTGGGACTTGGTTTTCTAAAGAAAAGAAGAGACTTGAGAGAGATGTTGGGAGAGGAATTTTGTGGAGTGATTTTGGGAGAGTTTTAGTATGAATTTTTGTTGTGTGAAAGAATGGAAGAGGAAGGGGGTATTTATAGATTTTTGGAGTGGAAATTATGTGATTAAATTAAATGAAATTGAAATAAAATAGATGGAGAGGGACAAAGGGCGCCGGTTTTGAGTGTATAGAGGGGGAGAAATAATTATTTTTGTTTGTTTTGTATTAAAAGAAGTAATATGTAAGGTATGATGTGATTAAAGTTGTATGGGGAAGGTAAATTGTAAGGTATAGGTATGGTAGAGTGTAAGAATAGAGTGTAAGAAAAAGTAGAGATAGGTGAATAGTAATGAATAGTAGAAAAGTACTATGAATAGTAGACTAGACAATTAAAATACCGGTAGTAAAGAAAATACGCGTAAAAGGCCTATATCTGTTATTTTTAGATACCGAAAAATTCTAAAACTGATATTTTTGAAAACCTTATATTTTTACGAATCTATTGGTGTTGTCGGAATATTTTTGCTATCCGGTGCTCCGGGCACGGTTTTTGAAAACTGATCCCGATCGGATCCGAAGGACACTAGAAAAATTCGAATATGATATTTTTAGGCTTCCCTATTATTACGAACCATTTCCACAATTATTTCAATTTCGTTTTCTAGGGTTTAAGAACACGGGATTGCCGGATCTAGATTCACTAGACTAATCATATATCTAGGTTAATTTTAGGGTTTCATTTCAACTTCCGGTTCTTAGGGTTTGCTAATATTATCGAAAAATCTAGGGGCTTACAATGATTGTTGTCTAAATCTGAAAGCTTCAATTATACATTTTTTTTTTTGTGCAAAAAGGAGATTTTATCACTTAAGAATGGTTTTATGTGAGATTTAGAATCTATGATTTAATAAAAGTGAATCTATTCTTTGCAAAATTTTAAGAAGAACTCACTATAATTTTAAAACTACCTTTGTTTTGAAAAGTTTTTCTTAAATCATTTCTATATTAAATTATTTTCCAAAAAAAGATGACTTTTGATACTAAAATGTTTTTTTTATATAAAAACATAATATAAGGAAACCCCATAAAAAAAGAAATGAGAGTTTTCAAACCAAGATTTTTTTTAATAATGGTCAAAGAAAGATTGTATAAGAAACTAATTGGAAAAGTGACACTAATATTGAAAAATTGTAAAAAGGAAAAATGGAGAAATTTATTTTTCATTAAAAAGTCATTAAGGATAATAGTGAGATAATTCTTTGAAAACAAAAGAATCAAAACACTCATTTTTAAAGGATTTACAACATAGATTTCTTGTAAACCATGGTTTTCTAAACTTTTAATTAACATTATTTTACTAAAGAATTTTGGTTGGACAACAAACACTTGAGCATGAATGAAATATGAGCTATATATATCTATAAAAAGGAATTACTCCACTATATAGATAACTAAGTATTTATCAAAGAAATTTTTGGATGATTTAATGTTTGAAACAAAATGCTTTTGGAATGGAAAAATTCGTGGTGAATATGATCGCCACTGTTTCGGAGCCTAAATGACCTAGTTTGATAAAAATAGTTTTAGAAATAGATAAATCTTTTCAAATAGATAGAAATCAGTATATTATATGCACAATTCCGAGTTAAAATGACTAAGTTTTGGCCATTTTAAATTGGAATTATCTTCTATGCGAACTTTGACATTCTTATAACATAGTTTTGTCAAATTTCAAGAAGGTTATCAAGAAATACTCATTTCAAGTATTTTTCTTCACTAGGTGATCCCGAGGAGGAATACCTGTATCCCGAGGATTATTTCGACTAAGTGGATTGTTTGTTCGACTCATCCATTTAGAAGGAGTGTCGCTATGGCAACGTGAGTTTATTTCCTTAAAATGCTTTATTTGATTGTGCTTGTAGTTTAGTTACACTAGAATTAAGTAAAGGCAAACTGTTATGTATGTAAAATCGTTGAAGGAATTCTAAGAATATCAAGATGGGAATTGATTGTGAGTAATTATTTTTTTTAGTATAGAACTTGATATGTATGAAATTCTATGATCACCTTAAAGTTGATAATAATGACATTATGATATCTTGAATAAATTGATTCATGCATACCACCAAGTGAGTCACATTGCATGGGTTATTATCCTTGTGTGAAAATGATAGTAGCATGGTCGAAAGCAACACTTGGTGGCTATGATCGAAAGCGATTTCTTGGCAACATGTAATCAAACCAATGTTTGGCAGAATTCCGAAGGCTTGGCTCAACTCGAGTAGGCTTAATATGCTTGATGGTAATGATCAAAAGCATAACTCAACTAAAACTACTCATTTTGAGATTACACATCACCAAACCCCGAATAGAGGGCGTAAATCCATTCAACATATAGTTCCTGGAAAACTATATGCCTTGTTTGTTTACGTGTATGTTGCATTTCACTTGATTGCTTAAATAACTTATATGAATTTTCTACACAAAAATTTTATTATGGAAATAAATCTCACTAAGCCTATTGGCTTATACCACTATAGATATCTTTTGTAGTTTAACTATTTACGGTTGAGGCCACGTGGACCTTGCAGCTAGGTATTTTTTTCATTTTTGGTTAAGGAATTTTTAGATGAAGTTTAGCATTAGTTTTGATGTAGACTTCATAGAAAATTCTTGTAATAGATTATAGATTTTTGATAGGGGAATGCCTCTAAGACTTGTAAGACAATTATTATGAATGAATGAATATTATGAATTCCTTTTTCTTAATTTGTTATTGTATTCTTAAGCTTCATTTTTCAAAGAATATTCCTCTAAATTTGTGAGAGCACGTCTTACACTTAATATCGAAGCTTTTGGGAATGAATAAGGTTGTCATGCTTAAGCTTTAATATTGAGTGTGGTGGACTGTTACGTTTAGGGTACCCTTTGGGGCGTGACGATTTAAATTGGTGTCAGAGGATGGTTAAGAATCTAAAAATCATAATGATAGAATTGGACTTAAGAAGAAATAAATTGAATAGAAATAAGAAAGACCTAGATAAGATAGAATGGGTAGAATAAGTTTTTCTGACTTCTCTCTCTTTTGCATATATTACCTTAGACGAGGCTCGTCTACAGGGTAAAAATTTCAGAAAAGGACCATTTGAAGCCTTGGAAAATTACCGTCTAAGACTTAGGGTGTTGTGTGAAGAGTTTGCTTTTGTTGGATAACCTAAGACCATCAGAAAAATGTTTCTGATTTGGAGGAAAGGATTGTTGACTATAAAGTATGGAAAGGAGTAGTAAAGACCATCCATAACTATCCTTTAAGGAAGAAATGGTATGAGCTAGAGATAATATATGCCGTAGAATGGATCGCCATGATAGCCGAAGATCGACCCATGATGAGGGAGGTGACATTTGTCCTTAGGGATGAAGGAGACCGAACCTTCCTAGACTTTCGAACTTGGAAACCGATTGGACAAGTGTTCATGTACGCGCACGATAATTTGACGGATCACCTAGAGTGGATTAGGGCTGATATCAGCAATGCTTTCCACTGGCATGAGGTTTACCAAGAAGTATTACGACCACCAACTGAAGTATCCACTGAGCCACCAATCTTCACAGGAGTTCAGCTAAGAAGGAATGAAGTTTTACATCTAAGTAGGGATGGGAATGTGATAAAAGAAGAGGAGATGAGAGGAGCAAGCGAAGAATCTGAGGAAAAATCCAAGGAAGACCCAGATGAAGGTCAAGAAGGAGAACCAGAACAAAAGACAGGAAACCAGACCGCTCCTGGAGATGATGAACCCTGGAATAGCGATGACTCAGCAGGAATCATCTGCTATTTGGAAGAGCAACAGGCTCGGAGAAGACCAAGGGCAAATCTAACCATGGATGTGGATGGTACACCACCAACTACGAATGGGGATGATAGTGAAGAAGCTGGAGAGAATGTTACCTGGAAGACTATTCATGATATAGTGCCGGATCTGGCGGAAGCTAAACTGGCTAACATACATGAGAGGTCAAGGGAAGCAGCCAGAAAGAGAAAGAAGTATTTTCAACAGTTCATGAGGAAAAGAAACCCAGGATTGTCCAGTAGAAACCTCGGAGACGCACCTGAAGAATGAAGGAAGAGGAAAGAAACCGAGCATATCCCTTTAGTCCAGCTAGAGTTTTGTAATCAATGACTAAAACAACGATCCTAGTCTATCTTTTATGTTTTCGGAAGGGTGTTTTGTTGTTTTTCTGTGTGATTATTGTTATTGACCTTATTGTTATTTCAATTTCCATGTAAGGGTCTTGTACCCGCTGTTTTAATTTTTTATGGAATTATGCCTTATTTATGATCTCAAAAATTTACTTTGATTTAAATTTTATTTCTTGTTTCAATAGCTATTTCTACAATTAAGTTTTCATAATTTCCGCAAAAATTTCCATAAAAAACTTAACTAAGATATTAGGATAAATAATCAACCTAACTTAGAAAAATTTAAAACAGCCGTGATAGAAGAGGACGCAGGACGAAACAAAGTGCTTCCAATCAACTAGAAATAGAAGCAGAGCAGCCTGCTATACAAGCAGCTGCTGCACTTCAAGTAAACTTACATGCTACACTAAAGCATTTAACACAAGTGCTAGAAGCAATTAGGTAGAACATGCCTGCACTTGTACCCGTACCTGAACCCGCACCAGCATCGGCGCCTGTACTAACTCCACCGCAATAATAAGTGTCAGTTGAAGCATCTGTACAAAGGAGCATGTACTCCCAAAATGCACCGCTACCTCTACCCCCACCGCTAAGGCCATACAAGAGCTCATTGCCTGAATTCATCAGCAGCAACCATTATTTTGAAGGAGCTTTTGGTAAGCCAGATGAGGCTGAAGACTGGCTTGCTCAGATTGAAAGGTCCTTTGATGCATACGAGGTCTTGCATCACCTAATCAAATATGGGCCATACATGCTTCGCCTCAATGCTAGAGTATGGTGGGAATCAAAGAGAAGAGAATTAATGACCCCAATCACTTGGGAAATGTTCATATATGAGTTCGTAGAGAACTATTTCCCGAGAAGCTTACAAGTGAAGTATAGTGCAAATTTCTTGCATATTGCTCAGAAGTGAAGGACTATTAAGCAGTATGAGACCAAGTTTAGTAGACTTCTACAATATGCCCTGACTCCTATAAGTACAGCGAGGAATTGAAAAGACAAGTCTTCTTGGGTGGATTGGATGAAGACTTGAGAGTGAGGTTGGAAGAATTTGACATTAGAAGTTATCGAGACTTGGTAGAAAGAGCTTGAGTTGTAGAAGGAGCTAAGAAAAGGAAGGGAAGAATAGAGGAAAGAAAAGCCCCTATCTTTGGGAGAAGGTTTTATGGTGGATCCAGTTCCACACCCCTACAAAAGAGATTCAAGTTCTCCAATAACTATAGGAGCAATGTCAATAATGGGAAGCCCATACCTAAATCCATCAATTGTTAGAAATGCAATGGGGTACACTACCCCAAGAAATGCCTTCAGTTGTTTGGGAAGTGTTTCTTCTGTGGAGATGCAAACCATAAGATGCTAGAATGTCCGAAGAAGGTAAACAATACTTGCTATGTCTGCAAGCAAGTAGGGCATTTCGCCAACGAATGTCCATAGAGGAGGAATGTTTTGACTAGATCTTCTGGAGGAGCTAGTTCCTATAAGACTGGGAATGGAAAGTGAAGTGGAAGTGGAAGCAGAAGCAAACTGAGTGCTACTACTTCGGGATACAGAGTCTACAACATGGAAGGACAATGGATGAATGAGGAGATGGATGAAGAAGAAGGAGACTTGGCTGCCTTGGAATATAGTGAAGGCTGCAGTTGTGACTTGGTGACCGGTAAGCCTTGAACCTTTCTCGTTGTTTATTCTTTCGTTCTTGCAATACAGAAGTTTAAGATTTATGGATAATTAGATATGTGAATAGAAGTAGTAATCCCCATGTTAAATACGCAAGAAGCATGCGATTAGGATGTCAGAATGCTTTTGCTTTTTTTTATTCTAGAGCAACACATTCTTTTGTTACACCTAGTCTAGCTAAGAAGGTTGGACTACCAATAACAACAACAACTTCTAGGTTTAAGGTCAAACCCCCACGAGAAGTGTTGTTGTCACGCAAGAAGTGTTGAAGGATTGTCCAATGTGGATACAAGAACATCCATCCACTTATGACTTCATAGTGATGGAGTTGAACAATTATGAAGTAATCTTTGGTATGAGTTAGTTATCTCTTGTCAAGGCCACAATAGATTGTCGCAATAAGAGCGTAGAATTCGTGGACCAAGAAGGAAAGGAGATAACGTTCAATGGAGAATCCACGATCACAAGGAAAGAGGAGTTATATTTGTTTGAGTTGCTGGAGGAAGTTCCAAAGGAAATGGATAGCTACATTGACGACATGGAAGAAGATAAAGAGAAACCTATCTTGGAAGATATCCCCATTGTCAATGAGTTTTCAGATATTTTTCCAAATGAGTTGCCTGGACTACCTTCGAAGAGAGAAATCGATTTCGAGTTTGAACTAATGGCCAATACGGAACCAATTTCTAAGGCACCATACCGAATGGCCCCAGTAGAGTTAAAAGAATTGAAGAAACAGCTACAAGAGCTTTTGGATCAAGGTTTTATAGGACAAAGTGTGTCACCATGGGGTGCACAAGTTTTGTTTGTAAAGAAAAAGGATGGATCCATGAGATTATGCATGGATTATCGGGAGCTGAACAAGGTCACAATCAATAATAAGTACTTGCTCCTTAGGATTGATGATCTCTTTAACTAACTACAAGGAGCAAGTGTATTTTCTCACATTGATCTAAGGTCAGGATACCAACAATTAAGAATCAAATCAGAAGATGTTCGAAAGATTGCTTTTCAAACTCATTATGGACACTACGAGGTTTTAGTAATGCCTTTTGGATTGACCAACGCACCAGCCGCTTTTATGGACTTGATGAATCGAGTATTTAAGCCTATGTTGGATAAGTGTGTAATTGTCTTCATTGACGATATCTTGGTCTATTCTAAGACAAAGGAACAACATGAGGAACACTTAAAAATTGGCATTACAGACTTTGAAGGAACATAAGTTATATGCTTAATTGTCCAAGTGTGACTTCTGATTAGATCGGATATCATTCCTAGGATATGTGATATTAGGAAATGGAATCTCGGTAGATCCTAAGAAGATTAAAGCAGTAATGGAATGGAAATAACCCAAGACGGTAACTAAAGTTAGAAGTTTTCTTCGACTGGCCGGCTATTATAGGAAATTTGTACAAGACTTTTCAAACATTGCTAGGCCACTAACTCAGTTAACTCAAAAGGATGAGAAATTTATATGGAATGAGAAATAAGAGCAAATTTCTAGGAGTTAAAGCGACACTTAGTGTCTACCCCGATCTTAGTCTTGCCAGATCCAGAAAAGCCTTACACGGTGCATAGTGACGCATCGAAAAATGGTCTTGGGTGTGTACTAATGTAAGAGGGAAAAGTGATCACCTATGTTTCATGACAGCTAAGGCCGCACGAACCAAATTACCCAACACACGACCTGGAGCTAGTTGCCGTCATGTTTGCCCTTAAGCTATGGAGACACTACCTCTATGAGCAAAGATGTGAGATTTATACGGATCACAAAAGTCTTAAGTATCTGTTACCCAAAAGGAACAAAACATGAGGCAAAGGAGATGGCTAGAGTTAATCAAGAACTATGATCTTGGAATCAATTATTATCTTGGAAAAGTAAATGCCGTTGCAGATGCGTTGAAGCCGCAAGAGTCATGGAGAAGTTGCTGCCTTGCTCACAAATAAGAAGGAGTTGATAAAAGAATTTGAGGAGCTGAGCATTGAATTTATAAGGCAAAGTGCAAAAGTGGGGATAGCTAATCTAGTGTTGGAACCAACTTTGGTAGAAAGGATTAAAGAAACTCAACGCTATGATGAGAAGATACAAAGGATAAAGAGGGAAATACAAGAAGGAAAGTTTACTGATTTCATGGCCGATGATGATGATATCGTGAGAATGAAAGGACGACTTTGTGTGCTTGAGGACAAGGAAATGAGAAAGGAAATTATGAGCGAAGCTTATAACTCAGGATATACAGTACATCCAGGAGGAACCAAAATGTACCAAGATCTCAAGAATCTATATTGGTGGAATGGGATGAAGAAGATGTAGCTGATTATGTGATGAAGTGCCCAATCTGCCAACAAGTGAAGATGGAACACCAAAGGCCGGGAAGATTATTAAAACCCTTTCGATACCTGAATGGAAATGAGATCAAATTTCCATGGATTTTTTCTATACATTGCTAAAGACATCAACCGAATACGATGCCATCTAGGTCATAGTTAATTGGTTGACTAAGTCAACTCGCTTCATACCAATCAATATGACGTTTTCCATGGACAAGCTGGCAAAGCTTTATGTAAGAGAGATAGTACATTTGCATAGAGTACCAACCGAAATTGTATCAGATCAAGACCTAAGATTTGCATCTAAGTTTTGAACCAGCCTACAGAAGAGTATGGGGACAAAGCTACACTTTAGTATGGCATACCAACCTCAGACTGATGGTCAGTTAAAGCGAACGATTCAAAATTTGGAAGATATGTTAAGGGCATGTGTCATGGATTTCAAAGGAAGATGGGATGCACATTTGCTGCTAATCGAGTTTGCCTACAACAATATCTATCACTCAACGATCCAGATGCTACCCTACGAGGTACTGTATGGACGACGATGTAAGTGACCTTTGTTTTGGGATGATGTAGCAAAGCTTGCAATTGGACCCGAATTAGTATAAGATGCAATGGATAAAGTAAGAATAATTAGACAAAGGATAAACAGGATAGACAAAAGAGTTGGGCTGATCAAATGAGAAGGACTTTGGAATTTCAAGTTGGAGATCATGTGTACTTAAAGATAAACCCAATAAATAGTATACATTGTATGCGCTCACAAGGAAAGTTAAGCTCGCGATACATTAGACCCTTTGAAGTACTAGAACTAGTTAGAGAGTTAGCTTATTGTCTAGCCTTGCTGCCGAATCTGTCTGGAGTACATAACGTGTTTCATGTCTTTGTGCTACCTAAGCATGTATCCGACCCAGAACGAGTTTTGGAGTTAGAACCAGTACTCTTAAAAGAAAATCTCACCTATGAAGAACACCCAATACAAATCCTTGATCGAAAAGTTCAAAAGTTGAGAAACAAGGAAATTAAGTATGTTAAGGTTCTATGGAGAAATCATTCCCATGAAGAGGCAACATGAGAAGCCGAGGATGAGATACGACACAAGTACCCAAGTTTGTTTAAAGCTTCAGGTAAGTCTTTCGAGTTTTGAGGATAAAACTTTCTTTAAGGGGGGTAGGTTGTAAACCCCCAAAGTTTTGTGATCGGTTAAGCTTAAACCCTAATCGGAAGGTTAACCAGAAACCCTAAAGTCAACAAAACCCTAGTTAGACGTAACAATTTAAGTCTAGTAATCCCGTGTTTGCAACCCTAAGTGAGTAAGTAAGATAGTAGTATGTAGAATAGCTCGTAATAACATAAGAAAACTTAAAAATATCATATTAGCAAAACCGCAAATCGTTTTCGACCTGAACGGATACAGTTCTTGGAAAACGTGTCCTAAAGTCCAAAATAGTAGAAATATTTCGAATATACCATTAGACTCGTAAAAATGTAAGGTCTTCAAAAAAATCAGTTTTATAATTTTTTGATAAGTAAAAATAGTAGATATCGCATTTATACGCGTATTTTCTTACTATCGGTACTTTATTAATCATATCTACTTTACATTACACTATTCTACACTATTCATTTATCTCTACTTTTTCCATCACCTACTCTTACACTCTATATACCTATTATCTTTACTTTTTACATTTCCCATAACTTTATATCACATCTACTTTACTACTTATTATATTTAATTAACAAAAATACAAAAATTATCAACTCTCTCCTCTCTCACTCACCATGGCCGGCGCCCCTCCATCTCTCCCTCTCTCATATTTTTTTTTCAATTTTTATTTACTTAAATCACATAAAATTCACTCCTTATTTTTCTATAAATACCCCCCTCCTCTTTCACTTCATTCACACACTTACTACCCACAAACTCACTACCAAAACTCTAAAAAATTATCATCTCAAAACTCTATCCACAAACACTCTCAAAACTCTCCCAAAATACTCTCAAACCCCTTCCACATACACAAAACCCATTCACACATAATTCTCCGAAAATTCTCTTTAGGTAAAATTTTCTTTATATGTTTCTTTCTACCATGTCATGTAACTTTATATGACGGTGTGAGTTTTCCAAAACTTAATGTTATTGAAGCTACACTATGTTCATGTATTGTTCTTGTTCATGAAAAACAACTTATATATATGTTGTTATTTTATTTTGCTCATATTATTATTGTTATTATATCTAACTAAATATAATTGCGTATATATATATATATATATATTCTTTAGAGCATATAAGCTCACTTGCAATTTATTTACTTTCATGCAAAGCAATTTATTTATTTTCCTCCTTTGCAATTTATTTATTTCATGTTGTTTTAAGACTAGTCTCTAGTCTTAGACTTGTCCTCATCAAGTCAAAATAATTTTCTCTCTTTTATTTTCTTTTCTTTTTGGGACTAGTCTATTTCTTAGTCCCGGGAGCCTTGAGAAAGCTAAGACTCCCAACACTTGACTTTATTATTCATTATGCTATTTTTGCTTGTTATTATTCTCATGATCATGCACATAAAGATTGTTGTATAAACCTTAAAGCTTCAATTATACTTTTTTTTTGTGCAAAAATGAGATTTTATCACCTAAGAATGGTTTTATGTGAGATTTAGAATCTATAATTTAATAAAAGTGAATCTATTCTTTGCAAAACTTTAAGAAAACTCACTATAATTTTAAGCTACCTTTGTTTTGAAAAGTATTTCTTAAATCATTTCTATATTAAATTATTTTCTAAAAAAAGATGACTTTTGATACTAAAATGTTTCTTTTTATAAAAACAAAATATAAGGAAAACCCATCAAAAGGAAATGAGAGTTTTCAAACCAAGACTTTTTTTGGTAATGGTCAAAGAAAAATTGTATAAGAAGCTAATTGGAAAAGTGACACTAGTATTGGAAAATTGTAAAAAGGAAAAATAGAGAAATTTATTTTTCGTTAAAAAGTCATTAAGGATAATAGTGAGATAATTCTTTGAAAATAAAAGAATCAAAACATTCATTTTTAAAGGATTTACAACATAGATTTCTTGTAAACCATGGTTTTCTAAACTTTTTACTAACATTGTTTTACTAAAGAATTTTGGTTGGACAACAAACACTTGAGCATGAATGAAATATGAGCTATATATATCTATAAAAGGGACTTACTTAATTATATAGATAACTAAGTATTTATCAAAGAAATTTTTGGATGATTTAATGTTTGAAACAAAATGCTTTTGGAATGGAAAAATTCGTGGTGAATCTGATTGCCACTGTTTCGGAGCCTAAATGACCTAGTTTGATAAAAATAGTTTTAGAAATAGATAGATCTTTTGAATAGATAGAAATCGATATATTATATGCGCAATTCTAAGTTAAAATGACAAAGTTATGGCCATTTCAAATTGGAATTATCTTCTATGCGAACTTTGACGTTCTTATGACATAGTTATGTCAAATTTCAAGAAGGTTATCAAGAAATACTCATTTCGGGTATTTTTCTTAACTAAGTAATCCCGAGGAGGAATACCTATATCCCGAGGATTATTTCGACTAAGTGGATTGTTTGTTCGACTCATCCATTTAAAAGAAGTGTTGACATGGCAACGTGAGTTTATTTCCTTAAAATACTTTATTTGATTGTGCTTGTAGTTTAGTCGCACTAGAATTAAGTAAAGGCAAATTGTTATGTATGTAAAATCGTTGAAGGAATTCTAAGAATATCGAGACGGGAATTGATTATGAGTAATTATTTGTTTTAGTATAGAACTTGATATGTATGAAATTCTATGATCACCTTAAAGTTGATAATAATGACATTATGATATCTTAAATAAATTGATTCATTCATACCATGAAGTAAGTCACATTACATGGGGTTATTATCCTTATGTGAAAATGATAGTAGCACGGTCGAAAGCAACACTTGGCGGCTATGATCGAAAGCAATTACTTGACAACGTGGAATCAAACCAACACTTGGAGGAAATCCGAAGGCTTAGCTCAACCCTAGTAGACTTAATATGCTTGGCGGTAATCATCGAAAGCATAACTCAACTGAAATTACTCGTTTTGAGATTACACATCACTAAACCCGAATAGAGGGCGTAAATCTATTCAACATATAGTTCCTGGAAGACTATATGCATTGTTTGCTCACGTGCATGTTGCATTTCACTTGATTGCTTAAATAACTTGTTGAATTTTCTACACAAGAATTTGCTTATGAAAATAATTCTCACTAAGCCTATTAGCTTTTACCCCTACAGATATCTTTTGCAGTTTAACTATTTGTGGTTGAGGCCATGTGGAGCTTGCAACCAAATATTTTTTCCTTTTTTTGGTTAAGAAATTTTTAGATAAAGTTTAGCATTAGTTTGGATGTAGACTTCATAGAAATTCTTGTAATAGATTATAGATATTTTTGCAGGGGAATGGCTCTAAGACTTGTAAGACAATTATTATGAATGAATGAATATTATGAATTCCTTTTTCTTAATTTGTTATTGTATCTTCTTAAGCTTCATTTTTCAAAGAATGGTCGTCTAAATTTGTGAGAGCATGCCTTACACTTAATATCGAAGCTTTTGGGAATGACTAAGGTTGTCATGCTTAAGATTTAATATTGAGTGTGGCGAATTGTTACGTTTAGGGTACTCTTTGAGGCGTGACAATTTCCCTAAAAGCTCTCCAAAAGCATAAGTCATACTCTGACGGACAAGGTGGTCTTAGGTGTAAAAATAATGATCCTATAATCACCAAAAATCTATTAGAGGGTAACCATAACGAGCTTAGTGAGATATTCCTTACGCAAATGTACTCATAACAAAATAATCAAACAAATCCATTAGCAAGCATATGCAATGTAACATCCAAATGATAAAACAAATACATACGATTATGTAGATCAATATGTGGAATGGATTTGCACCATCTATTCGGTATTTAAGACATGATTTGAATATGTCCAACGACCTCATGAAACTTGTGCGCGCTTTTTAAGGTTCCAATCAACCATACTATTAGTATTTGTGCTTTCTTTACCCAAAGCAATCGATTTGGCTCAGTTACACCGTGAGGTCGTATTCCTCGAATGTCCTAATTCCTCAAGATGTAGCTGTCACGCCCCGCCCCGCAGGTGGCGGCAACGTGATGCCAGGGCAGGCAAAACCTCTGGCCCCTAGTGGTAATGGCCAACACCACCATTGCATCATGTGGCCCAACCAACGCATGCCAAAGGGTACCACGGGCACTATAGGTATTGTTACCTTAGGCAGAGTTGAATCAGTCTGCAGACTCTAGGATTCGAACCCCAGACCTAAGGCTTTTGCCTGCCCCAAAGGCAGCACCTTTCACCAGTTGAGCTGCAGATCAACTGGTGAAAGGTGCTGCCTTTGGGGCAGGCAAAAGCCTTAGGTCTGGGGTTCGAATCCTAGAGTCTGCAGACTGGATTCAACTCTGCCTAAGGGTAACAATACTATAGTGCCCGTGGTACCTTTGGGCATGCGTTGGTTGGGGCCACCATGATGCAATGGTGGTGTTGGCATTACCACTAGGGGGCCAGAGGTGGGTTTGCCTGCCTGGCATCACGTTGCCGCCACCTGCGGGGGCGGGGCGTGACTTAAAAAGGCGCCTTTTTATGTCACGCGCCGCAGGTGGCGGCAACGTGATGCCAGGGCAGGCAAACCACCTCTGGCCCCTAGTGGTAATGGCCAACACCACCATTGCATCTATGGTGGCCCCAACCAACGCATGCCCAAAGGGTACCACGGGCACTATTAGGTATTGTTACCCTTAGGCAGAGTTGAATCCAGTCTGCAGACTCTAGGATTCGAACCAGACCTAAGGCTTTTGCCTGCCCCAAAGGCAGCACCTTTCACCAGTTGATCTGCAGCTCAACTGGTGAAAGGTGCTGCCTTTGGGAGGCAAAAGCCTTAGGTCTGGGGTTCGAATCCTGAGTCTGCAGAACTGGATTCAACTCTGCTAAGGGTAACAATACTATAGTGCCCGTGGTACTCTTTGGATTGCGTTGGTTGGGGCCACCATGATGCAATGGTGGTGTTGGCCATTACCACTAGGGTGGCAGAGGTGGGTTTGCCTGCCCTGGATCACGTTGCGCCACCTGCTGGGGGCGGGGGGTGGACAGTAGCTAGGTAGCTTACCTTTCCTATCCCATGCTGAGAAGTAGTAGCAAAACAAACATGATATTTTAAGTGATATGCATGATCAATTTAGTTATAAGGAATTTCCGATCCACAATTAATCTTATTTAAGGCGATCAATTAATATTCACATACATAGCATAATACATAAAAACAATTTATATTAATAATCTAATCAAGTTCTAATATACTTATCGTTCATTTATCACATAACAAATTACATACATAATTCCCAATGATAATCCCACATGCATATCAATTTTATTTTGTTCCTAAATTCTAGTGCCCTACTTTACAAGCACATGCATGAATACATAAAGCATAAAGGAAAACTCACTCAACCATGACAATCTCTATCAATCAAAGAAATCATCGAGAAAGAGAAAGTCCTGGTACTCATCACTTAGACAAAAGAAATGTTTAAAATGAGTATTCTATCTAAGTTCTACTTAAATTTTCTAATTCTATTTTACTATATTTGTCAAAATTCAGATGATAAGAAATTCCAATTTAAAATGGCCATAACATGCTTATTTTAACTCAGAATTTCGTATATTATATGTAAACCCTATAAATTTTGATTAAATTTAAGCTTGATTTTTGAATTAAAGGTCAACCGGAAACCCTAAAAGCCAATAAGAGGCTAGAACAGAGTTTAGATCCGACCATCCCGTATTCTTAAACCCTAAACAACGAAATTGAATTAATCTTGGATAATAGTTCATCATGATATAAGAAAGCTTAAAAATATCAGATTCGCAAATGTTTAGTGTATTTTGGATCCAAACGAGATTAGCTCTCGAAAAGTGTTTCCCGAGGCTCGAAATAGTAAAAATATTCCGATAACACCATTAGATCGAATAATACAATAATTTCAAAAATATCAGTTTTGTAATTTTTCGGTAGTTAAGAATATCAGATATTGTATTTATACGCATCTTTTCTTTATTACCGGTATATTATTAGTCTTACTTACTATTCATTGTCCTATCTTACTATTCATTTATCTTTACGTCATTTTACAACCTATTCTTACTACCTACATACCTATTTTTCTACCTTTTACATTTCCAATACAGCTTCACATTAACTATACTTCACATCTTCATTACTTTTTATTACAAAACAACAAATAAAATAAATTTCTCCTCTCTCCCCCCATGGTCGGTGCCATCCCCCTCTCTCTAACTCTAATTATTTTGCTCTTTTTAATTTATTTTATTACATCTAATTTCCCTCCATAAAACTTTATAAATACCCTATCTCTCTCCATTTCTTTCACACACTCAAATTACATAACAAAACTCTCCCAAAATTTCTCCACAACTTCTCTCTCCACAAATCCTCTCCAAAACTCTCTCCTATTCATTCTTTCCAAAACTACACACAAACTATCTACTATTTCTTACTACTCACATAATATCTCATTCATCTACCATCTTCATTCAACTAAAACACTCTTAGGTAAAAAATTCTACCACTATTATGTCCATGTCATGTAACTTAGCATGACCATAGTGTTGTTTCTTGAAACTCACATGAGTTGTAGAAGCAACAACATGTTCATGTTTTGTTCTTGCACATGTCAACAATTCTGATTTTATTATCTTGTTATTATTATGATATCATGTTGTTATTATCATTGTTATTATGCTCCTAATATAACTATATATATATATATATATATTGAGTATATGTATATCTATATATTTTTAGAGCCTAATGCTCACTAACATCCTCTAACTTGCTCTTATTATTATTGCTTTTTCTTTTCTTTTATTTTCTTTTTCTTTTCTTTTAGGACTAGTCTATTCTTAGTCCTGGGTTGCCTTGATGAATCTAAGGCTCCTAATACTTGACCGAGTTGCCTTGATAAAGATAAGGTTCCCAATACTTGATACTAATATTATGCTTTTATTCATTTTTACATATATATCTTATCTTATTATGATATATTGTTTTATTTCTCATGACTACATATTCATATTCATATTCATGCATGAGCACATTTATATTGTCTCAACAAAGATAGAAAGGGGATTTTCTTAAATGAAGGAAGATGAGAAATCCTTTCAAAAATAAACTTTTGTCACTTAAGAAATGAATTTTTGGGAGTCTATTTTAACAAATCTTTTCCAAAATCTAGATAAACTCATCACAAGCTTTTAGTAGCAATGAAACATAAGAATTTCAACAAATGATACATAAAAGTAGATACATCACATACTCTTATCAAAATGATAAAATTGAAAAAGTTTCTTTTAAAAACCTTAAGATTTCAAAATTATTGATTAGCAAAGGTTTCATTATATTTCCTTATGCAAATTTCACCAATACTCTAAAGTATTAAGGATTAGACAAGCTTTGTGAAATCATCAAGAAGCTCTTTTCTAGAAATAAATTTTTCTTAAGAATAAAAATTAGTAAACAACTTAGGATGTAAACCCCTAAATTTTCGGAATCGGTTTAGCACAAAACCCTAACCAGAAGTCAAACGAAACCCTAAAGGTCAACAAAACCCTAGTTTACCGTATCAACCTAAATCCGGCATTGCCGTTTTCTTTGGCCCGGAAAAACGAAGTTGGGATAATTAGCTCGAATAGCTCGTAATAACCATAGGTTTCATAAAAGTTTTAGTTTCGCGAAATTCGGGTATCCTTCGAACCCGATCAGACACAGTTCTCGAAAAACGTGTCCGGAAGCCCGGAATAGTAAAAATATTCCGAATACACGTTAGACTCGTAAAAATATAAGTTTTCCAAAAATATCAATTTCGTAATTTTCGGTAAGTAAAAATAACAGATATAGCTATTATACGCGTATTTTCTTACTACCGGTACTTTAATTGTCATATCTACTTTACATTACACTATTCATTACTATTCTACTCTATTCATCTATCTCTACTTTTTCTTACAACCTATTCTTACAACCTATACACCTATTTCTTACACTTTTTTCATTTCCAATACAATTTCACATCTCTCACTTCTTACTTTTATTTATCAAAATAACAAAAAATCAAATTTTTGGTCTTCCCCATGCCTTATGTAGCGCCGGCCCCCTCTCACTCTTCCTCTATTTATTTTATTTTTCAATTATTTAACTTACACAATTTATCTCCCACATTTTCCTATAAATACCCCCTCATACCTTCACTTCTTTCACACCTCTTCTTCTCTAAAGTTACTCTACTAAAATTTCTCTCAATTTTCTCTCAAGAAGTTCCTTCAGAAGTTCATCTCCTTTAGGTAAAAGTTTTTCAAGAAGTCTCCATGTTCATCTACTTAGTATGAGCTTGGTGTATGTTTTCTAAACCATGAAGGTTAAGAAAGCAACAATAGGTTCATACTTTGTTTTTGTTCATAATCATAATTCTTTTATGTTCATGTCTCCTTTATATATTCTTCATGCTCCTCTTATGTTCATTTATATTTCTTTTATGTTCATAACTATCTATTATATCTATATAGCTATATATACTAATTAGAGCATGTAAGCTCATAATCTTGCAATTTATTTACCTTTCATGCAATTTATTTACTTCAATGCAATTTATTTATTTCAAGTTGTTTTTAAGACTAGTCTCTAGTCTTAGACTTGTCCTCATCAAGTCAAAACAAGCTTTTCTTCTTTCATTTTATTTCTTTATGGGACTAGTTTATTTCTTAGTCCCGGGAGCCTTGAAAAAGCTAAGACTCCAATACTTGACTTTATTATTTATGCTTTATGTTATTTTGTTTATTATTATCCTCATAATCATGTTCATTTAGATTGTTGTCCAAAAAGCTTTATTTTCTAAAGATAATCAAATAAAAGAAGGCTTTTTGTCACTTAGGAATAAATTTTTGTGAAACATAAAAATATAAGATAACAAAAATAAACTCATTCATTTTCAAGTTACAAAAAGAATTCACTATGAATTTAGAAACTATTTTTACTTAAAAAGCTACTTAAATCTTCGTTACTCTACCTTGTTTTTTTCAAAAGAAAATATTCTTGTTGACAAAAATGGTTCTTTTCATAAAGAAAGAGAATAAGGTGGATGACTAAGGAAATTTTAAATAAAGACCTTTGCAAACAAATAGGCAAAGAAAATTTATGATTTGAAAATAATAAAGTTATTTCTTTTCAAGTTACAAGAGGAAAATAATAGAATTATAGAAATTAGTTTTTACAAAAAGTCCTTAAATGTTCCACTTTGTTTTTATAAGGAAACCAAATTTTCATGCATGGGTAATTGTTTTCGAAATAGGAGACATGAGAAAAAGAATGAGAAATATCAAGTAAAGATTTTTGCCAAAACAAGTAAATAAGGGAATTTACACAAGAAAATGAAGAAAAGAATATTTTCTAGAAAACTTCAAAAATATTATTAGTATAACTTAAAGTAGAAATTTTATTTTTAAAAGTCACTTGGGAAAAGATAAATGAAACCAACATAAAACGTTTTTAGAAAATAAAGAAAACAAGGTATTCGTTTCAAAGAAATTCACAAAAACAATTTCCGAAAAGCTTCAAACCGACATTGTTTTACTTAAGAAAAATAAATTGGACAACAAGACACTTGAGCATGCTTAAATATGAGTTATATAGTTACAAAAGAGAATTTTTCAACTATATAGATAACTAAGTATTTATCAAACAAATTTTGATTTCTTGAACCAAAGTTGTTTTTATTTGGAAATCCGTGGTGAATTTTGTCGCCACTTTTTCAGAGCCTATATGACTTTGTTTGTGGGAAATAATTTTAGAAATGGGTAGATCTTTTCGAGTAGATAGAAATCGGTATATTATATGCGCGATTCCGAGTTAAAATGACCAAGTTATGGCCGTTTTAAGTTGGAACATTCTTTTATACGAACTTTGACGTTCTTTGACATTGTTTTGTCAAAAATTCAAGAAAATCTTCAAGAAAAACTCATTATGGGTATTTTCTTTGGTTAGGTGATCCCGAGGAAGGATTTCTTCACCCCGAGGACTATTACGATTAAGTGGAGTGTGTGAACGACTCATCCGCTTAAGAGAAATAGACGGCAATGGCATCGTGAGTTATTCCCCGTTATTTTTCTTTCATACTCTTGATTGTGCTTGTAAAATTAGTTGCACTAGAATTTAAGAAAAATCAAAAGGGAGTGTATGATAATGTGTTGAAAGAATACTAAATATATCGAACTCAAACTGTTGTAATAAAGTTGTATGTGTATCAATATCTTGAATTGTTTGAAATTGATTGATCACTTGAAAGAAGCTAAAATGTAATTACTAGACTTTAATTAAAGAAATTATTCATGCACTTCATATGTTGAGTCACATTGCATTCGCTACTATACATTTGGTGGGACAAGTGTATAATAGTGGTGGTAGACATAACCGGTATATCATGTAAGTGGCGAGTAGGAGCCGGTAAGAACTACTTAAAATTGATGGCTAGTAGGAGCCTGTAATAAACTACAAGTTTTTGGTGGCTAGTAGGAGCCTGTAATAAACTACAAGTTTTTGATGGCGTATAGGAGCCGGTAAGATCTATAAAAGTGATTTTAAAAGTTGTGGCTGTAATTGGCCTGAATACCCAACCCCGAATGAAGGGCGTAAATTCATTCAACATATGATTCCCGGAAAGTCATATGTCTTGTATGCTCACGTGGTTGTTGCATTTCATACGTTTGAATAATAAACTTGATTGATAATCTACATCGAGTATGAATTTTGGGAATTACTCACTAAGCTTATTAGCTTATACCCCGATAGCTATCTTTTGCAGTTCCCGTACCTATGGTTAAGGCCATGTGGACCATGTGGGCAGGTAATCCCTCTTGTATATCAGAAATCTGAATAAAGTATAGTTTAGTATTAGCATGTTAATAGATTTGTAATTTAGGGAGTTGTCCCTAAGTTTGTAAAGTTTATGCCATGGACAAATAATTATTGTGATTCTTCTTTTCTTAATATGTTTTTTTTTATATCTCCTTAAACTTCATTATGCTACATATGGTCCTCTAAAATTGTGAAAGTAAGCCTTACACTCAATATAAAAGCTTTTGGAAATGACTAAGGTTGTCATACGTACGCTTTAATATTGAGTGTGGCGGACTGTCACGTTTAGGGTACCCTTTGGGGCGTGACATAGGAAATCATTGCTATTTGTGAAAATCAAATGAACTTTAGGAAAAACTAAGAATATGAAAACTTTAATAAAATTTTGATCACCATCAAGTAATGCTTAGGAGCTATATTTTTAGCTCTTAGAAGTAAAGTTGTAAGATCTTAAAAAGACTAAAAAGATTATTTTTGGAAGAAATTTGATTATTTCCAAAGATTAAGAAATAGAATTAAAAGGAGAAAATACTCACTTAAAATGATTCAAAAAAATTTTCCAACAAGCTAAAAGTAGAAACTTCAAAGTTATGTTTTTCCAACTTCTAGAACATGTTGTTTTACAAAATCATTATTGAGACAACTTCACTAAATTTATGCATATGATATGAGTCAATATATATATATATATATATATTCAAAGGATTTTTCAAATATACTAATATCTACATTTTACTCCAAATATTTTTGGATAAAGAAAAGTTTGCAAACTTATATTTTGAAAACTAGAATTTCCGCGATGAATCTGTACCCTACGGTTTCGGAATCCAAATGAATTTATATGACAAAAAAAAAACCTTAGCAATGGATAGATACTTTCGAATAGGTAGAAAACATTATATAATATGCGAAATTCTGAGTTAAAATGAGCAAGTTATGACTATTTTAAGTTGTAATTTCACCAATACGAGTTTTACTATAACTAGAGAATAGAGTTAGAAACTTTGACTAGAAATTCTATGGAATACTCATTTTGGGTATTTTCTTTGTTTAGAAAATGAGGAGGAAGACGTGTACTACCGTGATGACTATTACGATTAAGGGAGTATCGTCGAACCATGGTCGAGTGAGTCTATTTCCCTTATTTTCATACTTATGATTGTGCTTGTAGTATAGTCGCACTAAACTTAAGAAAAGATAAAATTGAAGATGCATGCGATTATAATGTTGATGAAAGAATTTTAAGTATATCGAGCCATGAATTGCTTATAATGAGTTGTATGTTTTATTAGCATGTTGAAGTGTTTGAAATCGGATGATCACTTGCAAGAAATTATAATTCAAATGGCTAGACTTTAAATAAAAATCAAGAAATGCACTTCATTTATTAAGTCACGTTTTCATTTGCTATTATACAATTGGTGGGACAAGTGTATGATAGTAGTGGTTGGTATAATGATAGTATCTGTATGTGGCGAATAAGAGCCGGTAAAATCTATAAATTGATAGCGAGTAGGAGTCGGTAAGAACTATATGTTTTTTATGGCAATTAGTAGCTAGTAAGATCTATAAAAATGGTTTTTAAAGAAATGTTGGCTATAATTAGCTGAAATACTTAACCCAGAATGAAGGGTGTAAATTCACTCAATATATGATTCCTGGAAAATCATATGTCTTGTATGCTCACGTGTTTATTTTACTTCACTTGCTTGTTTAATAAACTTGGTTGTTGACTTATTTTAAGTATGATCATCGGGTTTATTCTTACTAAGCTTGTAAAGCTTACGCCCCTATAGATCTGTATATGCAGGAACATCTGTTCTTATACCCAAGGTCTCACCATATCCGAGTAAGTTTTCTTGTGGGAGCTTTTGGAGGAAATCTACTTGAAGGATTCGATTATAATTCCTTTAAAATATTTTGATGAAGTGTTTAAGTTATGTATAAAGACTAGCAACCTTTATTAGATCCTTGGAGATTTGGCGGGGGAATGCCCCTATGATCTATGTAAGATTGTCATTTATTTTTATGAGATAACTTTATTTCTAGATTCTTATATGTTTATTATTACTTGCTTAAATCATACTTCTCAATAGCGTCCTATTACCGTGTTGTGTACCTTACATGTACTATCAAGACTTTTGTGTGACTAAGATAGTCATTCTTAAGTCTTGATATTATATGTGGCGAACTGCCACGTTTAGGGTACCGTTCGGAGTGTGATGTTATACATCGTTTTCTACCTACTCGAAAAGATATATCTATTTTTAAGGTTATTTTTATCATAAAAGGTCATTTGGGTGACAAAAAGGCTCGGTGCAAACTAACACGAAATTCTTAGCCCTTAAAAATACAATTTTCCAAGTCTTTTATCAACTAAAAAATCCCATAACAGCATATAGATATTTATATAGTTGAAAAATCATTTTTATACATATATAAACTCACATTACATGCATGATTCGAGTGTTGTTATCCAAACTATGATTTTTTATAAAACAATCTCCCTTAGGAATTTAAAGATTGAAATCTATAAGTTTCCTTTGTAAGTTTATTTAAATGAAAACTAAGGTTTTTAATTTTTTTATATGAGTACTTTTTATATCTTAACTATCATTCCTACTTCATAGACTTTATAAAAACAAGCGTTTATATTTTTGAAAACTTGTTACTTTAGGTTGTTTAATGATTTTACTTTTTTGAGTATTTTCTTAACTAGTAAGTTGATTTTAACTTGACTTAGATTTTTATCTAGTTCTTAGTATTTGTTAGAGTGTTGGTATGGGTTTTTTTTAAGTAATTTTTAAGAAAAACTTGTATAATAAAGAATTATTAACATTAAGATTTAATAATAAATTTACTTTATTCTAAAAAAGAGAGTAAAAAAACTTTATAACTATATTTTGGAAAAAGCTTTACATAACATCAACACTTAAAAGTCTATGATGAACTTGTCACGCCCCAAGGGGTACCCTAAACGTAACAGTCTACCACACTCAATATTAAAGCTTAAGTATGACAACCTTAGCCACTCCCAAAAGCTTTGATATTAAGTGTAAAGCATGCTCTCACAAATTTAGAGGACCATATAAGGAATTATGAAGCTTAAGAAGATATAGTAACATGGTAAGAAAAGAGGCTTCATAATATTCATTTATTTATAATAATGATCTTTACAAACTTAGGGACATTTCCCTAATTCACTAATCTATTACAAGAATGATTGTACATCTTTTCCAATACTAAATTTCATCTAAAATTTCCTTATCCAAAAAGAAATTACCTGACTGTAGGGTCCTCATAGCCTCAACCACAGATAAGGAAACTACAAAAAATATCTATGGGGTATAAGCTGACAGGTTTAGTGAGAATTATTTCCATAAATAACTTCTTGTAACAAAATTTCAAACAAGTTGTTTAATCAAACAAATGGAATGCAACATTCACGTAGGCAAAAAAGGCATATAGTCCTCCGGGAACTATATATTGAATGGATTTGCGCCCTCCATTCGGGGTTTGGTGATACATAACCTCAAAACAAGTAGTTTTAGTTAAAAAGATCTTCCGCCAAGCATTTCCTTAACGCCGCCAAGCAATCGCTTTCGGACACTCCGCCAAGTGTTGCTTTCGACATGAGCTTACTATCCTTCTCACCAAAGGATAATAACCCAAATGCAATGTGACTCACTTCGTGGTATGCATGAATCCATTTATTTATGATATCATAACATTATTATTATCAAATTTAAGGCGATCAAAGAATTTCATACAAAGCAAGTGTTATACTAAAACAAACATTTAAATCAATTCTGGCATCGATATTCTTAGGATTCCTTCAAAGAATTAATTTACATACATATCCATTTATCTTTTCCTAGCTCTAATGCAACTAAATTACAAGCACAACAAGTATAGCATTTAAAGGAAATAAACTCATGATACCATGTCGACTATTCTTCTATACGGATGAGTCGTTCACACACTCCTCTCAATCAAAATAGTCTTCGGGATATAGGTATCCTTCTCGGAGTCACGTAGCCAAAGAAAATCCTCAAAATGAGTATTTCTTGATGATTTTCTTGAATTTTGATAAGACAACGTCAAAAGAACGTTAAAGTTCGTATAAAAGAAAGTTCCAACTTAAAATGGCCATAACTTGGTCATTTTAACTCGGAATCGCGCATATAATATACCGATTTCTACCTACTCGAAAAGATCTATTCATTTCTAAAATTATTTTTATCAAACTAAACCATTGAGGCCCTAAACAGTAGCGATAAAATTCACCACGGATTTTCCAACTCAAAAACAACTTTGGTTTAATCATCCAAAAGTTTATTTGATAAATACATAGTTATCTATATAGTTGAAAAATCCTCTTTTTATAGCTACATAGCTCATATTTATTCATGCTCAAGTGTTTGTTGTCCTAATCATGTTTCTTGAGTAAAGAAATATTAATTAGAAGTTTAGAAAACTATAGTTTACAACAAATTCATTTTGTGATTGGTTTTTGAAATGAATACTTTGATTCTTTTTGTTTTTCAAAGAATTACTTTAATTTTGACTTATTACTTTTCTAGATGACTTTTTGAAAAACAATTTTTCTTCTTTTCTAAATTCTTGTGTTGGTCCTACGTATGTTCCACACAATCCTTCTTTGACTATTTATTTGAAAAGATCTAAACTTGAAAATCCTCACTTCTTGCTTCCTAAGGTTTTTGCTATGTTATGTTTTCGTAGAAATCATTTTATATCAAAAATCATTTCCCTTTGAAAAACAAAGTGGGATAATAAATGATTTAAAAAGATTTTCATAACAAAAGTAGTTTCTAAAATTGTAGTGGGTTCTTTTGTAACTTGAAAAGAATGATTTATTTTTATTAAATCATAGATTTTATACTTCACATAAACTTATCTCTGAGTGGTAAAATCTCCTTTTGTCAATTATTTTTAGAACTTGAAATTTTGAACAGCAATCTAAATGAACATGATTTATGAGAAATAATAGCAAACAAAAATAACATAAATAATAAACTCAAGTATTGGGAGTCTTAGCTTTTTCAAGGCTCCAAGGACTAAGAAGTAGACTAGTCCCAAAGTAAAAATAAAATGAAAGAAAGAAAAATTTGTTTTGACTTGATGAGGACAAGTCTAAGACTAGAGACTAGTCTTAAAATAACAAGGAATGGATAAATAAATTGCAATGGAATGAATAAATAAATTGCATTGCATTGCATAAAATAAATAAATTGCAAGTGAGCTTATATGCTCTAAAGAATGTGTATATATAGATAATAATATTTAGATATAATAACAATAATATGAACAAAATAAAAACATAAACATAAATAGATTTTCATGAACAAGAACAATACATGAACATAATGTAGCTTTCATAACATTTAGTCTTTAGAAACTCACACTATGGTCATATAAAGTTATATGACATGAGAAAAGAAAACAATAGGAAAAGTTTACCTAAAGATGACTTTGGTAGTGTTATGTGGTTTTGGTTTTTGTTTTTGTTGTAGGTAGAAGTTGTTTTGGAATGATTTGGAGAGAGTTTTGGGAGGATATTTGGAGAGAGTTTTGAGAGGAGAATTTGAGAGACTTTTTATAGAGAATTTGTGGGTAGTAAATGTGTGAAAGAAGTGAAAGAGGAGGGGGGTATTTATAGGAAAATGTGGAGTGATTTTTGTATGATTAAATTAAATGAAAATTGAAACAAATTGAGGAAGAGGGACAGGGGGGGCGCGCGCCGGCCATCCTTTGTAGAGAGGGAAGAGAGAGTTTTTATCTTTGCTTTATGTTAATTAAATGAAGTAATATGTAAGGTAGATGTGAAATAAAGTTATGGGAAAGGTAAAAAGTAAATGTTATAGGTTATAGTGTGTGTAAGAGTTGGTGTAAGAAAAAGTAGAGATAAAAGAATAGTATAGAATAGTAATGAATAGTATAATGTAAAGTAGATATGACTAATAAATAACCGATAGTAAGAAAATATGCGTATAATTGCGATATCTGCTATTTTTACTTACAAAAAAATTATAAAATTGATATTTTTGAAAACCTTATATTTTTACGAGTCTAATGGTATATTTGGAATATTTTTATTATTCCGGGCTCCGGACACGTTTTTTAAGAACTGTATCCGATCGGGTTCGAAACGAGTTACGGTTTTACTAATCGGATCTTTTTATGATTCATTAGGTAATTACACACTATTCTATATTCTAAACTCCTACTTACTCTTACTGAGTTGCTTATTCGGGATTGTCGAACTTAAGCTATTATGTCTAACTAGGGTTTTTTGACCTTTAGAGTTTCAGTTGTCTTCCGGTTTAGCGTTTTAGGCTAGGCCGATTCAAAAAATTTGGGGGTTTACAGAACTTATTTAAATTTTTGAAAAGGATACTATTGAATTAAAATCCTAAGTTTTAAATGGAAACTTTTCCTAAGTGCCAAAATTTATTTTTGTAATGAATTTAGTCTTACATTTTAATAAAAGAAAACAACTCCTTTTATTTATACAACAACATTATGCGTGGACATGAATATATAATTATATTATATGAAGAAACATAAGTTATATGGAATATAAGAGATATAAGAAATTAAATAAGCATATGAACATATATATAAAATTAAGTATTGGAAGTCTTAGCTTATATCAAGGCTTCTAGACTAGAAATAGACTAGTCCCATAAAATAAAAGAAAAGAAAAGAAAATTGTTTTGACTTGATAAAGACAAGTCTAAGACTAGAAAGACTAGTTTTAATAAAATGCATGAATAAATAGATTACATGAAATCAATAAATAAATTGCAATAATATAAATAAAAGTCATGTTAATGAGCTTATATGCTCTTAAGAATATATATACTTAAATATACTTAGTAATATGTAAAAATTATATTAGGAGCAACTGACAGAACATAATAATATAACAACAACAATAATGATACTTGAACATTGTTAAACAAGACATAAACACATTGTTGCTTCCATAATACCCATGGGTTTAGGAAACATATACTATGGTCATGTTATGTTATCATGAATATGAAGATGGTTTAGATTATTTACCTAATGTTTATGGTGATGGAAGGTTATTGGTGATAGATAAATGAAAGAAAAACTTTGTGGAAATTGTTGGCAAGAGATGGGGAAGGCTCATGGTTTGGCTTAGGAGAGGAGAGGGAGTTATGGAGAAAATTGGGTAGAGTTTTGTTATGGTTTGAGAAGTATCTGTAAAGTATGAAGGCAGGATGGGGCATTTATAGAGTTTTGAAATGGAAAACTGTGTGATTAAAATTAATGAAAATGAAATAAAAATGAGAAGAGACAGACAAAGGGGTGTTGGCCATGAGGGTGTGAGGAGGAAAATTGATTAAATTTGTTGTATTGTAATAACAGAATTGGTAGTCAATGAGGTTCCCTCTCCAACTAATATAGCTTCAAGAGAGATATTTGCAATGGCACTTCCAATTGAAATAGAGACTTTAACCGCCCTTAGTACCTAGACGCCTATCTCCTGAGAATATCCTTAAGGCAAACTTCTTACTTCACCTTCAAACTCTAATGACATAAATACTTCTACTGGTTACACTTTACCTTTTAGGCATAATCGTAGCACACCACCAAACAAATATTCTCCAGATATTGAGGATCGACGGTCGTATCCAATTGCAAATAATGTCTAAAAAAAAGGTCTCTCTAAGCCTCCCAAAACTTTTGTGTGAGAGTTGTCCTTGAATCATGTTCCTACTAGTGTTCAAGAAGCCTTGACAAAAATGGACTCAAGCCATAAATGAAGAAATGGAGGCACTGGTGAAAAACAAAACATGGACTTTTGTTACCTTACCCTA
The DNA here is from genome assembly GCA_024138025.1 of Combretum micranthum. Classification (NCBI taxonomy): domain Eukaryota; kingdom Viridiplantae; phylum Streptophyta; class Magnoliopsida; order Myrtales; family Combretaceae; genus Combretum; species Combretum micranthum. Next base: position 333,222 of record JAMXBD010000517.1, read on the forward strand.
AGGGAAAAAGAACAATAGGATGTAAATGGGTATTTTCTATCCAATACAAGGTGGATGGGTCAATTGAGAGACACAAAGTAAGGTTAGTGGCAAAAGCACATACACAGGCATATGGTTTAGACTATTAAGAGACCTTCGCAGTAGTAGCGAAATTGAATATTGTAAGAGTTCTATTATCTCTTGTAGCAAACCTTTATTGGCCATTACATCAGCTTGATGTAAGAACATCTTTGTCCATGGTGGTCTTGAAGAGGAAGTGTACATTAACATCCCACTAGTTATACATCGAATTCCAAAAACAATGTTGTGTGTAAACTCCAACAAACACTGTATGGACTAAAACAATCACCATGTGCATGGTTTAGGTGGTTTAGTGTGGCAACAAAAGAACATGGCTTTCAACAAAAAGCAATTCAGACCATACATTATTTTTGAAGCACCAATGAAGAAAGGTTATAGCTGTAATAATCTATGTAGATGACATAATTGTCATCGGAAATGATTTAGAAGAGATAGCAACACTTGAAAAACAATTGGCAATTGATTTTGAAATGATGAATATAAGGGGGCTCAAATATTTTCCAACAATTGAAGTTGCTAGATCAGGGCAAGGTATATTTCTATCTCAATGGAAATATACCTTGGATTTACTATATGAAGTGGGACTGTTAGAGTGCAAGCTGGCGAAAATACCTTTATTTAAACCATAAACTTAGAGAATATCCAAACCAAGTACCTATTGGTAAAAAGAAATACCAAAGATTAATTGGTAAACTAATTTATCTCTCACATATTCATCTAGATATCGCCTATGCTGTAAGCATAGTAAGTCAATTCATGCATTGCCCGAGTGAAAATCATATGGATGTTGTAATTCAAATTCTTTGATACTTGAAGTTCTCACCTGGAAAAGGACTTATATTTTCAAAGAATAATAAGCTGAAGATTGAAGGTTACACAGATGTAGATTGGGCATGGAATATCACGAATAGAAAATCTACCTCAGGGCACTTTACATTTGTTGGTGGCAATCTTGTTACATGGAGAAGTAAAAAACAATAGGTGGTGGCATTATCAAGTGCTAAAGCTGAGTTTAGGGGAATGGCTAAAGGTCTTTGTGAGCCCCTCTGGCTTAGAAGGTTAATGACTGAAATTGATTTCTCCCCAACCTTTGAGATGGATCTGTTTTGTGACAACAAGGCGGCCATGGATATCTCTCATAATCCTATCCAACATGATCGGATGAAACATGTGGAGGTAAACTGAAATTTCATCAAACAAAATCTCGAAGAAAAGATCATTTGATTTCCTTTTGTTAAATCCACAGATCAATTAGTAGATATACTTACAAAATTTGTGTCAAGCAAAAACTTCTATAGCTCCCTTGGTAAGTTAGGCATCCAAGATTTGTACGCACCAACGTAAGGGAAAGTGTTGACATGAGTTGTCAAGTTAGAAGACAAATCTTTAATATAAATCTCTTGATTGATAATCCCTTGATTAAGGGCTCAACCTTTATTATAACAATAATTTATGTATATCCAAAAATAGAATAGAACTTGTGTGTGTGTGTGTGTGTGTACTCATTCTCCGTAAAGATATAGAAAAAGGTGAAATAAAAAATCCTTCTTCTAGAAAAGTTGTCATCTGAAACCTATTTAAGTGTAAAATCAATCTATATATTTAAGAATATAAAACCAAAATATTATTAGGTATTTCATAATGAGTTTATTTACCTATGTGTAAGTATTAGCACTAGACTACTAGTTTGAGTTTGGTGAGCTTGAGTCAAGTACACGGTTACCATTCTTGTTGAATATGGTTAATGGAATATTGGTTAAACGATGGTAGATGTATTAAAAATTTAAAATAATTTAGTATATTTGTTCGGTTAAGGCCAAAAGATCCAAGACTACTAATAAGTAGCTTAGTACCTCAAGAACAATAGTTTCAATGTCTTAAGTGGAGTAATATAAAAAAATGATGTGGCAGTTAGCTTTTAATTCTTTTTCCACAACAAGTTTTTAACAAAGAGGATTATTGAGATACATATAGGTCAATGAGTTGGAAAGAAGCTATAGTTGGGTCATATTGGTAATATGGGACACTTTTATGGATGGTTGTAAAAAATCAGTATCGCTAATGTTTGGTACAGTAGTTGTCTTGGGTTAGCATGATTGTGTGTGTTCGGATTCATGAGTGTTTAGAGAGTACTTAACATCGTGTGTGCATGCATGCATATGCATGTGTATGATTGTACTGCAAACATAAGTTGCTTTTGGTCCTAAGAAGCTAAGATTATATTATAACAAGTCGGTTAATTAAAGATAAGGATTGGTTGTGTTACACATTAATATTATGTAATGTACATGTGATGCAATGGATTGCACGAAATCCATCTAGGGTTTATCACAAGACATTAATTTGCTCATGAATGTCATCTTGTGATCTTCAACTACCAATTGATTCTAAGAATATCTAGGTTGTTAGCATCAAAATTCAATACTATCACAGTAGATCTGAATTTTGAAAGAAAGAGCAAAACCAATTTTGTGAAATTCTATTTAAAATGTCAAAAACTCTTTATTTTTCCTTAGGGCATACAATATATATGAAACCTAAAATTTACTAAAAAAGAAAAATAAAAAAAAAATCCTATCATAAACTAAATAATAAGATATGGAAAAATCATAATAAAAGATATTCCATAAAATCTAAAAATCCTACTAAATGATATTCTTTAAACATATTAAATAATATTCTAAAATCATTGACTGCATTATCAATTATAAAATTAAAAAATCCAAAAAATAAGTAAAGTACGTACTCTAAAGCCGGTGGTATAAAGCTAAAAGCTGTCAATTAACTCCCAAAACCAGTAGTGTAAGAGCTGATGTAGAACATTTAATGCTTGTTCCTATGCGATTTTCCCAGGTAGTTATATCCTACCTCTTCTACTGCATCAACATGTGACTTGATTGCACAACATTCTCTTGTAGTTGTACTTGTATTGATCATGTAATGGGCCCGATTCATCCCTTTATATTGTGTTTTTTTTTTTTTTCCAGTGAGATAAAGGTTTACTTTTGGTATTACTGACAGACATTATAATGAGAGCCGACACCAGCACAGCAGATGGTTTTACTTTATAGATCGACTAAATATTGAAGTAAAATGTGGTGAAAGCTGGAAGCTTGTAAGTGATATTTGTACACTGTTCACGTTCGATGCCACACATGATTAGGCCATATTTTTCTAATATTAAAAATTCAGATGCCAAATGCTAAAAAGGCATCTCGATTATCTGCATCATATGAGTTGCTCAGGATTTGCCTGCAAATACAACAACCCCAAATTTGTCTTTTCCTTTAATTGTAAAGGGCGAGCTTGGTTATTAATTTATAACAGGATCCAGTTTTAGAAAACTGGGAGAGTTAATGGTAATTTTAAATTCTAGGGGTTGGTACAATTGGAAAGTGGAAACAACAAGCCGAAGTCCACCAAGAAACATCGACGAAAGATGCCGCAAATAAATCGTGCACATTAGCTTATCACCGGCGCAATCTTTGGCTCAAAGCCTACTCTAATTTACAGGCTAGTACAGGCCGATGGCTCGACAGCCCGGGCATGTGTCTTCTTTTTTTTTTTTTTGGCCAGAGAAGGCATGTGTCTTCAATAGACCACTTCTGTACTAACCCATCGAATGGTATTGCTCCTTTCTATCATTATCTTTTAGGTTTTTTTCCTTCCGTTTCTTTCTTTCTTTCTTTCTTTTTTTTTTTTTATTTCCTTTCCTTATCTTTCTTTCTTCCTCCTTTTTTTTTTCCCTTTTTAAGGAAAAAGGCTGAAAATTTTCATTTAAGACCATTGAAATCTGCTGGCAAAAAAAAAAAAAAAAAAAAAAAAAAAAAAAAAAAAGAAGAAGAAAAGAAAAAAAAGAGAAAAGGCCAATCAAATTTATTGGGATATATGTTGAGGAATCATCCTTCTAATAGACACTGAACATTATTTGCCAAGTATTTTCTTTTGGCCGATTATTTCCCAAGTATTTATAAAGAATTATATTTTTTAAGTATGAATGTGTATTTTGTAAATATATATATATATCTAATATCTATTATTATTAAGAAAAAATCTGAATTTGGCATCAAAAAAATGAAAATATAGTGTACCAGTTATTCAACTTTTTATTAATATTCGGTTACTTCACACACCATCTCTCTCTTCTCTTTCTTTAGTCCACACACTCTCTCCTGCTTTTTAGGGTAAGTAGTGGTATTCTTTGACCTTTTATATTTATTGTATTTGTTATAAAAATGAAAATTTTCCTATTTTCGCTAACATAGCACAGGTGTATCGTCCACTAGTAATATTAGAAGAATAATTGTTATACTTCTTAACATTTAGAAAATCGTGAATATTTAACATCATATTCACTACGACTAGGAAAATAATGCAAACCATTTTCTTAAATTTTGATTTATATTTCTAAAATTTCAAAAAAATTTAAATAGCCTTAAAATCTGATATATTAACAAATGATCTTCAAAGATTGTGAATAATTTTATGAAAAAGGAAAAAAAATCAATAATTTTACAAATAATTACGAAAATACCAACAAGACGAAAATAATTCCAAATTAAGGTAACTTAAACTGGTTTCTTGAAGAAAAGAGTTAGTAAGTAGTCAAGCTCATCTTTTCAAGAGACAAGGTTGGTAGCATTACGCCAGCCTCGTCTCTTGATAAAATGAGTTTGGGTGGAAATTAAAAAAAAGTAAATTAAATAAGATATAAATAAATACAAAATAAAAATCTAAAATAAAAATAAATGTAAAAAAATTAAATGATTATACTATTTTTCTTATGAATATAAATTATTTTATCTATTCACAATATTTAATGTGTTAGTAATAACAATACACTAAATAAATATGATTTAAAAATATGTCTATTTGCTTTATATAGAGTATTGCCAACTTATAAACAATATGGAACTTCTTTTTAGCTCTATACTCAAGAACATCCCACTATTAAAAAAGAAAAAAAAAAAGGTCTTACCTTGTTTAGAATTATGATTGCTCTTTTGCAAATATTTGATATAAAGCAAAATAAGCATATTTTAAAATAATATATTTATTTATATCGGATCTGTATTGGTAGTTTATCGATATCAGATTAGTATCGATTTGGTTCAATTAGTTTATGAGTAAAACTATTAGTTTTTCATTGGTATCATATCTACTTTTTTGAATTTTTGCCTTTCTTTTTATTTTATATTTATTCATATCTTATTAAATTTTCTTTCTCATTTTCTTTTTAAAATTTTTAACCAAACTTTTTTCTTGTAGAGAAGAGATTAGTTTATTTCAAGAGACAAGATCACTATAGTTATACTAATATTGTCTCTTCAAAACACTTATTAACTCATCTCTTGAAGAGATGAGTTTAACTTACCAAAATTTAGAATTATTTTCAACCTAACAAAACTTTTATAATTATTTTTAAAATTATTATTATTTTTTCTTTTCCAATAATCTCATTATACTTTGATTTTAGTACGAAAATAACTCATATACGTAAAGGATAATTTCACACCCTAAACTTTAATTTCAATGTTTTTTTTTTAAATTAAAAAAGCAAGCTTTCTTTTATATAGCCAAATTTTTCAAATTTAAAGAATTATTTATAACTTTTAAAAATTTTAAACATACACCCGTATTATTTGAAAAATTTTTCTTCTTTTTTTTTTAGATTTAGTGGTAGGAATGGACCGGAAGCTCCACAGTCCACACAAGTATCAAACAAAACAAAACCCAATCACACCATTCTTCACCGAGCAAGTTGCACACGTAATATCTTCCTTATTTTATTTATTATCATTATTATTTCGATTACAGAGGTCTTTTCATGAAATTAAACTGCCTTTGTTTTTTTGGTCGATATGTTGATTTATTTTAATCGTCATACTAGGAAATTGGGTTGGCAAACCTTAAATAAAATTTTTAGAATAAAGTAATCATGCGAAACTATTATAGCGCACATTAATCCTCTGTCATACCCATTCCACTATTACTTTACAATTGCCCAATGACACGACTCACTAAACCCATATGACATATTTTATTTGTAAAATTAAAATAAGACAGGAACAGAATTATATCCCCAAAATCATAATGGAAGCATAGTATGTATTATCTTGGGTGCACTTAAAAACAACATCAGTATATATACTATAAATATATCTAAAAATCGCTTGTCTAATTTATATTTAACTATTGGGCTAGTTCTCATGGATACATAAAAATATATCCTGGAGAAACCTAAGAAATAGTTATTCCATATCTTTATGAAGGAATAACAATTTCTTATATGGTTGCAGTACAAAATTTATGTATTAATTCTACCGCAAACCAGACACAGTGATACTTTTGCAAGGAGTAATGGCAATTTCCTATTCAATCTGCATGAAGCGAGCGAAAATCGCTATTATTTAAGCTCGTACTCTTATTACGTTGAGTTAAAAATTTAAAATTATGCATATAAACCCCTAGATTTCTCAGTACTCTTAGATGAGAACCCTAAAGTTGATATTGAAATTGAAACCTTAAAATCAACTCAAATTGTAAACTCTTGAAATTGTGCTAAGTTTATGCTTAAATCTTAGAATTAGAAGTCAACCGAAAAGCCTAAAAGTCAACAAAAGACTACAACAAATTCTAGTATTTAGATCCGGTAATCTCGTGCTTTTAAACCCTAAACAACATAATTGAAATAATTATAGATAATAGTTCATAATAATGTAAGGAATTTTAAAATTATCAGATTCGTTAATTTATAGTGTATTTCAGATCCGAACGGGATCAATTCTTGAAAAGCATATCCTGGGGTTCGAAATAGTAAAAATATTCCGATGATACGTTAGATTCGTAATAATACAAGGATTTTAAAAATATCAGCTTTATAATTTTTCGATAGCTAAAAATAACATATATCGCATTTATACTCGTATTTTCTTTATTATCGGTATATTATTAGTATTGTTTACTATTCATTGTCCTATTCTACTATTCATTACTATTCATCTATCTCTACTTTTTTTACTACATATTCTTACTACCTATACACCTATTTCTTACATTTTTCTTTTCCAATACAATTTTACATCTTAATTATTTTTCATTACAAAAATACAAATTTAATAAATTTTCTTTCCTCACTTCCCTATGGTCGACGCCCCTCTCTCCCATTTCTATGTAATTATTTTTCTTTTTGATTTATTTTATTACATCTATTTTTTCTCCATAAAATTCTATAAATACCCTCTCTCCTTCTATTTCTTCTACATACTTATTTTACATATCAAAACTCTCTCAAAATCACTTCACAAAACCATCTCTTTAAAATTTCTTTCTACCATATTTTCATCTTCTTCTATCCACTAGGTATGTAAACCCCCAAATTTTTGCGATCGGTTAAACTTAAACCCTAATTAGAAGGTCAATCGGAAATTCTAAAGTCAACAAAACCCTAGTCAGACGCAACTGTTCAAGTCTGGCAATCCGTGTTCGTAACCCTAAGTGAGTAAGTGAGAGATTAGTATGTAGAATAGTTCGTAATATTATGAGAAAGCTTAAAAATATCAGATTAGATAAACTACGATTCGTTTTGAGCCCGATTGGATACAGTTTTTAAAAAGCGTGTCTTAGGATCCGAAATAGTAAAAATATTTCGAATATACTATTAGACTTGCAAAAATATAAGGTTTTTAAAAATGTCAGTTTTATAATTTTTCGGTAACTAAAAATATCAGATATCGCAATTATACGTGTATTTTCTTACTACGGTACTTTAATTGTCATGTTTACTTTACATTACACTATTTATTACTATTCTACACTATTTATCTATCTCTACTTTTTCTTACAACCTACTCTTATACCCATACACCTATTTTTATAATTTTCATTTCCAATATAACTTCACATCTCTCATATCTTACTTTTCATTAACAAAAATACAAAAAAATAAAATTTTCTCTCTCTTTCACTCAATATGCGCCGGCCCCTTTCCCATTTCTCCTCAAATTATTTTATTTTTCATTTATTTAATTAACACAAATTATCCTCAACTTTTTCTTATAAATACCACCTCTTCCTTCCATTTCCTTTACACATTTGATACACTAAAATTACTCTCTCAAAATCTCTTCAAAAACTCTCTCAAGTTTTGTCTTGTTTCTACTTCTTCTTTAGGTAATAGTTTAAAGCTTTCTTTATGTTCATTTACTTAGTATGAGCATAATGTGTGTTTTCTAAAATCATGAAGGTTAAGAAAACAAAAATATGTTCATACTTTGTTTTTGTTCATGAAACTATTTTCCTTTTTGTTTTTTCATATATATCTAACTAAATATATCTATGTGGTTATATATATCTTTTAGAGCATATAAGCTCCTTTGTTATTGCAATTTATTTATTTTCCTTGCAATTTATTTATTTACATTGCAATTTATTTACTTTCAAGTTGTTTTAAAACTAGTCTTTCTAGTATTAGACTTGTCATCATCAAGTCAAAATAATTTTCTTTTTCTTTTGGGACTAATCTATTCTTAGTCCAAGGAAGCTTTGAAAAAGCTAAGGCTTCCAATACTTGACAATTATTATTATGTTTATATATTTCTTATGTTGTTTATTATCTTATCTTATGATATGTTTAACTTTTATAAACTACATGATTATAATCATGCATGGCTAATAAGTTGTTGTCCAAATAAGAAAAATGAATCTTTTTGATGAAAAAATAAAGTGTGATCAAATTTTTCCAAAGACTTAGAAAAATATTCTCAAATAAATCTCTTTTAAAAGTTTATTAAAACTTATCATGAAATTTCAAACTATTAATAAATGAAGTTTCTTTAAAATCTAAAGATATCTCCTTTTCAAAAGAAGTCTTGATACATAGAGATAATAACTTAGTACTATTTTTATCAACATTCTAAACCAAAAAACTAAATAAGTTTTCAAAGAAATCAATTTACAAGGAAAATGAATTTTCAAAGAATAAACTTATCAAATACTACTAAAGAAAACTTTTGGAAACTCTATTTTTCAATTCCTAGAAATAAATTTTGTAGATAACCCCAAAAGACCAAAACTTTATTTTCAACATACTTTTGATAAACTAATAAATCAAAATATAGTATATTAAATTTTGATCATCCAAAGGTTGATAAGTTACTTCACTTATAAAAAAAAAAAAGACTAACAATTCCAAATTTCCAAAAAACTAAAAAAAGGTTGCTTTAAGCAAAAAAATTAAATAAGACAACACCTATAGCTTCATGCATAAATTATGAGTCTATTTACATACATAAGGAATTCTTTTAAAAAATATACACATTTAAGTTATGCTTAAACAAGTCTTAGATGAAGGAGGATTAGAAAATATTGTTTTCCAAGAAAGAAAATTTCGTATTAAATCTGTACCCTCCTAATCTGAGACCCAAATGACCTTTTATAGTAAAAGTAATCTTAGAAATGGATAGATCTTTCCGAGTAGGTAGAAAATGACATATAATATGCGAAATTCCGAGTTAAAATGAGCAAGTTGTGGCCATTTTAAGTTGGAACTTCCTTCAAATCCGATTTTATCGCGAATTCAAGATAGATTTAGAATCTTCAAAATAGAAATTCAATGAAAGACTCATTTTGGGTATTTCATCTTGTTTAGGTGAAGAAGGAACCAATATTGCTTTCCCGGAAGATTACTTCGACTAAGAGCAATCATCATGGAGTGAGTTGATCCCTTACTAATTACATTTCCTTGTTTGTGCTTGTAAGTAGTAGCACTAGAGACTAAGGAAAAAGATAAATGAATAAATATTGTGTGATTTGGATTCATGATTGATTGATATAGTTGTTGAATAAAAGCTAAGAATATCGAAAGAGAAATTGATGAATAACTTATATTTCCTTACAATGGTATGATGAATATTGTTTTGGTCACCGTTAATTTGAACTCGATGATAATTGAATAAACCTATATTGAAATTAATTCATGCATAACATATTGTGAGTCACATTTATTTTTTGCTACTATTATTCGTGTGGGGAAACAAGGAGTCATAGTGGTGGCTAGTAGGAGCCAAAAAGTCTATATGGGCTAGTACGAGCCGGAAAGTCTACAAAGCAAGTAAGAGCCGATAAGTCTGCAAATATTGATGGTCGTATGGGCCGGTAACCACCCAACCCCCAACATGGAGGGCGTAAAATCCATGCTACGCATGGTTTCCGGTTAATCATGTGTATTTTATTTGCTCATGTGATTAATGTATTCTCATATGATTGTTTAAATACTTGTGTGTTTTATGGAAATGTTTTGAAGATGGGAGTTATCTCACTAAGCTAGATTTTCTTATACCCCTATAGCTTTTTGTTATAGTATGATTACTTGTGGTTGGCACCAAGAAGCTCCTTTTGTCAAGTATGAGCCAAAGCTACTAGGAGTTTTTGGAAGAAGTTTATATATTTAGTTTTGGATGTAGACTTCTAAGAAAAATGTCTATAGTAGACTTATGATAAATTCATGTATGTTTGAAGATGACCTAGTTGAAACAAGGCTTTTAGAACGTGGGAATGCCCCTAAGAAGTTGTAAGAGACTTTTATTCAAATGAATATTACATGTTTATCTATATAAATTATTGCATGCTTTTATGATCTGCTTAAACGTAATACCCCTTTAAGTCTCCTACTATCTTGGAAGCACATCTTGCACGTGATATCAACGCTCCTGCATGATTAAGGTTGTCATTCATTAGCTTTAATATTATGTGCGGTGAACTGCCACGTTTATGGTACCCTCCGGGGCGTGACAAGGTAATTATCTTAAACTTCCTTCATGTCCATGTAATTTAGTATGGGCTTAGTATGTGTTTTCTAAAAACCCATAAGAGGTCAAGAAAGTAACAATAGGTTCATACTTTATTCTTGTTCATACATCCATTCTTATGTTTTTAGATTATTAATAAATTGTTTATTATGTTCACGTAACTTAGCATGAACATAGTATGTGTTTTCAAAAGACCCATAGAGGCTAAGAAAGCAACATTATGTTCATGTTTTGTTCTTGTTCATACATTATGTTTTTAGTATATTGCTTTTACTATTATGCTCATATTATTATTATGCTCTTATTATTGCTATTATTATGTTTTTTCTTTTTCTCTTTTTTTGGGACTAGTCTATTCTTAGTCTCGGGATGCCTTGATGAGGCTAAGGCTCCTAATACTTGACCTTATTATTATGCTCATATTGATTCTTATATATATCTTGTCTTATTATGTGATATTATTTTATTTCTCATGACTACATATTCATAAGCATACATGAATATATTGATATTGTCTCAACAAAAATAAAAATGAGTTTTCTTAAAAGAAGAAAAATAAAAACCCTCTTTAAAGATAAATTTTTGTCACTTAGAAAATAATTTTTTCATAAAAAACTTAAAGTTTTATCTTAATAAATATTTTCCAAAATTTAGATGAGTTCATCACAAGTTTTTAGTAAGAAAAGTACATAGAATTTCATCAAAGAATATATAAAGTAGATTTGTCACACACACTCTTTTCAAACCAATAAAAATAAGAAGGTGTCTTTAAAACTCAATATTTCTTATTCTTTAGTTGACGAAGGTTTCTTAAACTTATTTGTAAACTAAGGTCTAGACAAGTTTTACAAAATCATCAAAAATTAATCTTGTAAGCCCCCAAAATTTTTCGATAATGATTTTGAATATCAAATCGAAACCCTAAAGTTTGACCCAGGTTGAAACTGAACCTTAAACCAATTTCGATCACGGGATTCCATAAGAAAATTTTCAAAAACAAAAATAGAAAGTTCAATAATCGTTCAAAATCCGAACATGAAAAGATCCGCCTATCTGATCCCTGAGTTAAACCCCTCAATTTCTAAGGTAGAGTTGGATTAAACCCTAACCCTAGTCAAACCGGAGTTTCAAAAGTCAACAAAGGTTAATGGCTTAAAACAGTTCGTAATAATATAGGGTAACATAAAAATATCATATTCGCGAATTTCGAGTGTCCATCGGACTCAAACGGGATCAGTTCTCGAAAAGCGTGTCCCAGAGCTTGGAATAATAAAAATATTTCATTAACACCAAAAGACTCATAATTAAACAAGGATTTCAAAAATATCAGTTTTTGAATTTTTCAGTAACTAAAAAATAGATATAGCTCGTTCACGCGTATTTTATTACTACTAGTATTTTATATGTCTAGTCTACTATCTATGTACTATTCTGACTATTCATTATTATTTCTCTATCTCTACTTTTTCTTACAACTATTTTACTACCTACATACCTATTTTCTTACACTTTTACATTTCCAATACTCTTATTTATATCTCTTACAAATTAATTTTTTTTCAAAATACAAACAAAATCAACTCACTCTCTCTTTTCTCTCTTAGGCCGGCGCTACCTTCTCTTCCTTCCTCTCTTATTTTTCTTTTTCAATTTATTTTTTACATCAAAATTTCACTCCAAAAATTCTATAAAATACTCTCTCAAAACCTCTCCAACCGTTCTCTCTCAAATATCTCTACCAATTTTCTAATTAAGAAGAGAATAAACAAAACACAAAACCATTTATCTCTTTTCAAACCATTCATCTCTTTTCAAACCTTCCTTTAAACCTTAGGTAAAAATCCTACCTATACTCTTTTATCATGTTTCATACAACTTAGCATGAGTTAGTGTGTTTCTTAGGTCATATGAGTTAAAGAAGCAACAATATGTTCATGTTTTGTTTTGTTCATGTTGATATTTTCATTATGTTATTTGTTGTTGTTATTATTGTTATTTTTGCTCTAATCTAACTTATATAGTATTTTGTATACTATGATATATATTTATTTAGAGCATATAAGCTCATTTGTTATTTATTTACTTTCATGTCTTGCAATCTATTTATTTACTTGTTTTATGCAATTTATTAAGACTAGTATTTCTAGTCTTAGACTTGTCCATATCAAGTCAAAACAATTTTCTTTCTTTTCTTTTCTTTTCTTTTGGGACTAGTCTATTCTTAGTCCCGAGTTGCACTTTTACATTGCTACATAATCATATTCATGCGTGATTAGAATATTGTTGTCTTAAATGAAAATAAAAATTTGTTCTTTCTTAAATAAAGAAAAGTAAACTAGATTTCTTAACAAAAAGGAATTTTTAACCAAAGATCTAAGTTTTATTTTTATAAACTCTTTTCAAAGGAAAAGCTAATCATAAATTCTAGAAGAAGTAGTAATGTAGATATCTTCAAAATAATAAAAGAACTCAGTTCTTTTATAAACCAAACTAAATACTCCATAAAAAAAGAATTTTTAGCATTAAAAGATTTTAACTTAATCATACCTTTTTATAATGATAATATGTTGAAAGAATATTAAGTATATCAAAACATGATTTGTTTGTAATAAAGTTACATATTATTAATATCTTGAAGTGTTTGAAATTGGTTACTCACTTGAAAGAAGTTAAATATAACTACTAGACTTTAATTAAGAAACTATGCATGCACTTCATATGTTAAGTCACATTGCATTCACTACTATACAATTGGTGGGATAAGTGTATAATAGTGGTGATAGGTATAACCGGTATATCATGTAAGTGGCGAGTAGGAGCCGACAAGAACTACATAAATTGATGGCTAGTAGGAGCCTGTAATAACTACAAGTTTTTTATGGCGTGTAGGAGCCGGCAAGATCTATAAAAGTATTTTAAAAGTCATGGCTGTAATTTGCCTGAATACCTAACCTCGAATAAAGGGCGTAATTCATTCAATATATGATTCCCAGAAAGTCATATGTCTTGTATGCTCATGTGTTTGTTGCATTCCATTTGCTTGACAAATAAACTTGGTTGATATTTTACTTCAAGGATGAATTTTTGGGATTTACTCACTAAGCCCATAAGCTTATTGTAAGCCTCGGAAAATTTCAATAAATAATTCCAAAATGAACTAAGAAAATAAACCCTAAAAATGACTCCAAATTAAAACCGAACTTTGACTAGTCCTAATCCACAAACGAATCTAGAAATTTCTTAATATTGAGAAAATGAGATTCCTTGAAAATAAAATAAGAACTTAACGGCCTTCAAATTCAAAACCACTACGTACGACAAATTCCATACTTAACTCTGAATTGTAAAATCGGGTAATATACAATTCAAAAACAAATTATTAAAAAGTAAATAACAATAAACTTTTGGAAATAAAACTTAATTCAAAAATTCAAAAAACGTTGAGAGATATTAAATACTTACAAAAATAAAATTTAAAATAAGTTTTCCAAATTAAATATGTTGTATAAACATAAAATATCAGTTTCCAAATTAGCAAAAATCTAAACCGGAAACCACCCGGAAACTCTAAGTGGAATACAATAGTTAAGTCCAGCAATCTCGTGCCCTTAACCCTAGAGGTCGAGGTGTATTTTAAGTGTGTAGAATTGCTCGTAGTAATATAAGGTCGCTTAAAAATATCAGATTGGTAAATTTTTGACCTATTTCGAACCTGTTCAGATACAGACTTCGAAAAGTATGTCCCGGGGCTCGAGATATCAAAAATATACCATTAGTATCGTTGACTCGTATTTTCATAAGGATTTCTAAAATATCGGTTTTATAATTTTTCGATAACTAGAATTATCTGATTTTGCGATTTTATTCGTATTTCATTACTACTGGTAATTAATTAGTCTTTGGTACTATTCACTCATATTTTACAATTTTTTATCTTTTGATCCCTTTTATTTTTTAAATATTTTATGTATCATAGAAAATTTTGTTTTTTAAAATTTAGTTATTTCGGGTGTTTTACGGGATCAATTTCTATTTAAGACTCGATACTAAAAATAAAATAAATTAATTTAATAATTAGAAAATATTTGAAAAATATTTTTGTTTTCATAAAATAAATTTTTAGAATTTTTCGGATTATAAAAATATCATTTATAGATCATATTCGCGTATTTTGATAATACCGGTAACTTATTTGATAATTCACTAAAATAAATAAATAAATTATATTATTTTTATTATGAAAAATCTGCTACAAATATTTGGAATACATTTTCTATATTTTTCTTATTTTTAATTTATTTATTAAAAAAATACTCTTACAAACCCATACCTTTAAGTACACCTTTCACACATCACTTCTTTTTCACTTTAATCTTTCTACACTTCATTATATCACTTCATGGCAGATTTTGACTCCTTTTTGTTGCCCTTTTTGTCTCTTCAAATACCACAAAATTAATTAAAATAACCCTTTTTCAAATCCTTCATCAAGAAGCTACACATATCATTAATTACATTACAATTCCAAGTAAAAAACAAACCAAATTCCCTCCCCCTCTCTCTCTTGAATTCACGTGCAGCCCTCCCTCCCCAAATCTGCCTTTGTTCTATTTTTTTCAATTAATACACTCCTCTCTCTCCATTTAATGCCTCTCATTTACTTCCTTTCATTCCTTTGAAACCCTACACCATTTACTCTCTCTTTTCTTCTCTTTTTCCACTCTTTCTTTCTTCTTTTGTTCTTGTTCTTGTTCTTGCAAGAACACTGTCACGCCTCGAAGGGTACCCTAGACGTGGCAGTCTGCCACATATAATATCAAGGCTTAAGAATGGCTACCTTAGTCATGCGAAAGCCTTAGTATTATATGTAAGGCGTCTAACACAGTAATAGGAGACGCTTTTGGGAAGCATAGTTTAAGCAAGTAAAGATAAACATACAAGAATCCAGAAATAAAGTATATCATATCATTTATAACCAAAGGTCTATTACATAATTTCTTAGGGGCATACCCCCGCTAATTCCAAGGATCGTGATAATCTTTACAACATCCAAAATACTACATTAAAGATTTCAAAGGAATTCTAATCTAAGTCTTCGAGTAGATTTCCTCCAAAAGCTTTAATATATAAAACTTACACGGATACGGGAAGACCTCGGGCACAAAAATAGGTGTTCCTGAGAATACAAATATCTATAGGGGTGTAAGCTTATGGGCTTAGTGAGTAAATCCCAAAATTCATACTTGAAGAAAATTATCAATCAAGTTTATTATTCAAACATATGAAATGCAACAGCCACGTGAGCATACAATACATATGACTTTCCGGGAATCATATGTTGAATGAATTACGCCCTTCATTCGGGGTTGGGTATTCAGGCCAATTACAGCCACAACTTTTAAAAACACTTTTATAGATCTTACCGGCTCCTATACGCCATCAAAAACTTGTAGTTATTACAGGCTCCTACTAGCCACCAATTTAAGTAGTTCTTACTGGCTCCTACTCGCCACTGACATGATATACCGGTTATGTCTACCACCACTATTATACACTTGTCCCACCAATTGTATAGTAGTGAATGCAATGTGACTCAACATATGAAGTGCATGAATAATTTCTTTAATTAAAGTCTAGTAGTTATATTTAGCTTCTTTTAAGTGATCAATCAATTTCAAACATTTCAAGACATTAATTCACATACAACTTTATTACAAACAAATCGAATTTCGATATACTTAGTATTCTTTCAACATATTATCATACACTTCCTTTTGATTTTTCTTAAATTCTAGTGCAACTAATTTTACAAGCACAATCAAGAATATGAAAAATAACGGGGAATAAACTCACTCAGCCATGATGACACCTTTCTTGAAACGGATGAGTCGTTCGGGATTTCCACTAATCGTAACAATCTTCGAGATATGAACAATCCTCTTCGAGATTATCTAAAAGAAAGAAAAATACTTAAGATGAGTATTTCATGAACTTCTTTTCTTGAAGATTCTAATCTTTTCTTAAAATCGCGGTAAAATCGTATAAGGGGAAATTCCTACTTAAAATGGTCATAACTTGCTCATTTTAACTCGGAATTTCGCGTATAATATACCGTTTTCTACCTACTCGGAAAGATCTACGCATTTCTAAACTTATTTTCATAAAACTAGGTCGTTTGGGTTCCGAAAAGACAGCGACCAGATTTTCCACGAATTCGCAAACACTTGTTTTCCTCTTTGTAAACAAAGCTCATTTGAAAAGATAAATATTTCAATTATTTTGTAAACTTTTGAAAGGTATATATATTCGTAATGACTCATAACATATGTATGAAGTAAATGAAATTGTCTCAACTTATAAAAAGTAAGGTTTTAAAAGACTTTGAACTTGAGATTCTATTGAATATTTATTTTACTTTTGAAAGATCTTTAAGATGAATATTCTATTTCTAAATGAAATCTCTTGTAATTACTTTAATTTCCTAAAGTGTGATTTTATTTTCTAAACTTGGATTTCAAAAGTAGTAAAATGACATTTTTATTTCTTGTAATGATTCCAAAAGAATTTCTACTTCTTGATGAAAGATAAGTTTTCATAAAACCTTTTGTTTATGTAAGAAAAATCATTCCCATGCATGTTCATGGGTTTTTAAGAAATCCATTTTCCATATTTATTTCTTTTAGAAAGAATCTTTAGTTCAAGAAAACACTTTCTCATTTATTTTTGTCGAGACAAAAACATTATGTTCATGCATGAATATGAATCATAAGCTATAGAAATATAAAGTAAAATAATAACTTGAAAGTTTAAGTAAATAATAAAGTAAATCAAGTATTGGGACCTTAGCTTCTTCAAGGTACCCCGGGACTAAAAAAAGACTAGTCCGAAAAGAAAAGAAAGAGAAATTGTTTTGACTTGATGAGGACAAGTCTAAGACTAGAATGACTAGTCTTAAAATTAACTTGAAATAAATCGCGATAAAGTAAATAAATTGCATGAAAGATAAATAAATTGCAAGATAATGAGCTTATATGCTCTAAATAGTATATATAGCTATATAGATATATATTAGATAGTAATAACATAAAGGAAAATATAAAGAACATAAGGGAACATAAAGAGATTGATATTATGAACAAAAACAAAGTATGAACTTATTGTTGCTTTCTTAACCTTTATGGTTTTAGAAAACACACACTAAGCTCATACTAAGTAGATGAACATGAAGAATTCCTTGAGAAATTTCTTACCTAAAGGAAGCTAAACTAAGAAGACTTCTTGAAAGAACTCTTGAGAGAAATTGGAGAGAAATTTTTGTAGAGTAACTTTAGAGAAGAAGAGGTGTGAAAGAAGTGAAGGTATGAGGGGGTATTTATAGGAAAATGTGGGAGATAAATTGTGTTAATTAAATAATTGGAAATTAAAACAAATTGGAGGGATAGAGACAGGGGGTCGGCGCCAATTCATGCATGGGGAGGAGAAAAATTAATTTTTTTGTTATTTTGTTAATTAAAAGTAAGAAATGAAAGATGTGAAATTGTATTGGAAATGAAAATGTGTAAGAAATAGGTGTATGGGTTGTAAGAGTAGGTTGTAAGAAAAAGTAGAGATAGATGAATAGTGTAGAATAGTAGAAAATAGTGTAATGTAAAAGTAGACATGACAATTAAATACCGGTAGTAAGAAAATACGCGTATAAAAGCGATATCTGATATTTCTGGCTACCGAAAAATTACGAAATTGATATTTTTGGAAATCTTATATTTTTACGAGTCTAACGGTATATTCGGAATAATTTTCCTATTCCGGGCTTCCGGATACGTTTTTCAAGAATCATGTCCGATCGGATTCAAAGGACACTCGAAATTCTTCAATCTGATATTTTTATAAAACCTATAGCTATTACGAGCTATTACAACTAATTTTCCCATCTTCGTTCTAGGGCTTGAGAAAACGGCAATGCCGGACTTAAGCGGTTACGGCAAACTAGGGTTTGGTTGACTCTGGAAATCCGGTTGACTTTCGATTAGGGTTTAAATTATAATTCGTATCCAAAAATTTCTGGGATTTACAACCTACCCCCCTTAAAGAAAGTTTTTTCCTCAAAACTTGAAATTTGCAACTTGAAATTCGTACCTGATTCTTCAAAGAGATTTGGATATTTCTTTCGGATCTCATCCTCGGCTTCCCAAGTAGCCTCTTCTCGTGAATGATTCCTCCATAACACCTTGACATATCGGATTTCCTTGTTTCTCAGCTTTTGAACCTTTTGATCCAGAATTTGAACTGGGTGCTCCTCATAAGTCAAGTTCTCTTTCAGCCTGACTGGTTCAAGCTCCACAATCCGATCAGGGTCGGGGATATGCTTTCTAGGTACTGAGACATGGAAGACATTATGTACTCCCGACAATTTTGGTGGTAATGCCAAGCGATAAGCCAAATCTCCTACTCGTTCAAGGATTTCGAAAGGTCCGAATATACCTTGGGCTTAGCTTTCCTCGAGCCCGTACACGATGAATACTCTTTAGTTCACTTTCAGATACACATGATCACCAACGTTAAACTCAAGGATCCGTCGTTTTTGATCCGCCCAACTTTTCTATCGTCTATCTTGGGCCTCTTTCATCCTTTGCTGAATAATCCTGACTTTATCTGAGGCGTCTTGGATGAGATCTGGTCCAATTGTTAATTTTTCCACATCATCCCAAAATAGAGGTGATCTACATCTTCTTCCATACAAAGCTTCGTACGGTGGCATCTTAATTGTTGAATGATAGCTGTTGTTGTAAGAAAACTCTACCAAAGGTAGGTGTACTTCCCAGCTTCCTTTGAATTCCATAACACAAGCTCTTAACATGTCTTCCAAGGTCTGGATAGTTCGCTCTAATTGTCCATCAGTTTGTGGATGATAAGCTGTACTGAAATGTAATTTAGTTCCCATACACTTCTGAAGGCTCATCCAGAATTTTGACACGAATCGAGGATCTCGATCCGATACAATCCCTGCTGGAACTCCATGCAGTTTCACAATCTCCTTTATGTATAATCGGGCTAACTTCTCCATCGAGTAGGTCATGTTGATGGGGATGAAGTGTGCTGACTTGGTGAGTCGATCCACAATTACCCATATAGCATCATATCCGGCTGCTGTTTGGGGCAATCCACATACGAAATCCATGGTAATTTGGTCCCATTTCCATTCTGGTATGGTTAATGGTTTCAAAAGTCCTCCTGGCCTTTGGTGTTCAATCTTTACTTGTTGACATGTGGGACACTTCATTAGGAATTCAGCTACGTCCTTTTTCATACCATTCCACCAAAAGCGACTCTTAAGGTCTTGGTACATCTTGGTACCACCTGGGTGCATGGTATATCTCGAGTTATGTGCCTCACTCATAATTTCCTTTTTCATCTCCTCATCATTCGGTACACATAATCTCCCTTTCATTCTTACTACATCCTCCTCATCTATCTCAAAATCATCATAATTTCCTCCTTGTATCTCACTTTTCAACTTTTGTATGACTTCATCATATCGCTGAGATTCTTTGATTCTTTCTATCAGAGTTGGCTCCATTACCAAATGGGAAATTTCTACTTCCGTGCTTTGCCCTACAAATTCGATGCTCAATCTCTCGAATTCTTTTATAAGTTCTTTTTGAGTTGTGAGTATGGCTGCAACTTCTCCATGGTTCTTCCAAGATCATAGTCTTTGATCAACTCCAACCATCTCCTTTGCCTCATATTCAATTCCTTTTGTGTGAATAAATACTTGAGGCTCTTATGGTCCGTATAAATCTCGCATCTCTGTCCATATAGGTAGTGCCTCCAAAGCTTGAGAGCAAAGACAACTGCGGCTAACTCAAGATCATGCGTCGGGTAATTTTGTTCATGCGGCCTCAACTGCCGTGAAGCATAAGCAATTACTTTCCCTTCTTGCATAAGCACGCATCCTAAGCCATTTCTTGACGCATCACTATGGACGGTATATGGTTTTTCCGGATCAGGTAAGGTTAAAATCGGAGCAGATACCAACCGTTGCTTTAACTCTTGGAAACTTTGTTCCCTCTTCTCATTCCAAATGAATCTTTCATTCTTCTGGGTCAACTGAGTTAGTGGCTTAGCTATTTTTGAGAAATCTTGCACAAACTTCCTGTAATAGCCAGCTAATCCAAGAAAACTTCTAATCTCAGTCACCGTCCTTGGTTGTTTCCATTCCATTACGGCCTTAATCTTTTCAGGATCTACTGATATTCCTTTCCCTGAGATAACATGTCCTAGAAAAGATATTTGGTCCAACCAAAAGTCACACTTGGATAATTTGGCATATAGCTTGTGCTCCCTTAAGGTTTGTAATGCCATTCTCAGATGTTCTTTGTGTTGCTCCCGTGTTTTAGAATAGACCAAAATATCATCAATGAAGACAATCACGCATTTATCCAAGAGCGGCTTATACACCCGATTCATCAAGTCCATGAAAGCAGCTGGTGCATTAGTCAATCCAAAGGGCATGACCATGAACTCATAGTGTCCATACCGAGTTCTAAAAGCGGTCTTTGACACATCCTCTGGTTTTATCCTCAGCTGGTGGTATCCAGATCTCAAATCGATGCGTGAGAATACACTTGCTCCTTGTAGTTGGTCAAAGAGATCGTCAATCCTTGGCAATGGATACTTATTCTTTATAGTGACCTTATTGAGTTCTCGATAGTCAATACACAACCTCATCGATCCATCCTTCTTTTTACGAATAATACCGGAGCTCCCCAAGGCGAGACACTTGGTCTAACAAATCCTTGGTCAAGCAATTCTTGTAATTGCTTCTTAAGTTCCTTGAGCTCAACAGGTGCCATTCGGTATGGTGCCTTGGATATAGGTTCTGTTTTTGGCATCAAATCGATCTCAAAATCGATTTCTCGTTTTGGGGGTAACCCAGGCAATTCTTCTGGAAAAACATCAGAGAATTCATTAACGATGGGGATGTCGTCAATGTTGGGTCTTTCCTTATCCTCCTCCGTACTTCCCACATAACTTTCAACTCCTTCCTCAACCTCTTCAATTACCTCGAACGAACTTAACTCCAAACTTTTAGAAGTTGCGGATTCTCCCAAAAATGTAGCTTTCTTCCCGTCTTGTCCCATGAATTCCACCTTTTTATTTCTACAATCTACCTTTGCTTCCACCATGGACAACCAACTCATTCCGAGAATCACTTCGTATTGCTGATTTCTATTACTATAAGATCGGTAGTTGTTCATGGCCTTGTATCTTCATGGGGCAATTCCTTATTACTTCTTTGGTAGTCACCACACTACCGGTGGGGGTTTTTATACGAAAACTTGTTGTGGTTGTGGTGATAGGTAAACCGGTCTTCAAGGCTATACTAGTGGCAACAAAGGAATGTGTTGCACCGGTATCGAAGAGGGTATAAGCGGTTAGGTCCCCTATTTGTATGGTTCCTGCGTTCAAGACGCATGTGTTACTATTCTTATTGTCCTTATAAGGTTCCCTAGACATCTATTATTTCCAACATACATCATAACTTTATACTCAACAGATATCAAAATAGACATATATTTTAAAGGTTGAGGCTAACCTGTAACCAAGCTATAGTCATACTCCTCTCCATGGTCCAGGGCAGCCAACTCTACTCCTTCTTCGGCATCCTCCTCACAGACCCATTGCCCTTCAAGGTTGTAAATTCTCAGCCCATGCATAGATGATGCCGAGCGACTTCCGCTTCCATTCCCGCTCCTTGTCGGGGCAAGTCCTCCTGAAGATCCAACAGGTCGATTTGTTGTGAGATTTCTTTGGGGACACTCGTTGGCAAAATGTCCCATTTGCTTACATACGAAACAAGTCGTAGAAGCTTTCTTTGGGCAATCCGGAATCTTATGGCTCGGGTCACCACAGAAATAACACTTGTTCTGGAGAAGGGGGCATCTCTTTGGATAGTGCGCCCCTTTGCATTTCCAACAACTTACTGCTGCCTTGGAATTATCCTTTTGTCCACCGAAATTTCCCTTAAAGTTGCTAATTGGTTTAAACCTCTTAGAAGGGAAATTGGAGCTCGTTCCTGGTTGAAATTTCCTTCCAAACACATGCACTTTCTTCTCAGAAGTCCCAGCTTTCCTTTTCTTGGCCCCTTCAACAATTCTTGCTCTTTCAACAATATTCTCTGAAGGTACGGATGTCAAACTCTTCTAACCGCATCCTTAAGTCCTCATCTAACCCATTCAGGAACACTTGTCGTTTCAGCTCCTCACTATACTTATAAGAATCCGGAGCATACTGCAGGAGTCGGCTGAATTCCGTCTCATATTGTTCTATGGATTTTCCTTTCTGGGATATGTGCAAGAAATCCGCACTATACCTTACTCTTAAACTTCCAGGGAAATAATTTTCCAGAAACTCATTCCGAAACATATCCCAGGTGATAGGTGGCGGCAATTCCCTACTCTTGGACTCCCACCAGACGCGGGCATTAAACCTCAACATATAAGTACCATAGCTTATTCGAAGATGATGAGGAACTTCATAGGCGGCAAAAGATCGTTCTACTGCGCGAGCCAATCTTCAGCCTTCATCTGGTTTCCCAAAAGCTCCGTCAAAGTAACGGTTACTTTTGATAAAATCTGGGAGTGAAGTTCTGTATGGTCGAGGTGGTGGCGGAGGCGGCAGGGGTGCTGTATGTGATTGAGCATCAGGTGCTGCTGGTCCATGTACAGATGCTTGGGGTGCTTGCTGGGGTGGTGCTTGTGTGCCTGAGGTGGCATATTCCTCTGTTGTTGTTGAACTAACACATTAAGAAGCTGTGTTAATGACCCAGAGTGGCTTGGAGATTGCCTTGCTGGTCTGGGGCAGGAGCCACAGGGGGCACTTCTGGTTGGTTAACTTCTCAGGCGGGTTATTCGATGCCTGCCTCATCCTTGGTCGTCCCCTTCTAGGTCGGCTGTTTTAATCGTTTACGTAAATACTAGATTATTAAGTCTTTTACATACTAAGTTACGGAAATTGCGGAAATTTTCAAAGAATTATACATGTAAAGAGAAATATCACACAAGAGAAGTTTAAGCAACTAAATCAAGAGATGAAATTTGTTTAAACCAAAATATTTAATTAAAAAGCATAGAAGGGAATAAAATCTTATAAAGAAATCAAGGTTTACAAAAGAAATTCAAAATACAACAAATATTAAACACTTTTTCGAAAACATAAATTAAACTACTAATCGATCCTATATCCTAAGTCGATCTGGTTACAAAATTCTGTTGGACACATGGGATTGCTCATGTGGATCCTTCCTTCTTTCTTTGATCTTTTCTTCCTGGTGAGGGAGTTGCATTACGGTGGTTGGGTCTAGAAGTCGTCCTTAGCCATCTTAGTTACGAACAGCTTCAAGTTGCTTCGGTCCATCATTCTTTTTCCTTTGCGGGAGGGTTGATTTCTAGACGTGCTTGGCTCCCGTTGATCAAACTTCGTCTGCGCTGCATGCTCCTCATCGGATACTTCCGTCACTTCTTTCTCGATCAGGTTTCTTACGCGAGATCGTCTTCGATTCGGGATATTCTCATCAGGCCATTTGAAATCTTGACTGGCTTTACGTTGGTTGGAAATATCCTTATCTCGTCCATGATCTGCTGGCTCATCGTGGGCATAGATATATAATCGGCCTATGGAATTCCAAGTTCAAAAATCGGGAAAACTGAAGTCTATCGCTTCGGGAAGTGAACTTAGCTTCTTGGAGCGTAGAGTTGTGGTTGTAATGGCACGTGGGCCGTTCCCTTACCGTAAGGAAACTTCTAAGTTAGTCCAATAGGGCAAACTCCTTACATAGGCTTCTTACTTTTAACCGGTAGTCCACAAGGGTTTCACCATTTCTTAAGTTCAAACATTGGGCCTTAACTCTAACTTCTCCAAGAGTAAACTATAAAGGACAAGGGAGGTCATTAATTCTCCTTTTTGAGAATTTCTAAACTTGTCTAATCCTATCTAAGTCCTTTCGTAAACATATCTATCTTTTTCTATTCTAGATTTATTCCTATTACCTTTATTTCTATAAACTTGTTGCTCTGATACCAACTTAAACTGTCACGCCCCGAAGGGTACCCTAAACGTGGCAGTCCGCCACATATAATATCAAGGCTTAAGAATGGCTACCTTAGTCATGCGAAAGCCTTAGTATTATATGTAAGGCGTCTAACACGGTAATAGGAGACGCTTTTGGGAAGCATAGTTTAAGCAAGTAAAGATAAACATACAAGAATCCAGAAATAAAGTATATCATATCATTAATAACCAAAGGTCTATTACATAATTTCTTAGGGGCATACCCCCGCTAATTCCAAGGATCGTGATAAACTTTAACATCCAAAATACTACATTAAAGATTTCAAAGGAATTCTAATCTAAGTCTTCGAGTAGATTTCCTCCAAAAGCTTCAATATATAAAACTTACACGGATACGGGAAGACCTCGGGCACAAAAATAGGTGTTCCTGAGAATACAAATATCTATAGGGGTGTAAGCTTATGGGCTTAGTGAGTAAATCCCAAAATTCATACTCGAAGAAAATTATCAATCAAGTTTATTATTCAAACATATGAAATGCAACAACCACGTGAGCATACAAGACATATGACTTTCCGGGAATCATATGTTGAATGAATTACGCCCTTCATTCGGGGTTGGGTATTCAGGCCAATTACAGCCACAACTTTTAAAAACACTTTTATAGATCTTACCGGCTCCTATACGCCATCAAAAACTTGTAGTTATTACAGGCTCCTACTAGCCACCAATTTAAGTAGTTCTTACTGGCTCCTACTCGCCACTGACATGATATACCGGTTATGTCTACCACCACTATTATACACTTGTCCCACCAATTGTATAGTAGTGAATGCAATGTGACTCAACATATGAAGTGCATGAATAATTTCTTTAATTAAAGTCTAGTAGTTATTTAACTTCTTTCAAGTGATCAATCAATTTCAAACATTTCAAGATAAATTCACATACAACTTTATTACAAACAAATCGAGTTTCGATATACTTAGTATTCTTTCAACATATTATCATACACTTCCTTTTGATTTTTCTTAAATTCTAGTGCAACTAATTTTACAAGCACAATCAAGAGTATGAAAAATAACGGGGAATAAACTCACTCAGCCATGATGACACCTTTCTTGAAACGGATGAGTCGTTCGGGATTTCCACTAATCGTAAAATCTTCGGGATATGAACAATCCTCCTCGAGATTATCTAAAAGAAAGAAAATACTTAAGATGAGTATTTCATGAACTTCTTTTTTGAAGATTCTAATCTTTTCTTAAAATCGCGGTAAAATCGTATAAGGGGAAATTCCAACTTAAAATGGCCATAACTTGCTCATTTTAACTCGGAATTTCGCGTATAATATACCGTTTTCTACCTACTCGGAAAGATCTACGCATTTCTAAACTTATTTTCATAAAACTAGGTCGTTTGGGTTCCGAAAAGACAGCGACCAGATTTGCCACGAATTTGCAAACACTTGTTTTCCTTCTTGTAAACAAAGCTCATTTGAAAAGATAAATATTTCAATTATTTTGTAAACTTTTGAAAGGTATATATATTTGTAATGACTCATAACAAATGTATGAAGTAAATGAAGTTGTCTCAACTTATAAAAAGTAAGGTTTTAAAAGACTTTGAACTTGAGATTCTATTGAATATTTATTTTACTTTTGAAAGATCTTAAGATGAATATTCTTTTCTAAATTTAATCTCTTGTAATTACTTTAATTTCCTAAAGTGGGTTTTTATTTTCTAAACTTGGATTCAAAAGTAGTAAAATGACATTTTTATTTCTTGTAATGATTCCAAAAGAATTTCTACTTCTTGATGAAAGATAAGTTTTCATAAAACCTTTTGTTTATGTAAGAAAAATCATTCCATGCATGTTCATGGGTTTTTAAGAAATCCATTTTCCATATTTATTTCTTTAGAAAGAATCTTTAGTTCAAGAAAACACTTTCTCATTTATTTTTGTTGAGACAAAAACATTATGTTCATGCATGAATATGAATCATAAGCTATAGAAATATAAAGTAAAATAATAACTTGAAAGCTTAAGTAAATAATAAAGTAAATCAAGTATTGGGACCTTAGCTTCTTCAAGGTACCCCGGGACTAAGAAAAGACTAGTCCCGAAAAAAAGAAAGAGAAATTGTTTTGACTTGATGAGGACAAGTCTAAGACTAGAATGACTAGTCTTAAAATCAACTTGAAATAAATCGCATAAAGTAAATAAATTGCATGAAAGATAAATAAATTGCAAGATAATGAGCTTATATGCTCTAAATAGTATATATAGCTATATAGATATATTAGATAGTAATAACATAAAGGAAATATAAAGAACATAAGGAACATAAAGGATTGATATTATGAACAAAAACAAAGTATGAACTATGTTGCTTTCTTAACCTTTATGGTTTTAGAAAACACACACTAAGCTCATACTAAGTAGATGAACATGAAGAATTCTTGAGAAAATTCTCACCTAAAGGAAGCTAAACTAAGGAGACTTCTTGAAAGAACTCTTGAGAGAAATTGGAGAGAAATTTTTGTAGAGTAACTTTAGAGAAGAAGAGGTGTGAAAGAAGTGAAGGTATGAGGGGGTATTTATAGGAAAATGTGGGAGATAAATTGTGTTAATTAAATAATTGGAAATTAAAACAAATTGGAGGGATAGAGAGAGAGGGCCGGCGCCAATTCATGCATGGGGAGGAGAAAAATTAATTTTTTTGTTATTTTGTTAATTAAAAGTAAGAAATGAAAGATGTGAAATTGTATTGGAAATGAAAATGTGTAAGAAATAGGTGTATGGTTGTAAGAGTAGGTTGTAAGAAAAAGTAGAGATAGATGAATAGTGTAGAATAGTAGAAAATAGTGTAATGTAAAAGTAGACATGACAATTAAATACCGGTAGTAAGAAAATACGCGTATAAAAGCGATATCTGATATTTCTGGCTACCGAAAAATTACGAAATTGATATTTTTGGAAATCTTATTTTTACGAGTCTAACGGTATATTCGGAATATTTTTCCTATTCCGGGCTTCCGCATACGTTTTTCAAGAATCATGTCCGATCGGGTTCAAAGGACACTCGAAATTCTTCAATCTGATATTTTTATAAAACCTATAGCTATTACGAACTATTACAACTAATTTTCCCATCTTCGTTTTCTAGGGCTTGAGAAAACGGCAATGCCGGACTTAAGCGGTTACGTCAAACTAGGGTTTGGTTGACTCTGGAAATCCGGTCGACTTTCGATTAGGGTTAAAACTATAATTCGAATCCAAAAATTTCGGGATTTACAAACATAAGCTGCCCCCATAAAAAAAAATCACTTCCACACTCCATTCTTGAAGATTCTTTAAGTAAACTTTATTCTTAAGCTTCCATAGATGATATAAGTAAGATATAGTGAGAGTTTCATGCATCAAATGACCATCCTTAAGCTTAAAAGCTAAGGATGATGATGTGAAAATGAAACACTCCTCTTCTCCATGATTATTCTCTTGTATTATTATTATTATTTTCTTGTTAAAAGTAGTTATATTTTGTAGATCTAATTTTTTTTTTGTAGCTTTGATTTTGTTTATGTTTTAGATCTTGCTATTTGAGTTATTATTTTTTTATTGCTAATGATTTATACATATATTCATCATTCACATAACTATCTTAGTGTTCATGCATTTATAACTAGTATAGTAAACTAGATCTAGTGTTTTAGGTTCATAAATGCATTAGACTTTTCATTTATTTTCTTAAATAATTTCTAATAGCTTGATGATAATAGAAAAGTTTTAGAAAGCTCAAGATCTATTTTAGTTTCAACAAAAATCATTTTTGAAAATTCGGATAAAAAGGGAACCATATTTAGAACAGCTATTTTTCAACTTCAAAATGTGTATTTTCATTTAAAATAAAGGGCTTAAGGAATAGATATCATAAATGAATATTTTTTAGGAGTAAAGTTTAGATTATGAGTTTATAGTTTATTACCATGCATTTCTTTTATATTCATGTTCATATTATATGTTGATCTTAGATTTGAACTTGAATAAAAATAGTAAAATTCGTGTCTTGACAAAACCTATATTTAAAAACCACTTTCCAAGTCTCAAAATGAAAGTTTTAGTTGAGAAAATGAAGGTTTAGTGGATGTATATCATCAAAACTTCTTTTTACAAGAATCAAAGGTGATTTTCAAAAGTTATTTTCAAAATAGAAATCTCATTCTGGGATTTTGGCCAAGGCATAGTTAAAAACACGTTTTACAACTCAAAAATGAAGATTTTATTCAAGACATGGTAGGCTCTTAAGATAGGATATGCAAAGGATGATTTTCCTAAGTTTAGATGGATTTTATCAAAAGATATGTCCAAAAATAATTTTGGTAAATTCGGATCTCAACCAAGACCAATTTTGAAAACCCATCATCAACTCCAAAACTCATGTTTTATGTGAAAAATGAAGGGTATATGTCACGCCCCGAAGGGCACCCTAAACGTGGCAGTCCGGCGTACACAATATTAAAGCCTAGGAATGACCGCCTTAATCACGCGAAGGCTTCCATACTATGTACAAGGCATCTAACACATGGAGGAGACACATCGGAGTGATACATTTTATATTGATACCACTTGAGTAACAATGTAAAGAAAATGCAATTCATTATACTTCAAATACAAATCACTATACTTCAATTTCAATTCATCAAAAGATTTCACTACATAAAACGATTACAAAGCAATTCACAAAACCTAGCTAATATCTTCAAGCATTCTTATTTCTTGCCGGAATCCCGAAGTCATATTCAGCTCCAACATCTCAGTCCCCACTTAGCACTATTGAGATAACTGTTCATTTAGGCATCTATTGAGGTATAAGCTACACTAGCTTAGTGAGAATTCCCTTAATTTCGTACCATAACAAGCAAGTTATAAATCATCCATATGTTATGCATGAACAAACGCATGAGCAAACAATTATGTATGGGTATTCGGAACCCACACATAGAACGGATTTACGCCCTCCGTATCTTGGGTTATGGATGGTATTGAAAGTCTACACGACCGCTGTTAGTCCCCAAGCCCTCAGCTCATAGCACTCGACTCGGCTAGGCTCACCCATGGAACGCATCTCCGATGTGCCTTAGTTCCCTATGAATGAGCTCTGGCACCGGGTCTCATTATCCAAACGGTCCTCGGACCATACTGATCGACCTGCGTAGGAGTAGCACACTACCAAATGCAATATGTCCGATGCGATGCATGACTAATTTAATTTTTGCTTAGGTCAAAATATTCATACATTCTTTAGAGTGACCAACCAATATCATACACATAATAGAAATAATATGAATAGTGCAGTTATCTAATCGAATCGTGGTTTCGATATGCATTAATATTCTTTGGTATACATTCATCACAGTCTCATCATATATCCCATCCCCATTCATATCAATTTTTATCTTGTTCCTATAATTCTAATGCAACTAGCCACAAGCACAAACAATGTAACAAAATAAGAAGAAAACTCACTCGGCCATTAGATCACCGGTCTCTTAGTAAAAGTAATCCGGTGGTAGGGAATCATCAATTTCGGGATCACCTAAAAAGGAAGAAATACCCTAATAAGTATTTCATCACTTAACTAATCCAAACTATCTTATATAACTATCAAATTCGTAATTCTCGTCTTAAGCGGGAATTCCAACTTAAAACGGCCATAACTTGGTCGTTTTATCTTGAATTTAGCAAATTATATATCGATTTCTATCTACTTTGAAATATATATCTAATTCTAATATTATATTTAAGTTTTGAAAACTTTGATGCTTTGAAAAGGTATGATCAGTAGCGAAATTCAATTCCAAAAAGTAGTTTTGTGAATGTTTGTAATGTTTCTACTATCCAAAGCAAGTATACATGCAATATGAACGAGTTACTACCATAAATAATATGTGATGAGATATATATATATATATATATATATATGTTCTTGATGATATTGAATAAAAGAAATTTTTAGAAAACTTTTTCTTTATAAGACTTTATGAAAAATTAACTTAGAAAGGCTAATCTTGTATTCTCGACAATCCCTACTTGTTTTTAGACAAATTCCTTGATAAAATCTATTTATTCTTGTTAAAATTAAGCCTTCATTATGTATATTCCCCAAGGCCTTTTTTTTTCAATAAAAATTCTCTTTTTACACTTTGTCAACATGTTTTTAAAATTGGTTCATCCAAAATCCGAATTTTACAAAACTTGCTTTTGTAGTGATTCCTTTATGTAAAAATCATTTGATACTTAGAAAATTAAGGCTTAACCATACCTAGTCACTAAGGGCTTCATTTCTTTAATAAAACTTTCATTTTGAGTTTGGTAAGTAAGTTTTTTCATGACCTCACTCCAAAATTACGAATTTCCTAAGTTGACTAGCAACTCAAATTTTTCTACTTCATTTCTACTCCTTGTTCCACATATTTTTCTTAGCAAATCCCATCTTAATTTATAAAAATCATTACTTGATGATACCTATGACCTGAACTCATCATTTTTCATATAAAACACAAGTTTTGGAGTTGATAAATGGGTTTTTAAGACAAGGTTTTGAAATCATCCGAATTTACAAAATTTGGATAGAACTTAAATTTCATACTTTGTAATCTCTTCCTGTTTTTGAGAATCTCTACTATTAGATCTACCATTTACTTATCAAAAACATCTTCTATTGACATCTATTCCATAAGCCTTCTATTTTCTAAACAAAACTTTCATTTTGGTGTTGAAAATGGGTTTTCAAAATTGGTCTTGGTTGAGATCCGAATTAACCAAATTTATTTTTGGACATATCTTTTGATAAAATCCATCTAAACTTATGAAAAATCACCCTTCACATATCCTATCTTAAGAGCCTTCCATTTCTTGAATAAAAACTTCATTTTTGAGTTGGAAAACATGTTTTTAAACTAGGACTTAGCCTAAATCCGAAAATGAGATTTTTATTTTGAAAATCACCTTTGAAAAGAAGTCTTGATGATATACATCCACTAAACCTTCATTTTCTCAACTAAAACTTCCATTTTGAAACTTGAAAAATGGTTTTTAAATATGGGTTTTGCCAAGATACGAATTTCACTATTTTTATTCAAGTTCAAATCTAAGATCTACACATAATATGAACATGAATATAAAATAAATGCATGGTAGCAAACTATAAACTCATAGATCTAAACTTTACTCCTCAAAATCATTCATTTATGATATCTATTCCTTAAGCCCTTCATTTTAAATGAAAAATATACATTTTGAAGTTGAAAAATAGCTTTTCTAAATATGGTTCCCTTTTTATCCCAATTTTCAAAAATGATTTTTGTTGAAACTAAAATAGATCTTGAGCATTCTAAAACTTTTCTACTATCATCAAGCTATTAGAAGTTATTTAAGAAAATAAATCAAAAGTCTAATGTATTTATGAACCTAAAACAACTAGATCTAGTTTACTATACTAGTTATAAATGCATGAACACTAAGATATTTATGTGAATGGTGAATATATGCATAAATCATTAGCAATAACAAAATAATAATCTCATATGACAAGATCTAAAGCATAAACGAAATCAAAGCTACAAAAAAAAAGTTAGATCTACAAAATATAACTACTTTTAACAAGAAAATAATAATGATACAAGATAATAATCATGGAGAAGAGGAGTGTTTCATTTTATTTTTTTTGGCATCATCATCCTTAGTTTTTAAGCTTATGAAATGTCATTTGATGCATGAAACTCTCACTATACTTTACCTATATCACCTATGGAAGCTTTTGATAAGATTTTTATCCAAGAATCTTTAAGAAATATGTGTGGGAGCTCTAAGAAGAGATAGGGGCAGCTTGTGTTCTTGTAAGAACAAGAACAAAATGAAGAAGGAAAGAGAGGAAAAAGAGAGAGAAAAAGATAAGGAATAGAAAAGGGTAAAAGGTGTAAATGATAGAGAGAGAGAGAGAGAAGGAGTGCATTTAATTGAAAGAAAGAAAAAATAATAAAACAAGGGTAGATTTGTGGGAGGGGGCTGCACGTGAAAGGGAGAAGAGAGAGAGAGAGAATTTGTTTGAATTTTGACTTGAAATTGAAATGTGTAATTAATGCGTATGTGTTGCTTCTTTAAGAAGGATTGGAATAGATTTATTTTAGTCAAATAGGGAGTAAATTAAAGGACAAGGGCAGCAAAAAGAAGAGAAAAATATGCCATGAAGTGTGGGATAAAGTGTAGAAAGATTGAAGTGAAAAAGAAGTGATATGTGAAAAGTGTACTTGAAGTATGGGTTGGAAAAAGTACTTTTTATTAAGAAAAATACAAAATAAAATTAGGAAAAATATTTTTAGATGAGTGGAAGAATTTTCACAAATAAAATTAAATAATTATTTGAATTATTTTAGTATTTCAACAAATATGTTATTGGTATGATCAAAATATGCGAATATGAGCTATAAATGATATTTTTATAACTTGAAAAATTATAAAAATTTATTTTATGAAAATAAAAATATTTTTCTTATATTTTTCAACTATTAAATTAATTTATTTTATTTTTAGTATCGAATCTTAAATAGAAACTGATCCCGTAAAAACCCGAAACTAGCCAAATTTTAGAAAAACAAAATTTTCTATAATATATAAAATATTTATCTAAAAAAATAAGGCTTTATAAGAATAATAAAATTGTGTAATGAAATAGAAGTGAATAGTGCAAAAGACTAATTAATTACCGGTAGTAATGAAATACGAATATAATTGTAAAATCAGATATTTTTAGTTATCGAAAAATATAAAACTTATATTTTTGAAATCCTTATGAAAATATGAGTCTAATGGTATTCATGGTATGTTTTTTATATCTCGAGCCCTAGGACACACTTTTCGAAGTCTGTATCCGAACGGCTTTGAAATAGGTCAAAAATTTACCAATATGATATTTTTAAGCGAACTTATATTACTATGAGCTATTCTATACACTTAAACTATACATCGGCCTCTACGGTTAAGGGCGTTAGATTGCCGGACTTAAACTACTATATTCCACTTAGGGTTTTCGGGTGATTTTCTGGTTTAGATCTTTGCCAATTTGGAAATTGATATTTTATGTTTATACAACATATTTGATTTGAGAAATTTATTTTAAATTTATTTTTGTAAGCATTTAATATCTCTCGATATTTTTGGAATTCTTTGAATTGAGTTTTATTTCCAAAGGTTAATCATTATTTACTTTTTAATAATTTATTTTTGGGCTTTATATTACTAGATTTTATAAGTCGGAGTTAAATATGAAATTTGTCATATGTAGTGGTCTTGGATTTGAAGTATGTTGAGTTCTTATTTTATTTTTAAGGATTCTTATTTTCCTTAAGATTGAGAAATTTCTGGATTCGTTCTTGATTTAGGACTAGTCGAAGTTCGGTTTTAATTTGGAGTGTTTTTGTTGTATTTTCGAAATTCATCTTGGAATTATTTACTGAAATTTTCTGGGGCTTACAGTATAGGTAATAGGTATCATTAAGTAGTGATTTTTACAAGTTGAAATGAGTTTTGATGAGATTAATGTGTAAAACAAGAAGTAGAATCAAGATGGCAAATTTTGAGTGAGTAGTCAGCTTGTAAAAATCGTAACTTTGGATGATGCCCATGAAAACACCTATTATCCAAGTTCAAAATAAAAGTTTTATGTATTAAATGAAGTGCTTAAGTAGTAGGTATAGTAAAGTCTTAAATTTTAATGCATTAAACAAGTTCTTTCCAAAGGAATCATTCAAAAAGTGGATTTCTAAAAATTCGGATTTTTGATTAAATCCTATTTGAAAACATCTTTGCAAAGTGCAAAATGCAAATTTTTATGTAAAAATGAAGGCCTTAGGTATTATATATTAGGAAGACTCAATTTTAACTAAGATAACTAGAAATTCCTAAGAATGAATTCCAAAACACTAGTGTGATATCAAAGTTAGAAAACTAGATTTTTCATAAGTAGTTGTTATTGTGGCCTTGGAAAATAAAAAGTTATAAATTTTTTTTTAGCAAAAATCATTAAAATCATGCATACATTAAACTCATCACATGTCATTCATGTTAAGAAATCATTCATATTTCATGTATTCTTGAATTATCAAATAGGAACATTTCAAACAATTACAAAACTATTTTTTGGAAATGGGGATCGTTATTGATCAGATATGATCCTCTGTTTCGTGACACAAATGTTTTCAAAACTTGAAAACAATATTATAATTAGATAGATCTTTCGAAGTAGATAGAAATCGATATATAATTTGCTAAATTCCGAGTTAAAACGACCAAGTTATGGCTGTTTTAAGTTGGAATTCTCACTTAGGACGAGAATTATGAATTTGATAGTTTGTATAAGATAGTTTGGATTAGTTTGAGTTGAAATACTTATTAGAGTATTTCTTCCCGAAATCGACGATTCTATACCACCAGATTACTTTTACTAAGAGACCGGTGATCCAATGGCCGAGTGAGTTTTCTTCTTATTTTTGTTACCTTGTTTGTGTTGTAGCTAGTTGCATTAGAATCATAGGAACAAGATAAAAATCGATATGAATGGGGATGGGATAGATGATGAGACTATGATGAATGTATGCCAAAGAATACTAAAGCATATCGAAACCACGATTCGATTGGATAACTGCACTGTTCATATTATTTCTGTTATGCGTATGATATTGGTTGGTCATTCTAAAGAATGTATGAATATTTTGACCTAAGCAAAAATTAAATTGGTCATGTATCGCATCGAACATATTGCATTTGGTAGCTTGCTATTCCTACGCAAGTCGATCGGTATGGTCCGAAGACTCGTTTGGATAATGAGACCCGGTATCAAAGCTTATTCATAGGGAACTAAGGCGTATCGGGGATGCATTCCATATGTGAGCCTAGCTGAGTCGAGTGCTATGAGCCGGGGCTTGGGGACTAGCAGCAGTCGTGTAGACTTTCAATACCATCCCTTACCCAAGATACGGAGGGCGTAAATCTGTTCTGTGTATAGGTTCTGGATACCCATACATAATTGTCTGCTCATGTGTTTGTTCATGCATAGCATATGGATGATTTATAACTTGCTTGTTATGGTACAAAATTAAGGGAATTCTCACTAAGCTAGTGTAGCTTATACCCCAATAGATGTTTGAATGAACAGGTTTATCTCAAGAATGCTAAGTGGGGCCCGAGATGGTTGGAGCAGAATATGACTTCAGGATTCTAGCAGGAAATAAAAATGCTTGAAGATATTAGATAGGTTTTATGAATTGCTTTGTAATAGTTTTATGTAGTGAAATCTTTTGGTGAATTGTAATCAAAGTATAATGATTTGTATTTGAAGTATAGTGAATTGAATTTTCTTTATATTGTTACTCAAGTTGTATCAACATAAAATGTATCACTTCGATGTGTCTCCTCCATGTGTTAGACACCTTGTACATAGTATGGAAGCCTTCGTGTGACTAAGGTGGTCATTCCTAGACTTTAATATTGTGTACAGCAGACTGCCACGTTTAGGGTACCCTTCAGGGCGTGACAGTTTAGTTGGTATCAGAGCAATAAGGTTTTGGGAATTAGTTGGGAAGACTTTAGGAGAATAGAATGTTAAGATATGATCTTAGGAATGGATAGGTAAGTGTTATATAACCCTTAAGTATAGAAGAACTAGATTTAGCTTTATGACCCTTACGGTATGACTTTTGATTATTAAAGATTTGAATTCTATCTTGGAGATTTCTGGAGAACATAGAAACAGATATATAAGGAAGGAAAATTGAAGCTATTTGACGGAACGATCAAACCTATTCTAGCAACTGCAAAATACAGTAGTAAGTAACCTTACCCGACTCTTGGTTCGAGCCGATAATAGAGATGGTAGATTACCCCTTCGACCTATAAGACCACTAGGTGGGAAGGATTAGCTGCGCGCTTTCACTTTTTTCTAAATAAACGAGTTTAAAAAAAATAAAATGTTATAACTCTTTTTCTAAACCATAAGCAGCTAGTGTGTAGTATAATTAGGCTACTGTGACCATTTCGTCTTGTTTCTAGGAGACTACCTGAGGAGAACATGCAACAGTCGACTAACCTTCCCGAGGAACAACATGTGAGAGACATTCCACCACCACAAGATCCAATGCAACAAGTCATAGACCTTCTAGGATGTTTGGTGGATACACAAAAGCTCCTCTTACAACAAGTGCTTATTGAGAATGTGCGGTTCAGGTGGAAGGACCCCACCAAGTGACAATGCAAGGAATTAAGACTCCTTCTGTTATGGCTAGTTCAAGCTCCAAAGTCAGAAGGTGTAAGACAACTAGCCTATCTATTAAGAATGAACCTTTTAAGAGGCATAAGATCAATTGTTGGAAGTGCAAGGAAAGTCATTATCTAAAATAGTGTCCATAACTGAAGCACAACTGTTACCTCTGTGGAGATCCCGAGCATAAGATTATGGACTGTCCAAGAAAGAAAACCCTAAAGTGCTTCATCTGCAAACAGCCGGGACACCGGGCGAGTAGATGCCCCCACAAGAATTAACAAGTGGATAGCTGCCCTTGTTTGGAAGAAGTTAATCTCCTAGAAATAGCAATATATCTCTCGTGTTGAGCATTAGGAGCAAATAACCTTTTGAGTAAAAAGAATAAAGATGTTTTGAAAATGTAAACCGATGTTGTGGTTTATCATTTAGTTCCTAATTTGACTCCAATGTATGTTTTGCATCATTTCTTTGAACTTTTGTTAAGGAAGACTTACATTTTCTCTTGCTTTCATGCATTTCGTTTTGAATATTATGAAGTATTTCTTATTGATTTTGATTTCAGTAGAATTTCAATATTTCTTATATATGTTTTTGTTTCCGCAATTCTGTGTCCTGTATTTCCGATAAGTTTCTTTAAGTCTCTGTTAACGCCTTAAGACGTAATAAAAGATTTAGAATTTTCGCCTGAGCTTAATAAAATTATAGGAGACATACCCAACCACAACAAGAGCTCGTCATGACTCCTTTAGGAGCCGAGAACCGAACGATACCCAAACCACCTAACCAAGGGGGAAATCTTCAATAGAGATTGAACAGCTTACTAGTCAGATAAGAAGCTACATGCGACAGACTCAAGCCAGTTCAACGTCTACACCTGTAAGATATGTGCAAGAAACGATGCAAGATGAGCCACCATCGCCTCAATTCCACCAAAGCCTCTTACCATGCTTCATAAAGTGTAACCAGTATTTCGACGGAGCTTTTGGAAAACCAGATGAGGTAGAGGATTGGTTAGCACACATTGAGGGTCCTTTAATGCTTTTGAAGTACCACACCATTTGAGAGTCAATTATGGGACCTATATGCTCCGCTTACATGCCCGAGTATGGTGGGAATCTAAGGAAAGAGAGTTGATACCTCCAGTTACATGGGAGATGTTTAAATATGAATTTTTGGATAAATATTTCCTAGGAGCTTAAGAGTCCAGTATAGTGCAGATTTCCTCAATATCTCACAAGGAGATCGTAGTGTGGAACAGTATGAAACCGAGTTCAGTAGATTGTTGCAATACGCTCCGGAATCGTATAAACAAAGTGAGGAACTCAAAAGATAAGTGTTTCTGAATGGTTTAAAAGAAGACCTTCGGACTCGATTGAAGGAATTTGATATCAGGAGTTATCAAGGATTGCTAGAAAGAGGACGGATAATAGAAAATGCTTAAAGGAGGAGGCAAGAAAGAAATAATAAGGAAATGGAGTTTTATGTTGTAATGACCGAGTCAAAAAGTTGGGACACTTCACTTGGATGATGACCTAAACTAGGAAGCAAACACAATATTGGATAAGATACAATGTTGGAAATGTAAGAGAAAGCATTACCATATACAGTGTCCACAACTTCAATTCAAGTATTACCTCTGTGGGACCCTGGTCACAAAGTTGAGAAATGTCCTAAAAAGATGACCACCGCATGCTTTCTTTGCTAAAAAACGGGACATTTGGCTAAAACATGCCCTAAATGGGATAACTTACATATTGCTTCACTGGATCTACCAAGGAAGAAGAGGAAGAGATATACTAGGAATAAAAGCAACAAAGGAAAAATGAATCGAAGTTCTTCAGGAACATCTTCATTTGGAAATCTCGTCTATAACCCTCACCTATATTTAGAGTATGGAGAAGCTAGTAATGAAGAACCGGAGTCCATTACCATGGAAGGGAGTGAGGATAAAAAATGCAACTCGGTATCAGGCTAGCGCTATACCCTTAGAATACCGCATATTCATTCCTGCCAATAAAATCAAGGAGATAGGTTGTTAGAAATACCCTAGGATTAAATGGCTAGACTAAAAATAGGAAAGCTCGAAACCATTATAAGCTAGTATGAGCCAATGATGGAAACTAAAACAAGACTCGGTTAATTTAACAAATTCCAAGACAATCCTCATATAACTTATTGTAATTAAAGAACTTTGAAAGATCAAAAATCTATGATCACCGTTACATAAAAGTTAAAAATTCAGAAATCAAATCTCAATTACCAAACTCATAAGATCTTCACAAGTAATAATTACACAATAAAGTAATTAGATTCTTGATTTCAACCCCATCAAGATGATCACGATGATAAGAGTTTAAAACAATGATGACTTTAATTGTTTAAAGAAATATGGATCTCAAAGCATAATATTGTATATACAGCTATATAAGAACGGAGAAGCGAATCCACAACCTTCGTTGGTTAAAGTAATTGAGTGATGAAAGGTCGTGTTGTCGTGAGTCGTCTAGTGTTGGTCGAGTCAAGTCGTCTGTGGTCTCAAGTCAAGTCCGTGTCGTTCTCCAAAAGAGTCGTGTAAGTGAAGGTTGGAATCGCTAAGCCAAATCTTATTAATTTGTATGTGCAATATTTCGTATAATATCTATTATGCAAAATTTAAAAATGATACAAACCAAAGTGTAAACTGGTACTAGAAATATAAGTCGAAATTCACAATCTTTTCTCAATAAATGATACACACGTAACAATTTTGCAGACAAAACTTTATTTAAAGTGGGGAGGATGTAAGCCTTGGAAAATTTTAGTAAATAATTCTAAAATGAACTTCGAAAATAAACCCTAAAAATGACTCCAAATTAAAACCGAACTTCGACTAGTCCTAAACCACGAACGAATCTAGAAATTTCTTAATATTGAGAAAACGAGATTCCTTGAAAATAAAATAAGAACTCAACGGCCTTCAAATTCAAAACCACTACGTACGACAAATTCGTACTTAACTCTGAATTGTAAAATCGGGTAATATACAATTCAAAAACAAATTATTAAAAAGTAAATAATGATAAACTTTTGGAAATAAAACTCAATTCAAAAATTCAAAAAACATTGAGAGATATTAAATACTTACAAAAATAAAATTTAAAATAAGTTTCCTAAATTAAATATGTTGTATAAACATAAAATATCAGTTTCCAAATTGGCAAAGATCTAAACCGGAAAACCACCCGGAAACCCTAAGTGGAATACAATAGTTAAGTCCGGCAATCTCGTCCCTTAACCCTAGAGGCCGAGGTGTAGTTTTAGTATGTAGAATAGCTCGTAGTAATATAAGGTCGCTTAAAAATATCAGATTGGTAAATTTTTGACCTATTTCGAACCTGTTCAGATATAGACTTCGAAAACCGTGTCCCGGGGCTCGAGATATCAAAAATATACCATTAATATCGTTAGACTCGTATTTTCATAAGGATTTCTAAAATATTGGTTTTATAATTTTTCGATAACTAGAATTATCTGATTTTGCGATTTTATTCGTATTTCATTACTACTGGTAATTAATTAGTCTTTTGGTACTATTCACTCCTATTCATTATACAATTTTATTATTCTTACGAACCCTTATATTTTTAGATAAATATTTTATGTATCATAGAAAATTTTGTTTTTCCAAAATTTAGTTAGTTTCGGGTTTTTACGGGATAATTTCTATTTAAGACTCGATACTAAAAATAAAATAAATTAATTTAATAATTAGAAAATATTTGAAAAATATTTTTATTTTCATAAAATAAATTTTTAGAATTTTTCGGGTTATAAAAATATCATTTATAAATCATATTCGCGTATTCTGATAATACCAGTAACTTATTTGATAATTCACTAAAATAAATAAATAAATTATATTATTTTTATTATGAAAAATCTGCTACAAATATTTAGAATACATTTTCTATATTTTTCTTATTTTTAATTTATTTATTAAAAAATACTCTTACAAACCCATACCTTTAAGTACATCTTTCACACATCACTTCTTTTTCACTTTAATCTTTCTACACTTCATTATATCACTTCATAGCAGATTTTGACTCCTTTTTGTTGCCCTTTTTGTCTCTTCAAATACCACAAAATTAATTAAAATAACCTTTTTTCAAATCCTTCTTCAAAAGCTACACATATCATTAATTACATTACAATTCCAAGTAAAAAAAACCAAATTCCCTCCCTCTCTCTCTCTCTTGAATTCACGTGCAGTCCTCCCTCCCAAATCTGCCTTTGTTCTACTTTTTTTCAATTAACACACTCCTCTCTCTCCATTTAATGCCTCTCATTTACCTCCTTTCATTCCTTTAAAACCCTACACCATTTACTCTCTCTTTTCTTCTCTTTTTCCACTCTTTCTTTCTTCTTTTGTTCTTGTTCTTGCAAGAACACAAGCTGCCCCCATCCAAAAAAATCACTTCCACACTCCATTCTTGAAGATTCTTTAAGTAAACTTTCTTCTTAAGCTTCCATAGATGAAATAAGTAAGGTATAGTGAGAGTTTCATGCATCAAATGACCTTCCCTTAAGCTTAAAAGCTAAGGATGATGATGCGAAAATGAAACACTCCTCTTCTCCATGATTATTCTCTTTTATTATTATTATTTTATTGTTAAAAGTAGTTATATTTTGTAGATCTAATTTTTTTGTAGCTTTGATTTTGTTTATGTTTTAGATCTTGATATTTGAGTTATTATTTTGTTATTGCTAATGATTTATGCATATATTCATCATTCACATAACTATCTTAGTGTTCATGCATTTATAACTAGTATAGTAAACTAGATCTAGTGTTTTAGTTTCATAAATGCATTGGACTTTTCATTTATTTTCTTAAATAACTTCTAGTAGCTTGTGATAATAGAAAAGTTTTAGAAAGCTCAAGATCTATTTTAGTTTCAACAAAAATTATTTTTGAAAATTCGGATAAAAAGGGAACCATATTTAGAAAAGCTATTTTTCAACTTCAAAATGTATATTTTTCATTTAAAATGAAGAGCTTAAGGAATAGATATCATAAATGAATAATTTTTAGGAGTAAAGTTTAGATCTATGAGTTTATAGTTTACTACCATGCATTTCTTTTATATTTATGTTCATATTATGTGTAGATCTTAGATATGAACTTGAATAAAAATAGTAAAATTTGTATCTTGACAAAACCTATATTAAAAAACCACTTTCCAAGTCTCAAAATGAAAGTTTTAGTTGAGAAAATGACAGTTTAGTGGATGTATATATCAAGACTTCTTTTTACAAGAATGAAAATTTTATTCAAGAAATGGAAGGCTCTTAAGATAGGATATGTAAAGGATGATTTTCCTAACTTTAGATGGATTTTATCAAAAGATATGTCCAAAAATAAATTTGGTAAATTCGAATCTCATCCAAAACCAATTTTAAAAACCCATTTATTAACTCCAAAACTCATATTTTATGTGAAAAATGAAGGGTAAAGGTAATAGGTATCATTAAGTAGTGATTTTTACAAGTTGAAATGAGTTTTGATGAGATTAATGTGTAAAACAAGAAGTAGAATCAAGATGGAAAATTTTGAGTTAGTAGTCAACTTGTAAAATTCATAACTTTGGATGATGCCCATGAAAACACCTATTATCCAAGTTCAAAATAAAAGTTTTATGTTTTAAATGAAGTCCTTAAGTAGTAAGTATAGTAAAGTCTTAAATTTTAATGCATTAAACAAGTTTTTCCCAAATGAATCATTCAAAAAGTGGATTTCTAAAAATTCGGATTTTTGAGTAAATCCTCTTTGAAAACATATTTGCAAAGTGCAAAATGCAAATTTTTATGTAAAAATGAAGGCCTTAGGTAGTATATATTATGAAGACTCAATTTTAACTAAGATAACTAGAAATTCCTAAGAATGAATTCCAAAACACTAGTGTGATGTCAAAGTTAGAAAACTAGATTTTTCATAAGTAGTTGTTAGTGTGGCCTTGGAAAATGAAAAGTTATAAAATTTTCTTTTAGCAAAAATCATCAAGATATTGCATACATTAAACTCATCACATGTCATTCATGTTAGGAAATCATTCATATTTCATGTATTCTTGAATTATCAATAGGAACATTTCAAACAATACAAAACTATTTTTTGGAAATGGGGATTGTTACTAATTAGATCTGATCCTTCTATTTTGTGACACAAATGTTTTCAAAACTTGAAAATAATATTATAATTATATAGATCTTTCTAAGTAGATAGAAATTGATATATGATTTGCTAAATTCCGAGTTAAAACGACTAAGTTATGGCCATTTTAAGTTGGAATTCCCACTTAGGACGAGAATTACGAATTTGATAGTTTGTATAAGATAGTTTGATTAGTTTGAGTTGAAATACTTATAGAGTATTTCTTCCTTTTTAGGTGACCCCGAATCGACGATTCCATACCACCAGAT
The DNA here is from genome assembly GCA_024138025.1 of Combretum micranthum. NCBI lineage: Eukaryota > Viridiplantae > Streptophyta > Magnoliopsida > Myrtales > Combretaceae > Combretum > Combretum micranthum. The sequence continues at coordinate 376,963 of JAMXBD010000517.1, forward strand.
TACTTTTACTAAGAGACCGTGATCCAATGGCTGAGTGAGTTTTCTTCTTATTTTTGTTACCTTGTTTGTGCTTGTAGCTAATTGCATTAGAATCATAGGAACAAGATAAAAATCGATATGAATGGGGATGGGATAGATGATGAGACTATGATGAATGTATGCCAAAGAATACTAAAGCATATCGAAACCACAATTCGATTGGATAACTGCATTGTTCATATTATTTCTGTTATCCGTATGATATTGGTTAGTCATTCTAAAGAATGTATGAATATTTTGACCTAAGCAAAAATTAAATTGGTCATGTATCGCATCGAACATATTGCATTTGGTAGCGTGCTACTCCTACGCAGGTCGATTGGTATGGTCCGAGGTCTCGTTTGGATAATGAGACCCGGTATCAAATCTCATTCATAGGGAACTAAGGCATCGGGGATGCATTCTATGTGTGAGCCTAGCCGAGTCGAGTGCTATAAGCCGGGGGGCTCGGGGACTAGCAGCGGTCGTGTAGACTTTCAATACCATCCCTAACCCAAGATACAGAGGGCATAAATCCGTTCTGTGTATGGGTTCCGGATACCCATACATAATTGTCTGCTCATGTATTTGTTCATATTTGTTCATGCATAGCATATGGATGATTTATAACTTGCTTGTTATGGTACGAAATTAAGGGAATTCTCACTAAGCTAGTGTAGCTTATACCCCAATAGATGTTTGAATGAACATGTTATCTCAAGAATGCTAAGCGGGGACCGAGATGGTTGGAACAGAATATGACTTCGGGATTCTGGCAGGAAATAAGAATCCTGAAGATATTAGCTAGGTTTTGTGAATTGCTTTGTAATAGTTTTATGTAGTGAAATCTTTTGATGAATTGTAATCGAAGTATAATGATTTGTATTTGAACTATAGTGAATTGAATTTTCTTTACATTGTTACTCAGTTGTAATAACATAAAATGTATCACTCTGATGTGTCTCCTCCATGTGTTAGACGCCTTGTATATAGTATGGAAGCCTTCACGTGACTAAGGTGGTCATTCTTAGGCTTTAATATTGTGTACGCTGGACTGCTACGTTTGGGGTACCCTTCGGGGCGTGACACTTATGCCCCTATAGGTATTTGCGTTCTCAAGAACACCTATTTTTGTACCTGAGGTCTCCTCATATCTGCGTAAGTATTCTATTGATGCTTTTGGAGGAAATCTACATGAAGATTTAGATTAGAATTCCTTTGAAATCTTTAATGTAGTATTTAAATATTGTAAAGACTATTTGATCTTTGGGTTTTAGCAGGGGTATGCCCCTAAGAAATCATGTAATAGACCTTTGGTTATTAATTCTATAATCTATTTTATTTATGGATTCTTGTATGTTCATTTTTACTTGCTTAGACTATGCTTCCCAAAAGCGTCTCCTATTACCGTGCTAGATGCCTTACATGTAATACTAAGACTTTCGCGTGACTAAGGCAGTCATTCTTGAGTCTTGATATTATATGTGGTGGGTTGCTACGTCTAGGATACCCTTCAGGGCGTGACAATATATATATATATATATATAAGAATGGAAATTTAAACAAGTTAAAATTATGAATAATGTGATTCCTAAAAATGACAAGACAATTATATGAAGTAGATTAAGAGAAACACGATGAAAGTAAATAATAATAAATAAATATTTGTTACTATAATAAGTTAACTAAAGAACATTATAAAAGTGATGATAATGATAATGATAAAGATAAACTATCAACTCACTGAAAATAAACTCTACAACTACCCAAAAAGAATATATAAACACCAAACAAGATCAAGAAAAGTAAAATGAAAATAAATATTAAATAATAATGGATTATCATAGGACCAATATAGTAATAGAAAGATAACCAAAATCTCGGTATAGGATACTTAAACACTCATAGGAGTTTAATTATATAATTTATGTTATATTGATGAATATATCTATTTATCCCAATAGGTGACCTTGACACTTATGAGAATTTTCCCGTGGATTATTACGATTAGCCAGTATAAATAGGTGAGTAACTTTGACCTTATCACATTGTTTGTGCTGTAGTGTAGCTACACTTATAATAATATATTCAATTGATATGCACGAGAGATTGAGTATATTGCATGATGTATGGTGTATGCTTGATTGCCAAACTATCCTATTATAAGTGATAAATCTATTGTATGATAATTATTGTATGAAGCATGTTGATGATGTCTGTAAATTGTATGATCACCTTAAACTTGATTAAAAACTATTGGTATCATAAATGAAACAAACATGCATTGCACGATTTGCATAAGCTACATTTGAGTAAGTGGCAATATACTACATGTTAGTGTTTCATATCTATGGTAATGCTTGGTATATCTAGGCAAAAAGCTATTAGTTATTCGCAAGATTACCTTAGTTCTATTGGTACCACAGGAACTAAATGGTAAATAAAGGACATCGCTTATGGTATTACTTGAAATGACTAACACTTAGTAGAGATTCTAAGGCTAAAAACAAGAAATGAGTGCTAAGATATGATAAACTCAAAGTGATAATTAAACTAAGTATTGTTGTTTTACTTTATGCTTAGTCTCTCCTAGGTAAGTAGGCCATAGTATTGTGTTCTTTCCTAATCCTGATGAGAGGGCGTAAATCTTCATTCTGTTTGGATTTCGGATCTCCAAACTTGTACTTATACATATGATTGATTGTTGCATGGCATATGCTTGATAATTGAACTTGTTTGTTATTATTTAATGCATGATCTGGTTAGGTTATCTCACTGAGTCCATGATTTGCTTACCCCCCAACAGTTTTTGTACAGGATTAATACTAGTTGGGATTGGGCAAGGAATGTATGAAGAGAGCTTCTCCAACAGACTTTATTGAATATAGAAATATAGGTTATGATAAACTTAGAATGCAAATTACATAAATTGTATAATAGTTGAAATTTGTAAGTTGTAAGGTTGAAACCCCATTTTCACTATTTGGTAGGGGATACCGATTCTTTGCAGTCATGATAGAAAGTGGAAAATAAGATTCCATAACTGAAATCTAATAATATAATTATATGCAAATATATCATTTAGATGATAGACATTAATAAATAGATAGAGTCTTGTACACAATGTGTAATATACGGAAATAAAGATGAAAATATAATGAATTATGAATCATGAGATGATATAAGATGAGTTTAAGGTCAAAACAAGTAAGTCGTAAAGGTTTAAGTTTAATTGTAGAATGAATATTAAAGTTCGGATTTCTGCAATTTTTGAAAGATTCAATACCGCCTCCTGGAGAATCTTCACTGCCGACGTAGAGACGACGTAGGAAGGGAACAGTAGCATTTTTCTTAACGCTGGTTGGAACACCGCCGGTGTGCACGAAGGTTTCTCTTACCACCGGTTAAGAAAGCTGCCGGCATAGGACATGGAATTGCTAGCGTATGTAGTGGGATCGAATTTTTAGGGAATCAAAGCTTGATGAACGCCACTAGCGCTCGTATAAATTTTGCTAGCGTAAGGTGTTTGCTAACAAGATTTAAACATACGACACCGGCGTATGACCAATTTCTATAAATATGAGACGCAAGAAACAATTTTCAACAGAATTTCCTTTATCATATTTTACTTCGTATAAGAGAGTTTTGGAGTGTTCTTGGAGATCTAGGTTGGAGAATTATCCGGAGTGTGTTTTTGGTCAAAGTAAGTGATTTTAACCTTCTTTTATGGATTATATACAAATTCGTATGAGTTTGCTTAGGGTTTTGTTGTGTTCTTGAAGGAAAAAGGTGGGAAAGATTTAGATCTTAGATTAAATCTGTCTCGGTTGGATAAGGAGTGAGTTTTGTGATTAAAACAAGTAAGTATAATGTTCTTATATCCGATTTATACGAATTTAATGCAAATTCTAAGGATTTTGTGATTTGTTTGTATGAAGGAAACCCTAGATTTGGTTGGGATCCGAATTTATGGATGCGAGTCGGGTTTTGGTGATCCAAATCAGTAAGTTTCGTCTTTTCGTTGATGAAATTAAATAATGTGTGATTAGATGATCATTATATTTTTTTGTTGTCATAATATATTAGGGCTTTGGTAAAATATTCAAAAGTTGTGGAGTTTTGTGTGGTTCGTTGTTTTTTTTGAGGATATTTGTGAAGTTTGATCGAAGTAGACGGTGTAGATAGTGGAGATTTCTTTTCAGGTTAGGATTTCTGGAAGATTCATGTCTGTTAGAAAATGTTGATAATGTGTTCATATCTATTGATATATATATATATATGTTGTAACAGGATATTTGGAGTTTGTGGAATTGTTGTTGGTGTGCATATAGGAGTTTGTGGAGTTCAGGTTGTTTTTGTTATTATTCATATCAAATTTGAGGATTTGAGTTGTGTTCTTGAAATGGAGAAAGGTAGACCAATCCTTGCTTACTGTTTTTGCTTGTAAGTTTAGTATTGATTGAATGGTTGTAGGAACAGAATTTCTTAATAAACCTAATCATTATTTGGTTTAATAATTGTATGTTTAGTTGTGCTTAGCTTTGATCAGTAAAGACCTAGCAGACGGCGATACTGGTTAGGCACTCTGATGATCTTGGTGTGAGGTTGTCCCTAGTGGACTCATGCCTTGATATGATTCCGGTAGAATTAGGTGTTCTAGATTCGGGGTGTTTGGGGAGTACCCACTCATCCATATATGTATATATGATTATTATTTTCAAAGAGTTGTTTGTTTTTCAATGGGGCCTGGGTAACTCCGAGTTCGGGATTAGAGTACACCTAATAATGGACTGTGATATTTTGTTGGCTTAAGAAAGATAATAATATGACTGTATGCATTAGCTTAAGTTGCATGGATTATCTGTCTATTGTATGTGCATATGCATTTGTTTTTGGATTGGAGTTATGGTACTGGGCGTCGCCGCTCATTCTTTTAAATTTCAAGTACAGCTGAAGAAGATATAGTATATGATCTTTCCGGATATGAGTTATTCTTTGATAGTGGGGATGGCGATAGTGGACCTGACTACCTAGTAGAGAGCTAGTCTTCAAATATTAGGAATTCTAAAGAAAAGACATGTTTAGATCATTTAATCTTGTAGTTGGATGTTTATGTTGGTTTTAAATGAAAAGATTTTAATGTAAACAGTTTTTAGTTTTTGTTGAATGTTTTGGCTGTGATGTCACCTTGGATTTTATGCTTGAACCAGGAGTTTACGTTTTATGAAGATATTGTTTTTAGGTTTCATGTCCTATGAGATACCCTATGTGTGTTTACAGGTGATAATTTTATTATTGTGGATATTAGAGCCTTTGCGTGTCTTATATAAGAGATGATACATGGCGGCTTGTAATGCCTTATTTTGAGACGTTGCAACTTATTTGGTATCAGAGCTATAGGTTATGAATCATATAGGTTTGAGTTTTGATTCCTTAGGACGGTGAGATTTGATAAGTGGGGTAGAATAATAGGCTTGTTTCTTAGTTAAGTTGTTGTTGTCTGATAGATTCTAAGTTTTGATCTTTAAGTTGGATTACCCTCTATCTCATGAAGATGTGTTTGTTAGTGTTAGTAGGTTGATATCTTGTAGTTACCATAGTATGTTGATCCTTATAGTTCATGTTACCTCTAGAAATTTAGTATCTTTACCCAAGATCGTGGATTACAATTGATCTTTTAGAAGGATGGATCAGCAGTTAAGGGCATAGAAAGGATGTGCACCAGATGTTTTGGACAACATGATATCAAGGTTTACAAGAGGCTTGAATTTCCTATTTCTCCTATGGCAAGGTTGGGTAGCAATAGTTTTGTATAGAGAAGGTTGTTCCACAGATGTTTTATTTCATGTATAGATACCGAGCTAAAGAATGCAAAGAGTTTAGAAGACAAGAGGTTCTAGGGATTCTGATGCAGGTTCAAGTTTTTCAAGCATATCTAAGCAGTTGTTTAGTAGTGAGAAGGTAGTTAAAGGTGTATTTACAGATACCTTTGGAAAGAGGATATGTATAAAACAATTGATATCTAGAAATGTGGATATTGAGATAGAAGGTAGATATCTACCTGCAGATTTGGTGGTGCTAGATATGTTAGATTTTGATGTGATTTTGGGAGTAGACTGGTTGGCAAAGTACCATGTGGTGATTGATTGCCATAACCTAGTAGTAGAATTCAGTTTTCCCTGTGGTGATCAGTTTGTTTATAAGTTGGTAGTGCAAAGACCTCCAGTTTTACCTACTTATGAATTGTAGGGAGGATCAATTTTGGCTGCTATGGTGAAAGAAGATAAGAAGGAGATAGTATTGTCGGATGTTCTGATTGTATGTGAGTATCCAGAAGTTTTTCCAGAGGATCTGCCTGGATTACCACCAGAGAGGGAAGTAGAGTTTAGTATTGACTTGATACCCGGTACTGCACCAAAATCAAAAGCTCCTTATCGAATGGCTCCTACAAAACTTGCTAAGCTTAAAGTGCAATTGGATGATTTGTTGAAGAAGAAGTTCATTAGACTTAGTGTTTCACCTTAAGGAGCTCCAGTTCTGTTTGTCAAGAAGAAGGATGGTAGTATGAGACTGTGCATCGATTACAGAGAATTGAATCAGGTGATAGTAAAGAACAAGCATCCCTTGCCACGAATTGATGATCTGTTTGATCAGTTAGTAAGAGCTTCAGTGTTCTCAAAGATAGACTTAAGATCTGGATATCATCAGTTGAGAGTGAAAGCTGAAGATATTCAAAAGACAACTTTCAGGACAAGGTATGGACACTATGAATTTGTTGTCATGACTTTTGAACTCACCAACGCACCAGCAGTATTTATAGATTTGATGACCAGAGTCTTCAAGGAGTATCTTGATATATTTGTGGTAGTCTTCATTGATGATGTATTGCTGTATTTAAAGACTAAAGAGGAACACGAAGAACACTTGAGATTAGTTCTGACCAGATTGAAGGAAGAGAAATTATATGCGAAGTTTTCAAAATGTGAGTTCTGGTTAGAACAGGTGTCTTTCATAGGACATGTTGTTGATGGTAGTGGGATATCAGTGGATCCTGAGAAAGTCAAAGCAGTTGTTGAATGGCTAAGACCCGAGACTGTGATGGAAATCAGAAGTTTTCTGGGAATGGCAGGATATTACAGAAGATTTGTGGAAGATTTTTCCAAAATTGTTAGTCCTTTAACCCGGTTGACATAGAAGGGAGTGAAGTATGAATGGAGTGAAAACTGTGAAGCTAGTTTTCAGTTGTTGAAGAATAAGTTAGTATCTGCTCCAATGCTAGCTTTACCTATGAATGGTGAGGAGTATGTTATTTATAGTGATGCCTCTATACAAGGTTTAGGATGTGTGCTGATGCAGAGAGGCAGGGTTATAGCATATGCTTCCAGACAATTAAAGCCCTATGAGAGGAATTATCCTACTCATGATCTGGAACTAGCAGCAGTTGTGCATGCTTTAAAGCTGTGGAGACATTAGCCATATGGGGAAGGATGTAAAGTGTATACGGATCACAAAAGTTTAAAGTACATCTTTATCTAGAAAGAGTTGAACATGAGACAAAGAAGATGGTTGGAACTGATAAGGGATTTTGATATTGATATTCAGTATCATCCAGGAAAGGCGAATGTAGTAGTTGATGCCTTGAGCAGAAAGAGAATAATGAATCTTATAGCTTTGATCACGACGAAACGTCATCTCATTGATGATATGAGGAAGCTTGAACTGGAAATAGTCACAAGACAAGTAGGTGAAAGATTAGCTAATATGAGAATTCAACCTACTCTTGTGGACAGAATCAAGACAGCTTAGATAGATGATCAGAGTATCTTGGATATAAAGAGGAAAATGGAGATAGATCGAGCACCAAGTTTTATGTGGATGATGAAGGTATCCTTAGGTACAAAGGGAGATTATGTGTGCCAGTGCAAGGAGAACTTAAGAAGGAATTGTTAAAGGAAGCGCACTACTCCAGTTATTCCATTCATCCTGGAGGGAACAAGATGTATCAAGATTTGAAAAAGCTATACTGGTGGAACAATATGAAAAAAGAGATAGCGGAATATGTATCTAAGTGCCATACGTGTCAGATGATTAATATTGAGCATAGAAAACCGGTAGGTGAGTTGAAGCCTTTGCCAATACCACAGTGGAAGTTAGAACATTTCACGATGGATTTTGTTTTTGCTTTAGCCAAGACAAAAGATAAGTTTGACTCAATTTGGGTCATTGTGGATCGTCTCACAAAGGTAGCTCACTTTATACCTATTAAAACTAGTTATAAATTAGAGCATTTGGCACAGTTGTACATCAAGGAGATTGTGAGATTGCATGGAATACTAGTAACAATTGTGTCAGATAAGGATACCAGATTTGTTGGGAGATTCTGGAAAAGTCTGCATCGAGCTTTGGGAACCAAGGTCGTGTTCAGTATTGCTTATCATCCTTAGGCTAATGGACAATCTGAAAGGACTATACAGACTTTAGAAGATATGTTGAGAGCATGCATTTTGGATTTCAAAGGAAGTTAGGATAAGCATTTGCCACTAGTGGAATTTACCTACAACAACAGTTATCAAGCGTCGATTGGCATGCCTCCATACGAAGCGCTTTATGGCAAGAAGTGTAGATCACCTATTCATTGGGATGAAGTAGGTGAAAGACAATTGTTGGGACCAGAGTTATTCCAAGATGCAGTTGACAAGGTCAATTTGATCAAGCAAAGATTGCAAGCTGCTTAGAGTCGACAAAAGAGTTATACGGATAAACAAAGAAGACCCTTGGAATTTCAGGTAGGTGAGCATGTTTTGCTAAAGATTTCACCAACAAAAGGAGTTATCAGATTTGGCTTAAGAGGAAAGTTAAATCCTCGATATGTGGGACCATATGAGATTCTTGAAAGGATAGGCAACATGGCTTATAGATTAGCTTTACCGCCTGATTTAGAGGGAGTGCATAATGTGTTCTACATATCCATGCTCAGAAAGTATATCAGAAATCCGAAAGTGATACTAGCACTTGAATCGTTGGAAGTGCAGTCGAACCTTACGACGATCGAAAAGCCGATCAAAATTGTGGACTCTAAGGAGAAGATTCTGAGAAGCAAGATGATCAAATATGTGAGAGTACAGTGGACTAATCAAACTGAACGTGAAGCTACTTGGGAGCTAGAAGGAGAGATGAGAGTGAAATATCCAGAGTTGTTTTATTAATCCAGGTAACTTTCGAGCACGAAAGTTCTTTTTAGGAGAGGAGAGATGTAATATACGGAAATAAAGATGAAAATATAATGAATTATGAATCATGAGATGATAAAGGATGAGTTTAATATCAAAACAAGTAATTTGTAAAGGTTTAAGTTTAATTGTAGAATGAATATCAAAGCTCGGATTTCTGCAATTTTTGAAAATTCAACGCCGCCTCCTATAGAATCTACATCGCCGGCGTAGCGACGGCGTAGAAAGGGAACAGTAGCATTTTTCTTAACGCTGGGTAGAATACTGTCGGTGTGCATGAAGGTTTCTCTTAATGCCGGCTAGGAACGCCGTTGGTTTAGGACATGGGTTTTGTCACGTCCCAAAGGGTACCCTAAACATGGCAGTCCACCGTATACAATATTAAAGCCTAGGAATGACTGCCTCAGTCACGCGAAGGCTTTCATACTATGTACAAGGCGTCTAACACATGGAGGAGACACATCAGAGTGATACATTTTATATTGATACAACTTGAGTAATAATGTAAAGGAAATACAACTCATTATACTTCAAATACAATTCACTATACTTCAATTTCGATTCGTCAAAAGATTTCACTACATAAAACTATTACAAGGCAATTCACAAAACCTAGCTAATATCTTCAAGCATTCTTATTCCCTACCGGAATCCCGAAGTCATTCTCGGCTCCAACCATCTTGGTCCCCATTTAGCATTCTTGAGGTAACCTGTTCATTCAAACATCTAGTGGAATATAAGCTACACTAGCTTAGTGAGAATTCCCTTAATTTTGTACCATAACAAGCAAGTTATAAATCATTCATATGCTATGCATGAACAAGCACATGAGCAGACAATTATGTATGGGTATCCGGAACCCATACACAGAATGGATTTATGCCCTCCGTATCTTAGGTTAGGGATGGTATTGAAAGTCTACACGACCGCTGCTAGTCCCGAGCCCTCGGCTCATAGCGCTCGACTCGGCTAGGCTCACACATGGAATGCATCCCCAATGTGCCTTAGTTCCTTATGAACGAGCTCTGATACCGGGTCTCATTATCCAAACAAGTCCTCGAACCATACCGATCGACCTGCGTAAGAGTAGCATGCTACCAAATGCAACATGTCCAATGCGATGCATGACCAATTTAATTTTTGCTTTGGTCAAAATATTCATACATTCTTTAGAGTGACCAACCAATATCATACACATAACAGAAGTAATATGAACAGTGCAGTTATCCAATTGAATTTGGTTTCGATATGCTTTAGTATTCTTTGGCATACATACATCAAAGTCTCATCATCTATCCCATCCCCATTCATATCGGTTTTTATCTTGTTCCTATAATTCTCATGCAACTAGCTACAAGCACAAACAACGTAACAAAATAAGAAGAAGACTCACTCGGCCATTGGATCACCGGTCTCTTAGTAAAAGTAATCCGGTGGTAGAGAATTGTTGATGTCGGGGTCACCTAAAAAGGAAGAAATACCATAATAAGTATTTCATCACTTAACTAATCCAAACTATCTTACACAAACTATCAAATTTGTAATTCTCATCCTAAGCGGGAATTCTAACTTAAAACGGTCGTAACTTGATCGTTTTAACTCGGAATTTAGCAAATTATATATCGATTTCTATCTACTTCGAAAGATCTATCTAATTATTATATCATATTTAAGTTTTGAAAAATTTGAAGCTTCGAAAGGATCGGATCAGATCAGAACAGTAGCGAAAACTGATTTAGAAATTGATTTTGTGAAAGTTCATGAAGTTTCTACTATCCAAAGTAAGTATTCATGCAATATGAATAAGTCTCTATCATAAATGATAGGTCATGAGATATATATATATATATATATATATACATGTTCTTGATGATATTTAATAAAACAAATTTTTAAAAACTTTTTCTTTGTAACACTATGAAAAATCAACTTAGAAGGCTAGGCTTGTATTCTTGACAATCCCCACTTGCTTTTAGAAAAATTCCTTGATAAAATTTATTTATTCTTGTTAAAATTAAGCTTTTATCATGTATATTCCCTAAGGCCTTTGTTTTTCAATAAAAATTCTCATTTTACACTTTGCAAACATGTTTTTAAAATTGGTTCATCCCAAAATCCGAATTTGGTCAAAATTGTTTTTGGTGGTGATTCCTTTAAGTAAAAATCATTTGATACTTAGAAAATTAAGGCTCAAACATACCTAGCCACTAAGGGATTCAATTCTTTAATAAAACTTCTATTTTGAGTTTGAAAAGTATGGGTTTTCATACCATTACTCCATTATTATGAATTTTAAGTTAACTAGCAACTCAAATTTTTCCTACTTCATTTTTACTCCATGTTCTACATATTTTTCTTAGCAAATCCCATCTTAATTTATAAAAATCATTACTTGATGATACTTATGACCTAAACTCCTCATTTTTCATATAAAACATAAGTTTTGGAGTTGATAAATTGGTTTTTAAGGCATGGTTTTGAAACTATCCGAATTTACAAAATTTGGATAAAACTTAAATTTCATATTTTATAATCTCTTCCTATTTTTGAGAATGTCTACTAGTAGATCTACCATTTACTTATCAAAAACATCTCCTATTGATACCTATTCCATAAGCCATCCATTTCTAAACATAACTTTCATTTTGGTGTTGAAAAATGCAAAATTGGTCTTGGTTGAGATCCGAATTTACCAAATTTATTTTTGGACATATCTTTTGATAAAATCCATCTAAACTTAGGAAAAATCATCCTTTACATATCCTCTCTTAAGAGCCTTCCATTTCTTGAATAAAATCTTCATTTTTGAGTTGTAAAACATGTTTTTAAACTATGCCCTGGCCAAAATCCGAAAATGAGATTTTTATTTTGAAAATAACTTTTGAAAATCATCTTTGATTCTTGTAAAAAGAAGTCTTGATGATATACATCTACTAAACCTTCATTTTCTCAACTAAAACTCCCATTTTGAAACTTGGAAGAGGGTTTTTAAATATAGGTTTTGTCAAGATACAAATTTCACTATTTTTATTCAAGTTCAAATCTAAAATCTACACATAATATGAGCATAAATATAAAAGAAATCCATAGTAGTAAGCTATAAACTCATAGATCTAAACATAAACATAATCAAAGCTACATAAAAAGCTAGATCTACAAAATAATAATTGTTACAAGAGAGTACTCATGGATAAGAGGAGTATTTCATTTTGGCATTATCATCCTTAGGTTTTAAGCTTATGGAAGGTCATTTAATGCATGAAACTCTCACTATACTTTACCTATATCGTCTATGGAAGCTTTGGACAAGAGTTTTATCCAAGAATCTTGATGAAATATGTGTGAGAGCTCAAAGAAGGAATGGGGGCAGTAAGGCTTTCTTGTGAGAACAAGAGAAAATGAAGAAAGAAAGAGAGGAAAAGTGTAAAGAATGACAAAGGGTTAAATGTGCAAATATAAAGTGACAAAAAAAAAATGAAATGGGCAGCCACAAATCCTCTATAGCTGGCGTGAATATAGAGTGGAGAGAGAGAGGGAAATCTAGTTAGCTTTTGAGTTGGAATTGTAATGTAATTAATGTGTAAGTGTAACTTCTTTAAGAAGGATTTGAAATAGGTTTATTTAATCAACTTGGGGCATTTCAAGGGACAAAAGGTCGCAAAAAGAAGTCAAAATCTGCCATGAAGTGATATAATGAAGTGTAGAAAGATTGAAGTGAAAAAGAAGTGATGTGTGAAAGGTATACTTAAAGGTATAGGTTGTAAGAGTACTTTCTTAGTAAAATAAAATAATAGAGAATGTATTCCAAATATTTGTAGTAGATTTTTCATAATTAAAATAAGATAATTAATTAATTTATTTTAGTGAATTATCAAATAAGTTACCGGTATGATCAAAATATGTGGATATAAGCTATAAATGATATTTTTTATAACTCGAAAAATTCTAAAAAATTTATTTTATGAAAATAAAAACATTTTCAATTATTAAATTAATTTATTTTATTTTTAGTATCGGGTCTTAAATAGAAACTGATCTCGTAAAAATCCGAAACTAACTAAATTTTAGAAAAACAGAATTTTCTATAATATATAAAATATGTATCTAAAAATATAAGGATTAATAAAATCTTGTAATGAATAGTAGTGAATAGTGCAAAAGATTAATTAATTATCGGTAGTAATGAAATACGAATAAAATCGCAAAATCAGATAATTCTAGTTATCGAAAATTTATAAAACTGATATTTCAGAAATCGTTATAAAAATATGAGTCTAATGGTATTAATGGTATATTTTTTATATCTCGAGCCCCGAGACACGCTTTTCTAAATGTGTATCCCGAACGGGTTCAAAATAGGTCAAAAATTTACCAATCTGATATTTTTAAGCGACCTTATATTATTACAAGCTACACTACATACTTAAACCACATCTCGACCTCTAAGGCTAAGAGTACGAGATTGCTGGACTTAGACTACTGTATTTCACTTAGGATTCCTGAGTGATTTTTCGGTTTAGATCATTGCCAATTTAGAAACTGATGTTTTATGTTTATACAACATATTTAATTTGAGAAATTTATTTTAAATTTTATTTTTATCAGTATTTAATATCTCTCAACATTTTCAAAATTCTTCAATTGAGTTTTATTTCCGAAGGTTTATCGTTATTTACTTTTTAATCATTTATTTTTGGATTATATATTACCTGATTTTACGATTCAGAATTAAGTATGGAATTTGTCGTACGTAATGGTTTTGAATTTGAAGACCGTTGAGTTTTTATTTTATTTTTAAGAAATCTCATTTTCTCAAGATTAAGAAATTTCCGGATTCGTTCATGATTTAGGACTATCAAAGTTTGGTTTTAATTTGGAGTCATTTGTTAGGGTTTATTTTCGAAGTTCATTTTGGAATTATTTACTGGAATTTTTCGGGGCTTACAGATTTGCCGACGTATGTAGTGGGATTGAATTTCTAGGAATTCAAAGCCTCGATGAACGCCACCAGCGTTCATGTAAATTTTGCTAGCGTAAGGTGTACGTCGACAAGATTTAAACATATGCCTACAATTTCTATAAATACGAGACGCAAAAAACAGTTTTCGATAGAATTTCCTTTATCATATTTTACTTCGTATAAGAGAGTTTTGGAGTGTTCTTGGAGATCTAGGGTTAGAGAATCATCTGGAGTGTGTTTTTGATCCAAAGTAAGTGATTTTAACCTTCTTTTATGGATTATATACAAATTCGTATGAGTTTGCTTAGGGTTTTGTTATGTCCTTGAAGGAAAAAGGTGGGAAAGATTTAGATCTCGGATTAAATCTGTCTCAATTGGATAAGGAGTGAGTTTTGTAATTAAAACAAGTAAGTATAATATTCTCATATCAGATTTATACGAATTTAATGCAAATTATAAGGATTTTGTGATTTGTTTGCATGAAGGAAACCCTAGATTTGGTTGGGATCCAAATTTGTGGATGTGAGTCGGGTTTTGGTGATCTAAATCCGTAAGTTTCGTCTTTTCGTTGATGAAATTAAATAATGTGTGATTAGATGATCATTATATTTTTTTGCTGTCATAATATATTAGGGTTTCAGTAAAATATTTGAAATTTATGGAGTTTTGTGTTGTTCGTTGTTGTTTTTTAGGATATTTGTGGAGTTTGATCAGAGTAGACGGTGCAGATAGTGGAGATTTCTTTTCAGGTTAGGATTTCTGGAAGATTCTTGTCTGTTAGAAAATGTTGATAATGTGTTCATATCTATTGATATATATATATATTATATATATATATATGTTGTAACAGGATATTTGGAGTTTTTGGAATTGTTGTTGGTGTAGATATAAAAGTTTATGGATTTCAGGTTGTTTTTGTTGTTATTGATATCGGATTTGAGGATTTGAGTTGTGTTCCTAAAATGGAGAAAGGTACAACCAATCCTTGCTTGCTGTTTTTGCTTGTAAGTTTAGTATTGATTGAATGGTTGTAGGAATAGAATTTCTTAATAAACATAATCATTATTCTGTTTAATAATTGTATGTTTGGTTTTGCTTGGCTTTGACCAGTAAAGACCTGGCATACAGTGATACTGGTGAGGCACCTTGATGATCTTGGTGTGAGGTTGTCCCTAGTGGACTCGTGCCTTGCTATGATTCCGGCAGAATTAGGTGATCTGGATTCGGGGTATTTGGGGAGTACCCACTCATCCATATATGTATAGATGATTATTATTTTCAAAGAGTTGTTTGTTTTTCAATGGGGTCTAAGTAACTCCAAGTTTGGGATTATAGTACACCTAATATTGGACTGTGATGTTTTGTTGGCTTAAGAAAGATAATAATATGACTGTATGCATTAGCTTAAGTTGCATGGATTATCTGTCTGTTGTATGTGCATATGCATTTGTTTTTGGATTGGAGTTATCGTACTGGGCGTCGCCGCTCATTCTTTTAAATTTCAGGTACAAATGAAGAAGATATAGTATATGATCTTTCCGGATATGAGTTATTCTTTGATAGTGGGGATGGCGATAGTGGACCCGACTACCCAGTAGAGAGCTAGTCTTCAAATATTAGGAATTCTAAAGAAAAGACATGTTTAGATCATTAAATCTTGTAGTTGGATGTTTATGTTGGTTTTAAATGAAAAGATTTTAATGTAAACAGTTTTTAGTTTCTGTTGAATGTTTATGTTGGTTTTAAATGAAAAGATTTTAATGTAAACAGTTTTTTAGTTTTTGTTGAATGTTTTGGCCATGATGTCAACTTGGATTTTATGCTTAAACCAAGAGTTTACGTTTTATGAAGATATTGTTTTTAGGTTTCGTATCCTATGAGATACCCTATGTGTGTTTACAGGTGATAATTGTATTATTGTGGATATTGGAACCTTTGCGTGTCCTATATAAGAGAGGATACGTGGCGATTGTAATGCCTTATTTTAAGGCATTACACTCTGACTTACAATACGATTCTCATATTACGGGTGCACACGTGATATGATAGCTTTTAATTTATCCTACTAGGCCCCCTTTTGAGGCGTGACACATATGGTATTATAATTCAATCCTCTTTAAAGAGAGATTGATGAATCTAGGATTCCTGCAATTCAAGAACATGACAATCCATTAATGAACATTTTATAGAAGTTTGAATAGGGTTAGTGATGAATCAAGATAAGGGGTATGTTTTGTGAATGAGATATATATATTTTCAAAGACGTGATATTAATTGTTTTAGGGTTAGTAAATTAAGAAGTTATTAATTATTCTACTTTATCCGATTTAAACTAGCTGAATGGTAGAATTAAGGTAATCACTAGTAGTTATTAATTATTCTACTATATTCGATTTAAACTAGCTGAATGGTAGAATGAAGGTAATTACTAGTAGTTATAGGTCCTTGGAGGAACGACCCATGTGCTTATACCGGTGCTACAATTGATAGGTATGCTTGCCTAGGTTTAACTTATTTTCGTGAGTCTAAATGTGTGGTGTACCATTTAGATTCATGTTTGGTGTCAACTTAATAAACCGAGAGATCATTCTTTTGAATAGATCTTGAGCTACTAATGGAGATGCTTATAATTGCCTTGAGAGAGTGATGGTGAAACTTTCTATCACTTGGTTTTTTGAAATTCATTAGCTTGGTTTTGAAACAAAGGATTCTTGAACTTTATGCGGATCTAGACCGTTGATAACTTATGAAGAGATTTAGGTGGTCTGGTCTAAGCCTAGAGTCACTAAACTTGAGAGAGGCTTTAACTTATCCTAGTGAATCCAACAATACAAATACATGCACAAATAACTTCTCTCTCTCTGAGTTTGTCAAGATATCACATGATAAGGAATTCGTAAAGCAAACCATGGCTTCAATCTCGCATTTTCACATACACATCCTTAATTTTTCCTGAAAGCATGTGTTAGCTTTTGTTTTTACCATGATCTTCTAAATTCTCTTTAGCTAGATAATAAATGAAATGTGAATAAGGTAGATGCCAATGATCCCTGGAATACGACTTAATATTTTATATGCTACTTCAGTAGGTGCACTTGCCTGATTCGGTATTTCTTCTAAAGTTGAACAAAACCTATTAGTTTTATAAATTTTCGAAAACTTCATTTTCACGTTCTTTAAAAATTGATTTTAAACCAACAAAACAAACTACACACCACAAGCTATGCTTGTAATTGCACCATCCAAGTTAAGTTGGCCAAAATTCATCATTATTCTAATAGCCACAAGCTAATTGGCTCTAGCTTCCTGCATAAAAGGTACATTATTATCACTGCCTCAATAGGATGATTTTCATTTAATGGATGAACTCTCTCATAAACAACCCCAGGGTCCTTACCCTCATCCACCCTAGGTGGGGTCACATTCTAACTCTCGTTTTTCATTCTTAATGATTCAGGCTTCTCTCCTTTTAATCGAGTTAGTGACTTTTGTAAAATCTCTCTAATCTTCCTTAAATTTTTGCAAGCTATTCTTTTGGGCTTGTGATAGAACTCATCTAAACCTCATGAGCGACTTCGGGTCATAAACTTGTGACAAAATAAGAAGAATAAGTTTAATAAGAGTTAAAGTATACAATATGTAATATAAAAATAAATTAATTATAATGAAGGGCAAAAGTTTATATATTGATTAATAAGAGGGTTTAATAGTCCACCTTAATATAGAATTATATATTATGGCAAATGGCAAACACGTAATTGAGCACAAGAAGATGTAGCTGTACACTACCTTGTAGGCTGCTAGCCTTGAAGCTTATGCCACCTGCGTTGGTGCAGACCATTTTCACCTCAGTTTCGTCTTTTGAGTTTTAAGCTAGTAGTGTATATTTTAGGCTGCCAGTTTTCTTTTCTACACCTCTAGCCAATATGCTAATGTACATATACATAATTTTTAAGGTTTTCCATGTTCTATATATAGCCTTAACTTATCTTAACTTTTCTCAAAACCTTTCCTAAGCTATAGAAAATCCTAAAAACCTCTTTAACCTATGATCTTGTGTCAAGGAGGAAGAAGAAATCAAGAAACAGGTAAGTTGATCCTTTTCAATCCTTTTAGTGATCTACAAGTGTGATCTTTTCTGAATTTCTTGTTGGTATTAAAGGGAGTCAAAAGCTTTTAGAGAGATTTTGGAGAAAACCCTAATTTTGGTGGTTGGAGATTTTTTTATTCTTCAATTAAAAGAAGAAAGGTGTGTATGAACATGGGTAGTTGTAGTTTCTTTTTAGTTTAGGGTTTTGATGGTTATAGAATTACCTTTATTTTGTGAAAACAAGTTTTGATTGATTATTTGATGGCATTTAGGTGTTTCTGGTGAAATTAAGTTTATATTCCATACATTGTTTTAGGTATGTCCTTACCTATTTGTGATTATCGGAATAATATCTGGAAAAGAACTTAATGTTATATGGCTTTAATTGGTTTCTTGCTTGTGTTTGGTTGGGTCTAGTAGATCAGGAGTACCGTTTTACTAGATAGTTCCATAATGATCTATGTATGGCCTTGTTCCAAGTGGAGTTATGCACATAGATGATTCTGATAATTTAAGAGTGGTATGAGTACGATACCCAAGGTATGTGGGGAGAGCCTAATATTAATATATGTATATAAAAGTATTTTGCATATAAACTTGTTTTCATGGAGTCATGGGTTACTCTAGGTTTAGGATTAACTACAAATGGTTCTAAACTATGTTGTTTACCTGGCTAATCAAAGACAATAACCTATGTTTGATGCATAAGTTATTAGGTTGCATGTGAAATTTGTATGATGATTGTTCATCTGCATGTTTTTGTGGGATGGTGTACTGGGCCTTTATGGTCACTCTTTTATTTTTTAGAAACAGGTGATGATCCCGTAGTGTTTGATCTTGGATATGATGTATTTATTGATTATAGGGAGGACGATAGTGGAGCTAGCTTTCCTACTGATTTTTAGATATTTTAGATTAGAGGAAACTAGAGTTGAAGACTGTATTCAAATTTTAAATGGTTTATGATTTTGATATTTTTATGATATTTTTTCTTATAATGTTTGAAGTTTGATTTAAGTTAGCTTTTGGTACCAACTAAGTTGTTTAGAAGTTTTGTTATTATACAATGTTTTTAAAAAGGTACCCTTCTATGTAAGATATTAAGGTTATATGGTGTATCTTTATGGATTGGTAGAATAATAGCCATTGCATGTCTATATCTAGTAGGGACATGTGGCGAGCTGATAAGCTTTCAGTTTAGGGCATTACAACTTAAGTGGTATTAGAGTATAGGTTGTGAATCTTATTAGATTTAAGTTATGAAGTCCTTAGGATGGTGAGTAATGATGAGTGGGGTAGCAAATAGTTGGAGTTGCTTATCTAGATCAATATATATGTTATCTAATTGTTCCTTGTGGTGTTTGCTCCTATAACCTTTTCTATATCTTTTCTCATGTTCTATGTGTTCATCTTAGTTAGAATGCTACCTAGAAGAAGAGCCCCTGAAACTGCTTCCTCCAAGACTGTTGAGGAAGAAGTTAATGGAGAACAACCATCCTTAAACCACCACACTTGAATGAGTTACCTCATAATCTACCACGACTACCTATAGGTCAACAGGTACTAGTTGATGTTGTTTAGCTCATGCAAGCAGTGAATACCTTTCTGGGGGTAGTTACATAACAACATCAAAGCATGCGTCAGGATGTATAACTGATAGAGGCCAATGCAGAGGCCTGGAGACAGGACATACAAAGACAAAATGGTAATGGAGGTAATGGTGCTAGACATGTTGATGTGCTGAGTTTGAAAAAATTTGTGGATTTAGTGTACAAGTTTGACCAAAGCCTAAAAGGTTGCTTATTGCTCACTTATGGATGGCAGAGGTAGAGAAGACCTTTGCTGCCCTAGATATTTATGAGAATAAAAAGGTGGAGTATGCTTCCTTTTTGCTTGTTGGGAGAGCGAATAATTGGTGGTTGAGCATCAAGAGACATATGGCTAGAGTAATTACATGGGACAGTTCCAAGAGGCTTTTTACAAGGAGTTTTTCCCTAAAAGCATTAAGCAGCAGATGCTGCAAGAGTACTACACTCTACAGCATGGCAGAATGACTGTTGAAGAGTATGACGTAGAGTTGAATATGTTGATAAGGTTTCTATTAGATCCTCTGAAGGAGAGTGAAGATGCCAAGGTGAGCAAATTTATCACAAGGTTAAAGCTTAAGATCCAGTACCATGTGAATATGATGGATTTGACCGGTTACTCAGTTGTGGTCAATAAAGCAAAGAACGTTAAGCAAGGCTTGAATAATATTAAGGATTGTGAGACACAGAGGAGTCAAGTCTATTTAGAAAAGCAACTAGCCACTAGTATTCTTACCCAAGACAGGGGGAATAGGCCTATCACTCATCTGGTTAAATTAGAAATTCAAAGTATAGATAGGAAGTGTACCATGTGCTATGGACCACTGTAAACCCTTGAAATTTCAGTTAATTTTAAGCTTAATCTTAGAATTAAAAGTCAACCGGAAACCCTAAAGGTCAACAAAAGACTAATACAAACCCTAGAATTTAGATCCGATATTCCCATATTCTTTAGCCCTAGAAAACAAAGTTGAAATAATTAGTGATAATAGTTCATAATAATTTAAGGAAACGTAAAAATATCATATTCGTGAATTTCAAGTATCCTTCGAACGCAGATGGGATCAACTCTCAAAAAAGCGTATCCCGGGGCTCATAATAGTAAAAATATTTCGATAACACCGTTAGGACCGAAATAATACAAAGATTTCAAAAATATCAGTTTCGTAATTTTTCGATTATTAAAAATAACAAATATTGCATTTATACGCGTATTTTCTTTACTATCGGTATATTATTACTCTTGTTTACTATTCATTATCCTTTTCTACTATTCATTACTATTTATCTATCTCTAGTTTACCTTACAACTTACTCTTACTACATATTTACCTATTTTTCTACTTTTTTTTATTTCCAATACACCTTCACATCAACAATGCTTCACATCTTTATTACTTTTTATTGCAAAACAAACAAAATAATTCTCTCTTCCTCTCTTCTCAATAGTGGCTAGCGCTACCCCTCTCTCTTCCAACTCAATTATTTTTCTTTTTTAATTCATTTTATTACATCTAATTTCCACTCCAAAATTTCTATAAATACCCCCCTTCTCTTTACTTCTTTCACACCATCTTTACACATAATAAAACCCTCTCAAATTCACTCCATAATTCTCTCCATAAAATTTTCTCTACCAAAACTCTCTTCACCAAATACTCGCAAAATTTCTCTCTACACGCAATCCAATTACCATTTACCACTAACCACATAACGATTCATTCACCACTTTCTTCCTACATCATAAACACTTTAGGTAAAAACTCCTATCCTTATTTTATTTATTCATGTCATGTACCTATCATGACCATGGTGTTGTTTTGAAACTATATGAGTAGTAAAAGCAACAACATGTTCATGTTTTGTTCTTGTAGATGAAATTCAAATTTTATTATGTTGTTATTATGTTCATTTATTAATAATATCATTGTTGTTATTATGCTAACTTCTTATTCATAACTAACTAAATATATTTATATAATTATATAAAATCTTTAGAGCATATAAGCTCACTTGTTATTTATTTAATTTCATGCTTTGCAATTTATTTATTTCATGCTTCTTTAAGACTAGTCTTTCTAGTCTTAGACTTGTCCTTATCAAGTTAAAACAACATTTTCTTTCTTTTTTTTTTATTCTTTTTAGGACTAGTCTAATCTTAGTCTTGGGATACCTTGATGAAGCTAAGGTTCTCAATACTTTATATTTCTATTAACTTGCTTATTATACAACTTATTATGTTTTTTTTTTTTTATGTTTTCATATTTTCATGATTTCATATTCATGATCATCCATGAACATCTTGATTTTTATCTCAATAAGATAAAGAAGGAACTGTTTTCTTAAATAAAAAGATAGGAATTCTTTTCCAAAATAAATTTTTTCATGAAAAGAAATTCTTTTTTTAGGAATTTATCTTAGCAAATTGTAAGTCCTAATTTTTAAGATAATATCAAATTCAAACCCTAAACTGGAAAATCAACTGGAAAACCTAAGTCAACAAATTCCAAGAAACCCTAATAGTTTAGATCTGGCAATTCCATATTCCTAAACCAAAGAGTCGAAATATGAGTGAACAATGTAGTTTGGTTCGTAATAATATTCGAATGCTTAAAAAGATAAGATTAGCGAATTTTCAATCTATTTCGAACCCGATCGGATATAGACTTTGAAAAACGTGTCCTGAGGCTTGAAATATTAAATATATGATATTAGTACCGTTAGACTCATAATTTCATGAGAATTCCAAATATATCAGTTATATAATTTATCGGCTTATAAAAGTTACAATTATAACCTTTTTATCGTATTTTCATTACTATTGTATTTTGGATTCTACTACACTATTCATAAGTACAACTACCTATAACCTATTTCTTATATCCTTACATCCTATTCCTACTATTTCATCATTTTCTTATAATTACTTTTCCAATATAACTTTTACTACTTAAATTACTTTATTAATTTTGAATCTTACACAACACAACACAAACAACCCCCCCTCTCTCTCTATGAACCGGTGCAACTCCCCTCCCTTTTCCTCTCACAATTTGTTTTATTTAATTTTTTTACTACAACAAACCTTAATCCATTTGTCTATATATATCCCTTTATGCCAACTTCATTTCATTTTCTCTCTTTCTTCCTTTTCACTTTAGAAATTTTTTGCAAAAAGTCTCTGCTCTTCCTCTCTACAAACTGTGACACACATACACACACACTTACATATTTTCTTCAAGTTTCTTGTTCCAAATCATACAATAGGTAATAGATCTATACTTTATTACCTCAAAAACATATAATGACAAGTTCATTCATGTGTGATTCCACACAAAAATCCCTATGAGCTTCAAGTTAGGGATGTGGAAACACTTAAACATGAGGTCCTTGCCATCACAATGGTTCAGATCTTATTATTTGGGTTATTTTGCTATTATCTTGTTTTATTATTAATTTATATTATTATTATTAATGATTTGTGCATATATTCATCATCTATTCATATTCACATAACCACCATAGTATTCATGTATTTGTGACTAGTATAGTAAACTAGATCTAGTTGTTTTAAGTTCATAAATGCATTAGACTTTTGTTTTATGTTCATAAATAACTTGTAATAGCTTTCTGATAGTAGAAAAGTATTAGAAAGCTCAAGATCTATTTTGGTTTCAACAAACATAACTTTTGAAAATTCGGATAAAAAGGAACCATATTTAGACAACCTATTTTTCAACTTCAAAATATGTATTTTACATTAAAAATGAAAGACTTAGGGAATAGATATCATGAATGAGTGATCTTGACGAGTAAAGTTTAGATCTACTAAGAAATATTTTCAAAATAAAGGCAAGTTTACAAAAGTTATATTTCAATCTCAAAAACAAGTATTAAATTCGTAATAAGGGAAGCTTGAAATGTAAACACCCATTTTTCAACTTCAAAACAAGATTTTTATTAAGGAAATGGAAGCGTTAAGGAGTAGGTTTGATTAGGAAATGGTTTTTGAATAACTACATGAGTTTTGCAAAGAAAACAAACTCAAAAGAAATTTCAAAATTCGGATTTGAAAATGACCACTATTTAAACACTTATTTCCAAATGCCAAAAGGATGATTTTTATGGAAAAATGAAAGTTCCTAGGGGATACATGTAATAAAAACCAAATTTTGACAAAGATAAGAGAGGTTTATCAAAATATAATCCTAGAACACGGAATAGTTTCCAAGAATAGATTTAAACAATGTTTTTATTCTCTAAAGTTTTGTAAAATTCGTAATTAGGAAAGCCACCTATTAAAACATCTATTTTCTAATCCCAAAATGAAGTTTTTTATTAAAGTAATGAAGGTTATGGCTATATAGGTCATCAAGGTTGAGTTTTGACAAAAGCAAGTATGATTTTACAAGAAGAAAAAAAAAAACTATTTTTCTTAAGTCTAGTAAATTTCAAAAGTTTTGCAAAGTAAAAATTTTTCAAAAAGAATTCTTGGTACTATATATATACATATAGATGGATCATCTCATAACCTTCATGACAATAGCTTGTAGGTATTGCATATATACGTGATGCATTTGTAGAAACAAAGTTAGAAAAGTTGTCACATACTTCTTGTTGATATTAACTAAGTACATGAGAAATTAAAAATTTCCAACACTCATGAATCATGCATGGTATTGAGTTATACATGTATATAATAGAGTCTTGCAAGATATAATGATAGCTAAGTATCTATCAAAGCTTTAGTATGATGTTTGTTTTGAGATAAGAAGTTGAATTGTGGAATGAGAAATTTGAATAGTATTCTCTACCTTACTGTTCAAGGACCAACCGACCTCGTTTGTTGGAAATAACTCTAGAAATAGATATCTCCCATTGAATAGGTAGAAATCGGTATATAATATGCAAAATTCCAAGTTAAAATGACCAAGTTATGGCCTTTTTAATTTAGAATTTCCTCTTAGACGAATTTTTACGAACTTGATCGAATAGAATTTATAAGTTCATTCAAACTTCATAAAAATACTCATTAGGGTTATTTCTTTTGATTAGGAGACTTGTGAGATGGACTAGACCTTCCCAAGGACTATTACGATTAAGTGGATTTCCACACGCCATGGTAAAGTAAGTTCACTATCTTTAAATTTTATGCTTGTGCTTGTGCTTGTAATATTAGTGGCATTAGAATTAGGGAAAGATAAACTTGATTGTATGAATATGATTTCTATATAGGTGAATGAATAATAGAATATTGGAATGAGCTTGTTGTAACTATTTGAATGATTTAGTAAAGAATTGAATTATCTGCAATATCTATGATAACCCAAAAACTGTTAAATTATTATGCCATGATCTTATAATTGAATTGACATGCATACCATATGTGGAGTCACATTACATAGGTTATTATACCTTTGTGGGAAGAAGGCATAATAGCTGGGCAACGAGAGGCCTATAAACTCGAATGTTGGTGTAATGGCCGGAAATTAAATGTTGCCGTGTGGGCCGGAATTAAAAATGTGTGTGGGTGGGCACCTGTATCAACCACAATATAAATTAAAAATGTGTATGGGTGGGTACTTGTATCAACCACAATAAAAAGTGAGAAAATTATAAATCGTTGGTCGTATGGGCTGAAACACCTAACCCTGAATGGAGGGCGTAAATCCATTCAGCATAAGACTTCCGAATGGTCTTATGTAGTATATGCTCATGTGTTTGGGCATTCATATGTTTGTTAATATCTTGTTTGTTATATATACTGTTGAGCATTAAATTTTGGAAGTGGAACTCACTAAGCTTATAAGCTTATATCCCCAATAGTTTCTTGTTGTAGTATGAATATTTATGGCTATCTCCAAGAAGCCAATTTCCTTAGGTACAGCTTTTGGACTCTAAGGAGCTTTTTGAAGAAGTTGGGGCCTAGATGTAGGCGTAGACTTCTAGTTAAATCTCCTAATTTGATAAATGATGGTTTTTGTAAGAAACTTTTGAGAACTTAAGAACTCTTAATATTTTTTATAGGGGTATGCCCCTTAGATCATGTAAGAGCCTAATCTAGCTATAACTATTATGATTTACTTTCTTATTACTATGTATGTCTCCTTATGCTATTTCGAATCAAAGTATGGTTCCCTATATGTCGAACGTGAGCCTTAAACCCGTGTTTAAACTCATGGAGTGACTTAGGTTGTCATACTTGAGTTTAAATATTGAGTATGGCAGACTGTTGCTTTTACGGTACCCTTTGGGGCGTGACATAAATCCTTTCCAAAAATTTAAAGGAGTTCATCATGACTTTTTGAGTAACCAAAGAAAATAGGGATTTTAGATAATACATAAAGTAGATATATCATACAAAACCATAAAATGGAGAAGTTTTCTTTAAAAATTAAAATTTCAAATTCGTGTTTAACAAAAGTTTTACTAAACTTTATTAAGAAAGTTTCACCAATACTCTAGAATATGAAGTAATAGACTAGTTTGACAAATCCCCAATAATGTTTCTTTTATAAGGATAAAATGACCTTAAGGAATAAAGTTAGTAAACAACTTAGGAAATCATTTTAAATAAATGAAATAAACTTTAGGAAAGGTTAAGAATATGTAAAGTTTGATAAATTTTAAACTACTCTCAATTAATATTTAGAACTACCCTCTCAATTAGAAATTATTATTATAGAAACTTAGAAAAATAAAATCATTCTTTTGAAATTTGAAAGACTAGGGAAATAGAATTAAAAAGGGGAAAATACTCACTTTAAATAATTTAAGAAATTTTCCAACAAGTGGAAATTTTCGAAGTGTTCCAAATTTCTAGAAACCATTGCTTTTACAAAAATCATGATTGAGATGACTTCAGTAAATTCATGCATGTGATATGAGTCAATATATATTCTAAAGGTTTTTACAACTATGATAATATCTATGTTTTGGT
This sequence comes from Combretum micranthum, assembly GCA_024138025.1. NCBI lineage: Eukaryota > Viridiplantae > Streptophyta > Magnoliopsida > Myrtales > Combretaceae > Combretum > Combretum micranthum. The sequence continues at coordinate 403,787 of JAMXBD010000517.1, forward strand.
ACAAGTATTTTTTTTTTTTAGATAAAGAAAAGTTTTCAAAATTAAGTTTTGAAAACTAGAATTTTCGTGGTGAATCTGTACCCTATGGTTTTGGGACCCAAATGACTTTTTATGATAAGAATAACCTTAGAAATGGATAGATCTTTTCGAATAGATAGAAAACGGTATATTATATGCGAAATTCTGAGTTAAAATGAGCAAATTATGGCTATTTAAGTTGGAATTTTCACCTATGCAAATTTTACCGCAACTAGAAAATAGAGTTAGAAGTTTTGACTAGAAATTCAATGGAATACTTATTTTGGGTATTTTCTTTATTTAAGAACGGAGGAGGAGGACGTATACTACCCCGAGGACTACTTCAACTGACAGAGTATCGTCATGGCAAAGTGAGTCTACTTCCCTTATTTTTCATGCTTATGTTTATGCTTGTAAATTTAGTTGCACCAGACTTAAAAAAAGATAAATTTTAAAATGTATGTATTGATAACATGTTGAAAGAATATTATGTATATCGATGCATGAAATTCTTGTAATAAATTGTATGTTTACTAACACGTTGAAGTATTTGAAATTGGTTGATCACTTGCAAAAAATTGAAATATAATGGCTAAGCTCTAAATAAAAGTTGATACGTGCACTTCATAAGTTAAGTCACATTGCATTTGTTGTTATACAATTGGTGGGACAAGTATATAATAATGGTGGTAGGCATAACCGGTATACTATGTATGTGGCGAGTAAGAGCCGCTAAAAACTACATAAATTGATGGCTGGTAGGAGCCGGTAATAACTACATGTTTTGATGGGGAATAGGAGCCGGTAAGATATATAAAAATGATTTTTTTTTAAGAACTGATGGCCGTAATAGGCCGGAGTACCTAACTCCGAATGAAGGGCATAATTCATTCAACATATGATTCCTGGAAAATCATATGTCTTGTATGCCCATATGCTTATTGCATTACATTTGCTTATTTAATAAACTTGGTTGTTATTTTGTTTTAAGTATGATTATTGGGATTATACTTGCTAAGCCCGTAAGCTTATGCCCCTATAGATATTTGTATTCACAGGAAGATCTGTTTTTGTACCTGAGGTCTCCTCTTATCCACATAAGTTTTCTTTTTGGAGCTTTTGAAGGAAATCTACTTGAAGGTTAGACTAGAATTCCTTTAAAATCTTTTGATGTAGTATTTAAATTATTATAAAAAACACTTAGTTATTTCGATCCTTGGAGTTTTAGCAGGGGTATGCCCCTAAGAATTATGTAATAGACCTTTAATTGTTATTATTATGATCTATTTTATTTCTAGATTCTTATATGTTCATTATTACTTGCTAATACCACACTTCCCAAAAGCATCTTATATTTCCGTGTTAGATGCCTTATATGTAATATCGAGACTTTGGCATGACTAAGATAGTCATTCTTAAGTCTTGATATTATATGTGGCGGAATGTCATGTTTAAGGTACCCTTTGGGGCGTGACAACCACATGATCTAAAGGACTGCAAATAGCCTAAGAATGCTTTCTTTTCATGTGGCAAGGTTGGGCACAGCCACAGATTCTATACAGAAAGAATTCTCCCATAAGTGTTCTGTTTCAATTGTGGGGAACGTGGATATAGGGTCATAAAATGCGAGGACTTTGGAAGATAAGTGGTTCCAGGAGTTCAAATAGGCTGACCTGAGGGAAGTAGCCAAGGACAGAGAACATTAACTAAGGTTTATTGTAAACCCCTAATTTTTATGCCAAGTCTTAAGTTCAAACCTTAGAACCAGAAGTCAACCGAAAACCCTAAAGTTAACTAAAACCTATGTCAAACCCTAGAGTTTAGATCCGGCAATCTCACACTCTTAAACCCTAAACAATGGATATAAGGAAGCTTAAAAAATCATATTCACTAATTTTTAGTGTGCTTTGGATCAAACAGGATCAGTTTTTAAAAACCGTGCCCTGGTACATCAGACAGTAAAAATATTCTGATGGCACCATTAGATTCATAATAATATAAATAAGTCAAAAATATCATTTTTATAATTTTTTAATAGCTAAAAATATTAGATATCGCATTTATATACGTATTTCTTTTAGTACCGGTAAATTATTAGTTTTGTTTACTATTCATTATCCTATTTTACCATTCATTACTATTCATCTATCAATACTTTTTCTTACTATCTATATATCTATTTTCTTACTTTTTACCTCCGCCATACATCTTAAATCACATCATATCTTACACATTATTTAATTTTCTTTACAAAATATAAATTTAATTATTTTTCTCCCCCTTATCTCTCCAAAACCGGTGCCCCCTCCCTCTATACTATCTATTTATTTTTGTTTTTCATTTTATTTTAGTACACTCAATTTCCCTCCATCTTTAATTATAAATACCCCATCTCCCCCCACTTCTTTCACATATCTACTTTTATATAACAAAACTCTACCAAAATCTCTCCATAAATTTCTCTCTATGAAAAATCCTCTCCAATCAATTCTTTCCAACTTTTTTTCCTCTATAAAAAAACCATCTTCCACATATTCTTATAACCATCTTTTCCTTCCTTTAACAAATACACACCTTTAGGTAAAAATTCTCTACATTTATTTTTTTTTTTTCATGTCATGTAACTTAGCATGACCATGGTATTGTTTCTTAAAGCTCATATGAGTTATAGAAGCAACAACAACATATTTATGTTTTGTTCTTGCATATGCCAAGAATTTTCAATATATTATTTTGTTATATTATGTCATTATGTCGATATTATTGTTATTATGCTCCTAATCTAACATTGTACATATATACATTATTATTAAGTATTTATATATCTATATATTTTTTAGAGCCTAAATGCTCACTAACATGCTCTTATTATTCTTATTATTATTGCTCTTATTATGCCTTTTCTCTTCTTTCTTTTACTTTTTTTTGGGACTAGTCTATTCTTAGTCCGAGGTACCTTGATGAAGCTAAGGTTCCCAATACTTGAACTTATTATTACTTCTTATATCTTTCCTATATTATTATGTGATATTCTAGTCTTTTTCATACTATATAATCATATGCGTGTATCATTATAATGATATTGTCTCAACAAAATTAAAGAGGAATTTTCATTAATAAAGGAAAATGGAACTAAACTCTTTTACTATATAACTTTGACACTAAATAAAGATTTTGTCAAAAAAAAAAAAACATAGAAAAATTATTTTAATAAATTCATTTAAAAAATCTAGATAAACTCATCATAAAATTTCTTAAATGTCAATAAGGATGATTTTATCAAAGAAATTAACTAAGGAAATAAACACTCTCTTTTTATGATAAGTAACATGAAGTTTATTAAAGCTTAGTGTCAATAATCCTTTGATATGCAAATTTTTCATAAAAGCTTAAATTAGGATTTTAACAATTCTATAGTAAAAACTAAGAATTAGACTAGTTTTCAAAGTTAAGATAAAAATCAACACACTAGTATTATAAATCCACTTAGAGAAATAAAAGTTTGCCAAGTTTCTACATGATAAACTCATTTTCAAAGAAATAGAAAAATATAAACATGATAAACTCAAAAACAATAGATATCATCAATAACTTAAGAAAATGTTGAAATTATTTCCTTCCAAGTAAAAATTGGCAGAGAACTTAAAAGACCAAGTTTTTAGAAATAAAATTTTTCTTTAAAGAAGTTAGGAAATAAAATATAAGAGGAAAAGACTTATTTATAATTCTCAATCAAAACCATTTAAAATGAAAAATATATGTAATTCAACTCAAATTATTAGAGACTATCACCAACTTAGGAAAAAAATTTGGGGAACTTCATTTTTATCACTAGAGATAAAATTTGTAGACATCCTAAAAGACCAAAATTAAGAAAAATTAATTTATCTTAGAAAATAAAAATTATAAGAAAATATTCATTTATAATAACCTAAGAATTTATAATATTCTTTCAAAACACTTAGAGAGGAAATTGTCAAAATTCAAGTTTCCAACACCATAAGACAAGTTGATTTATGAAAAATAATCGTTGAGACAACACCATTAAAATTTTTCATAAAATATGAGTCTATATATATGTATTCAAAGGATTTTCCAATCATATAAATATCAATATTTTTGCTAAAGGATTTTTGGATAAAGAAAAGTTTAGACGATAATATGTTGAAGCCTTTAACAATTGGATAATATATTGAAGCCTTTAACATCATTTTGTATTTGCATTATCTTTAATTGAATTGCTAAAAAGGTTCCATTCTTCCATTAATGTTCATTATTTGGTGTATAGCTTTCTTACATATATGTTATATGATGGATATATAAATATTTATAAAAGAAAAGATGAATTGGAAATTGGTGTGTAACGTGTATTCTCTCATTTTACAGAAGATAATATACAAGCCTTATATATATAGGTTGAAATATATACAAAAAAGGGAAGAAACATAAATTGTAAAATCACTATAATTTAGCCTAAACCATAGCAAAATTGACGACTAATGTATACAGCTAATCATTAATCATATCATCCTAATATATTCAGCTAATCAATATCATAACATTCCCCCTCAAACTCAAGAAGGTTACAGAGAAACCATTTGGAGTTTGGATACCAAGTCTCAAAGCGGCCAGATATATGTGCTTTAATGAAAATGTTAGCAACCTGATCAGTAGATTTAACAAATTAAACTTTTACAATTCCCTAATGAATATGATGTCGAACGAAATGATAGTTGTCTCAATATGTTTTGTACATTCATGAAAGACATCATTATGAGCATTTGTATTGCACTTTGATTATCATAAGAAAGACTAGTAGGAGCAGAATGAACCATACCCATATCTTCTAATAGCCATCTAAGCCATAAAAGCTCATATGTTGTATCTGTAATAGCCCTATACTATGCCTCAATACTTGACCGAGAGACTACAATTTGCTTTTTACTTTGCCAAGAGATCAAAGAGTCACCTAAAAGAAAACAAAAGCCACTTTGTAGTGGTTGCATGTATACTTCTTTTGACAAATCAACATTAAGAAATGCATTACTTACATCCATCTGGAAAAGATTCCACTTTATAGCAGCAACAACAGTAATAAGACTACGAACAGAGGTAAGCCGAGCAATTGAAGCAAAAGTTTCCTTGTAGTTGATTCCATATTCTTGTGTATAACCTTTAGCAACAAGATGAGCTTTATATCACTCAATTGTCCCATCAAAATGAGTCTTGATTTATAAATCCAACGACATCCAACTAAGGATTTACCCAAAGGAAGATCAATTAAATCCTAAGTTTTTGTTTTCTCTAATGCCTCCAACTCTTCTTTCATTGCTTGCTACCAAACAAGATTAGCATAGGCCTCACAAAAACTTTGAGGCTCATGAAAAAGATTAATAGTGGAATAACAATAATAATCTTAAAGATGACTAGGAAGATTTCTTACTCTTTCAGGATGGGAATAGGAAGGATTTTCTGTAGAGGTATTGATAACAGGATCAACAGACGTAACAGACTAACTTGAAGAGGGCATGGCATTGGCTGTTGGATGGAGCTTAAGAGTTGCATCTACATTAGAATTTAGGAAACAATCGATCAGGGGATTGGTGAAATATGCAGAAGAAGAGGTAACAAAAAATTGAGATATGCTAGAAAATAATTTGTGCTCCCAAAAAATAACATGGACGAAAAATATGCAAGCATTTTGAGATAGGATCCTAACATCTATAGCCTTTATGAGTAGCATAATATCCTAGAAAACAACATAATCTAGATCGAGGCTCTAACTTTTTATATTCATGAGGCTACAAATGAACAAAACAAACACAACCAAATATTCTGAGCAAATTATAATTAGGAGAGCGCCCAAATAAACATTCATAAGGGGACTGATTATTAATGGTAGAAGAAGGAATGTGATTTATATTATGGATAGTTGTAAGAGCAGCCTTACCTTAGAAACGTTCTAGATAGGATAATAAAATTAATAGGGCACGAATAGTCTCTAAGATATGTCTATGTTTTGGCTCAGTCCTACCATTTTGTTGAGAGATACTAAGACAAAAATGATGCAATAAGGTCCTTGTTTGTTGAGAAACCTAAGATGATTGTGGTCCTTGTACTCCATTGCATTATCTATTCTAAGTATTTTGATAGTACGAGAGAATTGAGTTTTAACCATATTTGCAAAGGTATCATATATTTCAGGTTACTCAGAACGATTTTGCATTAAAAAAATCTAAGTAAATCTAGAAAAATCATCAATAAATATAACAAAATAACGAGATCAACCAAGAGTAGCAATAGAAGCAGGCCCCCTAATGTCTAAACGAACTAAATCAAATGGTTATGAAGATATAGAATTGCTAATAGGAAACGATAAAAGAGTTTGTTTAGCCAATTGACATGATGAACAATCAACATGTTCATCTTTTGCAGAACCTAATTTGCTACTAGAAAATAAAGTACGTAAAAGATTAAATGAGACATGACCAAGCAAGAATGCAAAATGGTTAGAGGAATTGAAGTAGGTGATGCAACAGCCACAAATGGAGAATTAATATGAAGACAAATGAGTTAAACAAGCGTCAAAATTTAAGCCCTATCCCAATGGTTTGTTTTGTCTATGGATCCTAAACAACACAACCAGAAGAAGAAAAGAGAACATCAAGACCATATCACATAATTGACTGACCGACAATAAATTGAGACCAACTTTTAGAACAAGATAAGTATCAGTAAGAGATAATTTAGGACTAGAAATATGATCGACATGAGAAACAAACATGGAGGTACCATCAACAGTATGGATGTTTGAATTATGAGGTGCAGGAACTTCAGACACAAATAAAGAAGCATCAGATGTCATGTGATTACAACAAGCGGTGACGAAAAACCAAGAAGATTTACCTGGTTAGGCAGACATAGTAGAAGATAAATTGTTACCCGAAGAAGATGAATAATGGTTTAGAAATGCTTGAACATCATGCACTGAGAATGACATGTCATTTGCTGTAGAACCAGTGGATACAATAGGATCATTGGCAACAGTAGCAACAGAAGCAATAGTTTTTGTAGAATTACGAAACTGTGGAAATCTAGTCTAAACAATAGTAGAGCTAGGCTGAGTAGTATTAAAGGTAGATGATTGTTTGCGAGCCAACTTTTGACACTCTGAAATATGATGACCTGGTTTCTTGTAATAACGACATTCAATAGAACTATTAGATCTAATTTTGGAGGCAAGAGTAGCTGCGACAACAATTGGCAAGGTGGAGTTTATAGCTGTTATTGCCATAATTGTGTCACCATGTTGCAATTGTAGTGAACCGAGATGAGTTTCTTTTGAAATTAATCGAGCAATAGCTTGATCTATAGTAGGTAATGGAATAGTGTGCAAAATATGGGATCATGTGTATCTAAATATGTTTCTCAAAGCCATTAAGAATTGAATCAAGCTCGTGTGTATTCAAATTTGTTTATGTTAGTGCTAAAAGAATAACCAAAATGGAGGTAAATTGGTTATAAAAAGTTCTTCTTAAAAAACAATTTAGAAACACTTCTACTTGGTTAATCAAGTTTGAAATGGCTTTAAGACACACTTGAAAATGATTGAACTTGTTTTAAAATCGTAATAATAAAAATTAACTCTAATGAACTTAAGAAAAAACAAATTCTCAAGATTAAAAAAAATTGTTTCCAATTACTCTCTGACTGACTCTTTAAGTTTAATCCACAGCACAAATAATTAAACAAAAATGCACGAAATTAAAAGATAAGATAAAGAAGGTTGCAAAGTCGATTTACAGAGGCTCCACCCTGAGCGTCAGTCCTCTCTTCCAGCACCAAGCTGGGGACCCGGTTTTCCTCATGGGTATGTTCCACTATATCTAAAAACAATCAAGTTACAAGTTGTCCTTGCCAACACACTTGGCTTATAAGGCAATCATCTTGATTCTATAAGTTTCTCCCTAAGCTAATAACCAATCTACTAAGCTTACTTGTAACTCTCAATCTCACATAAAATGAGCAATCTAAAACAATGGAAATAAAATATGAATCCTCGAAAGTTTCGAACAAAGTAAAACAATTAATGTAACAAGGTTTTGCTCAGATGATGGAGTATCTCTATTTGCTTTTTTTGTCACGATAAAAGTTGTTATTCTTTGAGCATGGCTTGAAGAATATATTTGAATTCCTTCAACGGTTAGTTTTTGTCACGCCCCAAATGGTACTCTAACCGTAACAGTCCGCTGCATGCTAAACGAGACTTAAGAATCACTACTATAGTCATTCACAAGTCTTGTATTAGAATGCAAGGCGTTTCCTTACGACAATAGAATACATATGCAGTTGGAGATAGATAGTTCAATTTGATAGGATAAGCATAAAAACATAAACCACAGATATCTCAGAATCAGTTACAAAATACTAAGGGGCATTCCCCTGCTAAACAAAAGTCTTGGCATTATATTTTAAGTAATAACCCAAACGCTTAAGGTTTACTATGAAAGACTATACAAAATAATCATAAACTTTTGATGGGAAAACACTCCTAACTTTGCATTACCTAATTTGGCCAATTGCAGGGACGTAGCCATATATACGGGAACTGCATCAAAAAGAAGCTGGGGGTATAAGCTACGCTAGCTTAGTGAGTTTCACTTCCAAAATTAAATACTTCAACAAGTAATATGTCAAGCAAGTTATATTAGCAATCATATGAAATGCATAAGTACATGAGCATACAATACATAAGACTTTCTGAGAGTCCTATGTTGAATGGATTTACGTCGTCCATTCGAGGTTAGGTGTTTCGGGCTGATACGACCATAGATTTCAATTTTTCTCATTTATATAGTGGTTGATTTAGGTACCCACCCACTCACTAATTTTGTAGTTGATACCAGTATCTATACCACTTCTATTTTAATTCAAGCCTTTCATGCCAACATTCGAGTTTTCCGGCCCACTCGTTGCCTAGTTATTATGCCTTCTTCCCACAAAGGTATAATAACAAATGTAATGTGACTCAACATATGGTATGCATGATCAATTTGATTATAAGATTATGGTATATTATTTGAACAAATTATGAGCGATCACAGATATAGCAGAGACTTCAATTCTATACTAACTGAAACAAACATTTATAACAATTCCCATTTCAATAATCTTATCATCAATTCAATCAACAAGATTCACATGCGCATTTCAATTTTTATCTTGTCCTAGTTCTAATGCCTCTATTATTACAAACACAATCAAGAGCATGTAATTTAAGGATAGTGAACTCACTCGGCCATGGACATCGGTCTCTAATGGTAGCGATCTAGAAATAAGAATTTTCCTCCGATGCAAAATCACCTAAATGAGTATTTCATACCATAACTAATTCCAACTTATTAAATAAAACTCTTGAGTTCGTAATTTCTATGGTAGATGGAAATTTCAACTTAAAACAGACATAACTTAGTCATTTTAACTTGGAATTTCATAAATAAGCTATCAATTTCTATCTACTTCGAAATATCTATCTACTTATGATGTTATTCTTAAGTTTTGAAAACGTTTAGGTCTTAGAATGCTCGGATCAGATCTAATCAGTAACTAAAACTTGCATTTCCGAAATTGTTTTGTGAAATTCACATTATTTCTACCAAGTATATTATTTGTGCATGCATTATCTATAAGTTATTATCATGAATGACATGATATGAGCTATCTATATGTACTTCATTAATGATTTTTTATTAAAAAGAATTTTTGGGAAAACTTTTTCTTTGCAACATTGTCAAGAACACTTGTTTAAGAAAACTAGTTTTATTTCTTTGAAAATCATCTATAATTTTACTAAGATAAGGCATTGATGATCTATATACCTAATATCTTCATTATATTAATAAAATTATTCATTTAACGGTTAGAAAATAGATGTTTAAATGTGGGTTTTGCCCAGTGATGAATTTTACACAATTTCAGGAAATGAAAATATTGCTTTATCCTAGTTTGGAAACCTTTCCTTTGTTTTAGGTTTATACTTTGATAAAACAAATTTACTTTTATGAAAATCAAGTCTTTATTACATCTATTTCCTAATGCTTCTATTTTTCTATTAAAATCCTCATTTTGATATTTGAAAATAGGTGTTTAAATGGGGATCATTTTTAGATCTGAATTTTGGGAAATTGTTTTTGAGATTACTTCTTGTGAAAAATTCATTTAATCTTTATAAAATTAAGTCCTAATCAAACCTACTCACTAAGGCTTCCATTTCTTTAATAAAACTCTTGTTTTAAGGTTGGAAAATAGGTTTCTTCTTCATATTTCACCCTAGTTACAAATTTCAAAATCTTTGTTGGTATTGAAACATAGATCTAACTTAACTTTTGTAACCCTTTCTTGTTTTGAAAATTTTTCTTAGTAAAACTAAGCCTATCTTATAAAAATCACTCTTTTATGATACCTATCACCTAAACCTTTCATTTTACATGTAAGATCTTCATTTTAGGAGTTGGAAAATAGGTTCTCTAAATGGTTCTTTCTCAAGATTCGAATTTTCAAAAATCACTTTTTGATAGAAAAAAAATAGATCTTGAGTTTTGGCAACACCTTCATTAAGACTATCATATTGTAAATCCCTTATGTATGTAAAACAAGTAACTATGGCATTTTAAGTACTCTAAACAAATAGATATACTATACTACTCATGTTATGGATGTAAATGCAACATAAACAATATGTAGATGAGAGTAATAATGAAAATATATGCACAAAATTTCCATAAAAACAACATATAACAATAATATAGCAAAATACTAGTAAATCAACTTTAATAACAAGATCTACACATAGTGATGACAAGAATATCATGCTTTAGTGTTTTCCACATCCCTAACATAAAGCTCATGAGGATTTTTTGTGGAACCACACATGTATGATCTTGCTATTACATGTTTTTATTGTAGTAGGGTCAAGATCTATTACTATTTAGTGTTTAGAGAAGAAAACTTTGAAGAGAAAAAAATTGTGTGTGTGTGGGTGTGAGTAAGGAAAGCTCACGACAAACAAGGGGAGAGAGGGAGAGAAAAAGACTTTACAAAAGTTGATTTTTGTGAGAAATGAGAGAAAGTGAAAAAGTGAAAGGTGAAAAAGATATTACATAGGAAAATAATTAGCGTTTTGTATGAATACTTAATTGAAAAAAATTAAACAAATGAGAGAGGGCATAAGGGAGGGGGCACCGGATCCATGCAAGAAGGGGAGAGAGATTTGAATTTGTTTTGTGTAATAAAATTCAATTTTAATAAGTAACTTTAAGTAATAAAATGTATTGGAAAAGTAAATTTGTAAGGAAATGATGTAAAATTGTAAGAATAGGTTGTAAGGATGTAAGGATAGGGTATGGGTGATTGTACTTGGTGAATAGTGTGAAAGAAATAAAAAAGTTGATTAGACAACTAAATTACTGGTAGTAACGAAAATACGATAAAATGGCTATAACTGTAATTTTTATAATCCGAAAAATTATTATAAATATATTTTTGAATTCCTTATTAAATTTCTGTTCCAATGAGTCCTATATATTATTTTTCTATTCCCGAGTCCCAAGGATCGATTTTCGAGAACAAATTCCAATCGGATTCGAAACGAATAAATTTTTCCGAATTCTAATCTTTATGTTTTGATAAATTATTTAAGGTTATATATTGGAGTTAATTCATTTCTATTGTTCCAGGGTTTCGTTCTTAGGATTACCGGATATAGGGTTTCCAGGTCCAGCTGGTCTAGGGGTATCTTTTAGGGTTTCGGTTTCCGGTTCCAATCTCCGAAACTGAATTCAGATTGCTAAGAAAATGAGGGCTTACAGTTTTAAAGAAAATAAGCTTGTCCCTTGATATTTTGCACAACATTTGATAAGCTTGTTTTGATTCTCTAACCAATAATACTTTGAATACCGCATTATCTTAATGTTGTTATCTTGTAATCTTCAGAAGATAAACTTGCTTATCTATAACATAAGAATGCTTATCTTGTAATTTGAATTTGATCCTTGGACCGTTGTTGACATGTTCTTCATAATTCACCTTCTAATCCTCGTATCCCTTAAGAATAGAACTGTGTCTTCTTTGTGAATAAATTCCTCTTGCTTCGACTCTATTCTTCATACACATACTTCATAAAAATCGGGATCGTGTTTGAACTTTGTAAGTACTTTATCTTATGCACACTAGCTTTCTCCTCAAATATAATTCACTGTACAATCTCAAACGAAATGCCAATCTCATTAACTCTCTTATAAGCATAACACTGCGTGATCAAAACCAGATCCATTCCTAATAAATAGTGTCCACATTTTCTCTAACCATGCTTTAGTAGCAAAATTAGAGAACTCCCTTACAACTCCAAAGCGTGAATCAACATCTCAGGCTTTGCTGTCAAAAACATGATTTTCCCAAAAATTGAAATTTGATTCCCCATGGATATATGAGCTAACTTTGTGTAACACATTTGAATGTATTATCCAAATACATTCAACTTTGGTGCTGGGTCTTCAATTTGATAAAACAAAATTTTGTTCATTAATTCCTCAAACTATAAAACTGTGTGACCTTCTAATTCAGTCTCTGAGTAAACTCTTTGTTTGCTTATCATGAGTAACTATTTGAGTTAGTCTCCGACTTCAAAACTTTATTAATTCCTTTGAATATGTTACTTCATAAAACACTGCACAACTTAACTTATTAGAAATACTTGATCTTTTTGTTATCATCAAAACATATTTTAGGAGATCTTAATAGTTTCTCAAAGCCATTAAGAATTGAATCAATCGATCTTCATTCCTATAATTTTAAAACTTTGTTGCATCTGTAGTGGTATCCCAAACAGGTTCAGACATAGCAATTTGATCCTAAATAGAATGCATTTGAGCATGAAAATCTCGAATCTATTGCCCTGGTTTTTGAATCATGCGACTTAGAACACTTCGATGATGATACCAAAAAATTAAATCATTTGTTACATATTGTTGTTGCAACATGTCCCACATTTCCTTTGCATATTCATAATAACCAAATTATTCATAGATTGCAGGAATCGATGTATTCTGAAACTAGGTAATTATTTGATGATTTTTGGAATCCTAATCTTCACGATGCTCACTAAATTTTGCCGTAGTTTCTTCTGCAAGTTTAGTAGGTATTTTGATTTATCCAGTAATAATTCTCTATAGTTTTCTACCTTTTAGAAAACTTGACATAGCTTGGGATCAAGCAACATAATTTGCACTATTGAGAAGAATCTCAAAACGTCTAGAGATATCATTATAGTTTTTTGTATTTGACATGACTATATAAAAGATTAAGGTATTAAAGTAATGAATAATTGAGAAATTAGAAAGAAATTTGGTATCGCTCTAACACCGTGATAAAACTAGAAAAGAAAAGAAAAGATGAATTGAAAATTGGTGTGTAACGTGTATTCTCTCATTATACAAAAGCTAATATATAAGCCTTATATATATATATATATATATATATATATAGGTTGAAAATGAAAGAAAGTAAATTGTAAAATCACTATAATTTAGCCTAAACTATAGCTGAATTGACAGCTAATATATACAGCGAATTATGATCATATCATCCTAATATATTCAAATAATCAAGATGATAACAGTCTTATTAGAATATTATACAACACATAGATCATATATAACTTCCTATGACACTTTAATATCTTAACATAGATTGTCGCCAGCTAGGTAGTTCCTAAAAATATCATCGAACCTTGTTTTGCACAAATTAATAACTTTTTTACATTTACAATATAAGTGTACATATAACACATGTAATAATTGATAAATTGTTAATTTGTTTCGTTATATTTTTAAAATTCTTTTATCTAAATGCTATTTGTTTAAGCGCGGACCTAGATTAACCACATAATCTGTTCAGTGGACAAACACGGTTAGGAATGCAACCGGGACGGATTTGAGATGGGTATACTAAAACTCGAACCCGAACCCGATACCCAATATCACTACTAGAATACTAGCCTTTAGAGACAGAAAATTTGCGACGGAAAATTTCTGTCTCTAAAAAAATAAATTAGAGACAGATTTGCGATGAATCTATGATGACATAAACTATGAATAATCTTCTAATTTTTATATGCTTTTGCGACGGAATTTGCGACGGATTACACATTGATTTGCGACAAAAAATTTTCCGTTGCAAATTTGTCTCTAATTTTAGAGGGAAATAAATTATTTTAGCGCCAATTTCTATTTTTTTTTAAATTCTGTTGCAAATTTGTCTCTAAATTAAATTATTAGATGTATGTATATATAAATAATTATGTTTAAAATTTAGTTTTAATTATAAATATTTAATATAATTATATATAAATGTGCATTATATAATAAGGACATATTTTATATGTAAATTAATTTTATTATAATAATAACTATAATATGTATAATCATATATGTTATACAACTAATTATATATATTTTATTTATACTATATTTATTATTAAATTACATATTTTATATTATAAGCATAAGTTAAAAATAGTACTTAAAATATAAATATTATATTTATATCTTATTTATATTCTTTTGCATAATAACTTATATAAAAAATCAAATTATACAACTTCATAAAAATAGTGTATAACAATAATAAAATATGTTATATACAAGTAATATCATAAAATACTACTTAAAAATAAAATATATTTCAATAATAAAATATGTAAAATAAAATAATTAATATAAAATGTAAACTTAGTATATTTAAACATATACAAATATATAAATAATATATTATATTTTAATAATATATACTAATAAAAAATATATATTCATATTATTTATAAAATTTTTATTATATATTTATTATGACTATTCATATGTTTTTTAATATAAAAAATTTTATTTATATATCTTGCATAATTTATATTTACATACTATATTTTATTTAAAATATAATAACATATTTGGGGAAAAAATAATATACTATGTAAAAATATAGTATATTTAATTAATAAAATATATAATATATAATAATTAGTTAAATATATTTAAATTGGTATTATATTTTTTTATTAATATATTAATGAAAAATATATTTTTATATTGTTTATATTATATTATAATTTATTAAGTGTAACAAAAAAAAAAATAAACACATTAATTAAAAATATGCAATTTATTAAGTTAATATAAATTATTAAATAAGTAATGTAAAAAGTATAATTATAATATATATCATTAAATATATATAAATTTATATGTATAACATTATTTATATTTACATAATATATATATTTTTAAATAATAATATCATATTTGTAAAAAAAAATTATAATATACTACTGAAAATATTATATATTTATAATAAATATATAATTTAAAATAATTATTATAAAATGTAAACATTGTATATATTAATATTATATATTATTTAATAAAATATTAATGAAAAATCCTTAATAAATAGGTAAAGTGAAATTATAAAATAAAAATAAATTATAAAAGATATGTAAAATGTTTTATACTTATAATATTGTAAATTGTGATATCTCTTAAATAAACAGTAGTGGAACTTTATTCATGAAGATACGAATTGGATTATCAGTTTAGTGCTTGTGAAAACTTCAATGTTAAGTGTGCTTAGTATGTAGCATTCTATGATGGTGACCTCTTGGAAAGGATAAATATGAGGCAAATGTGTATTTTTTTTAATAATTTGTCTTAGAATCAGAGACAGATTTGCAACGGAATAATTTTATTTAATATTTACTAATTGGATATTGAAAAATATCTAATTATAAAATAGGGACAAATTTGCGACAGAAATTCTGTAGCAAATTTGCTACGGAAAATAAATTTGTCTCTAAAAGAATTAGCAACGATGATTTTTGAAACAGAAATTTACGACGGAAAATCTGTCTCTGAAAGTCTTTAGAGACAGATTTTTCACTTTCAGAGACAGAATTTTTTGTCTCTAAAGCCAAAATTTCTTGTAGTGTATGATTCCCAAAACCCGTCCAAACCCTATAGGGTTTATGTTAATGAACCCAAAACCATTAGACAAACCTTACAGGGTACCCGAACCCGAACCCGATATAAAATTAGAATCATTACATAATAAAATATTTAAAAACATCATTATAAATGTTTTTTTTTTCATCTTTTTCTATTTCCGATCCGTTTTCACTTTATAGGCTAAGAAAAAAAGTCTTATCATTACGCATGCAATTCTCTTTATAAAATCCCAATTATTTTCATGAGAATAAAATCATTGAATGAAACAGTGCGGCAATAGGAGTGAGAGGCTTGAATTTGACAAGAGTGAGCCAAGACCTAGACTGGAAGTGGAGAACATAAAATATTAGTCTACTGTCCTAGAGTTTTTTACTTTTTCTAAATGATTTAATAAAAAAAAATAACTTTACAATTAATTGAGCACAACTGGTTAATTTTAGAGATTAAGACTAAACATAATATATATATATTATATTTATATTTAAACGGGTTTTGATTTCCCAACGGGTTTTATGCTTGTCCCAAAGCCTATCTCAAAACCCTATAGGGTTTCATTATCGATCCCAAAACCCATCCCAAACCTTATATAGTATTTATCGGGTTGGGCGGGTCAGATACCCTATAAAAACCCGCCCGCTTACATCCCTAAACACGATATGTATATATGTAATGAATAATTATCAATTATATTTCTAAAATAATTTCCCCCTAGACACCACCTATTAAAATATGATTTGATTGTAGAAAGGCTGGACAACCTGCCACTGTCCAGTTCTATGTTAACTGGAATGTCAGGCCTGTCCAGAAGAAGTTTGTATTCATTAAGGGGAATAAATAAGCAAATAATCCCATTTTGAGTATCTAAAACTTTTAAAAGGTTTTGTTGCCAAGTGATAATAAATTTTTATTTCATTTTAAATATATTTTTATTTTTAATTTATTTAATAAGTATTAAATATTTATTAACTGAAACATGACAGCAAATATTTACTACTGCTACTGCTTATTAATACGCGGATAAAACGTGAAGCGGTCACCGCTAAACAACAGGTTGAACACTCGTATAAATCGTGTCAAGCTTGAGGTGTGTTGAAGTGGCAAAACATGCTACTTATCACTACAAGCAAGCTGGCTTTCTCCTCCTCTAGCCACGTCAGCTTCCAAAGGTGTGTCAATGAGGCGTCCTTTCGCAGCGCACTATTATATATAAGCAAATAATCTTCTTGAGAGCTACATGAGTGTTGGTCGTTTTTGGAGCCTATCGAGTCTAAAGACAATTTAGCGCCAAGAGAGGTTTGTGCTCCCTGGGTTTTGAAGAGTCTTTTTCTTAAACAAGAGCTGATAACAACATGGCCTCCGAGCAGGACAGGAAGGAGCTCGATCAAAGGGCTAGGCATGGTGAGACGGTTGTTCCCGGTGGTACAGGTGGCAAGAGCCTTGAAGCGCAAGAACACCTTGCTGAAGGTACCATATATAAACTAGATACCATCCAAATAAGTATTAAGTATGATCTTTTATTTTATTTTATTTTTTTCTCTCAATTATATGGTAATACGAGTTGGATGATCAATGTGTTTATCATAGGAAGGAGCCGTGGTGGGCAGACGAGAAGGGAGCAGTTGGGGCACGAAGGATACCATGAGATGGGAAGCAAAGGAGGGCAGACAAGGAGGGAGCAGTTGGGGCACGAGGGTTATCAGGAAATGGGCCGCAAAGGAGGGCTCAGCACTATGGATAAGTCCGGTGGAGAGCGAGCGGAGGAGGAAGCCATCACGATTGATGAGTCCAAGTTCAAGAAGAATCCATGAGGAATCCATCAGCTCTTCTCTGTCGCATCATCATATACGTATAATAATGGTTTAGCTTTTGCTTCGTTTTATGTTTCCATCTCATCGTTTTTTGCAAGTTTCTCGGACAGCGAATCGCTGATTTTTCCCTTGTCGGGGTCAAGACTAAAGAGAGGACGGTTTATATGGTGCCTCTACAGCTGTATATTAATGTCACTCTAGTTGTAAATTGGCGACATATGAGGCGAAACGGGTGTTTTCTGCCTTTATAAATATATATGATGGGTGTTAGTGGCGGCGCTCTAAACGAACCTCTCTCTGTGGTCTTAATTCCAGCAACCATGTTGAATCGTCTTTAGGTGCTTAAACAGAATTTTATCAACAACACAAAACATGTTTGTAATGCTCTCAACCAGGGCAATCCTTCTTCTGGATGGATGGGAAAAACAGCATAACACGATCGGATGCTTCAACATTTTCCGAAATTTGTATAATATTTATATTTTTCTTAGGTTAACAAATTGAGAAATACGTGTTTTGTTAATAATTGAGTGTACAAGACTACTTGGACAATTACGCAACCTAAACTGGTGACCTATCATCACAAATTATTTGAGAGATCATGTTACCCATATGTAGCACTAAAACATTGGGGTACTGGAAAAATTCTCAAAGAACGAACTCTGAGGTTGATCGGCTGAGTATTGTGATCCAGTTTTTTAAGTTTGGGTAAGTACATCTTATATTTGTTTGTGAGAAAAATTGTTGAAATTTTTAGCATTAAAATGAAACAGCATAAAGAAAAAGTAGTGGTAAAAGTTCTAGTTCTTTATTCATTTTTCAACTGATTAAATAGTACGTCTTTAAATAGGTGATGTGTGTATCACAATAACTCAATAAGATATAAGGATAAAAAAAAAAAAAAGCAACAAACAAACAATAAAGAGATGGGTCAATTATTCAATTAAATGATATCAAGCATATTTTTTATTTCCTCTCGAGAAACAAATTGGCTATTTCTTTGGAAGATTGTGTTTCATATGAGGCAATTCTGCCAAGATCTTTTCGTCAATTGAAGAAAGATTCCGCACAAAAGGAAATAGAAATATGAATTGTTATCACTTAAAAATTAAATAAACTTTCTGAACATATGGATTTGAAATAACCGATAAAGATACAAATTTTTTTAAATACATAAAAATAATCGATAAAAATAGACCCATTACTTTTGAATCATATATATTTTTTTTAATTATTCTCCAATACTCCTCTGATTCAAAACTTAAAAAAAAAAAATTCAAATTTTTATAATTATAAAGCATAAAGCATTTCAATTGTGTGAAATACTCTAATCTTGTCCATACATTTTATCACCAATTCTTGAAATACATATCTTAAAAACCTTTTTTTTGGTGTACTTCTCACCATTTATATAGTCACATGAGTTATATTTGTATGTACTCTTTCATTTTGTATTCTACAATTTTTCTAATCCGAATCTTTTTTCTTTTTTTTTTGATAAAAAACTTTAAGACCTATGCCTTCATAACATGATGAAATATTTAGCATTAAAAAAAATTGCATAAAGAAAAATTGTTGTAAAAAATTGCTAATTGTTTATTGTCTACTCAACTATTTAAATAATACATCTTTAAATAGACCTAGCACACTTGCAAACTTGATCTCACGAGGAAGAGGAAGACAATGTCGATGAAATAAGAGAGGATCAGGGAGGTGGTAGTTTAGCAAGTCCAGATATCGGTAGCAACAGGTGATAGAAAAAGTATACCAATAAGCAAAGCTCTCGATATATAACACCAAAATTATCTCAATCTACCATAGATTATGAGTAGATTCGTTCTTGCGACTTTTAATATATATATATATATATATATAATTAAATAAAAAAAAAAAACTAACTTCTACATTATATTATATTTATTTATATCTATGTATCTTAAATTTTATTTATTATCAGTTTTATTTATTGTCCATCCATTTGAGTTCTGCTTGCTATAAGTTCATTTATAAATAAGTTGAATTCGAAGCTTGAAATAAAATATTTATTTTAATAAATCGAGCTCATGATAGTATTTTAGGTTTAGTAAAAAGTAGGAGATTGTCCTCAAAAGTTTATAGATTACAGTTGTAATTAGTCAATAAGTAGTTCATACAACTAGCAGCATGCGTGTAATAGTTAGAATATAGCTCATACATTTCAAGATCTGTTATGTAACATGCGTGTAATAGATAGAAGACAGCTCATACAGTTCAAGATCTGTTATGCATGTAACTAACTCAGATCTCAGATCAGTTGTAACAGAAAGGAACATATATGAATAAATACATAGCAAGGGAAAAAGGAAGAGTATTCCCCTTTTGTGAAAACACGTTTGTGTTGTGGAGCATTCTGAGGCTCGAACTCAGGAACATCTCATAACAGATTGCATCAATCTAGCCACCATTTTTAGATAACATCATTTCACTTGCATATTGTAACAAGGATAGAGAGTTAGCGAAAGAGTAAGTAAGAACAAAAATAGCAATTAGGGTTTCTGAGTCTTACCAAGGGAGAAACGAGAGGGAACTCGAGAGTAAAGAGGAAGACAGAGTGAGCGTTTGAGAAAATATTAGGGCAGCGCGAGTGGGCTGGGTTATTTCGGTGGGCCGAGTCCAACAATTTGGTGCTCTCGTTCATCTGCAAATGGCAACTCAATCGCAAGAAGAATTTGCCAAGTTACAAAGTTTGGTGTATTCCTTAGCAGATACTATGAAAGCCATACAAGTACAGATGCAGGAATCAATGAAATCTACTTCTATGATGCATCAAAATATTCAAGAATTGAATGTTACTGTCAATTCTTCGATGCAGCAAGTAGGTGAAAAGATTGATAATATACGAAATCAGAATGAGCAAAATGTTGGTGTTCAACAGGATAGTTCTGGAGTGTCTCATTCATCATCTTCCATGGTCGATTCTTTGATAAAAGGCATTAAGTTGGAAATTCCGAAATTTTCTGTCAAGATCATTGGGATGGATATATCAGACACAGAAAATTTTTCAACTTTCATAAAGTTCCTGAGGAGCAGCGTTTAGACATTGCTACATTTGCAATGGAAGGAGAAGCTTTGCAGTTTGTTCAATGGCTTGAACAAAATAAACAGCTTAGTACGTGGTCTCAATTTTTGCAGTCTATTAAGACTCGTTTTGGTCCATCCGAATATGAAGATTTTCAGGTGCTTTATCCAAATTGATTCAACGAAAATCTATGTGTGAATATCAGAAAGATTTTGAGGCCTTGTCAAATCAAGTTACTGGTATTTCTGAATCCTTTCTTTTAAGTTGCTTTGTGTCAGGCTTAAAACATCATATTCGAAAAGAGGTGCAAATTGCTCGACCACTTCTTTACATCATGCTATCTGGCTTGCCAAGATGCATGAATCTAAATTTTCAGATATTCTTTTCGCACTCACCTTTCCAATCAGTTTCAAACACAATTCCACATACTTTAGCCACTAAATCCTATCCAAACACTTCACCTTTACACACAACTTCAAACACTTTACCATTAAACACGACCTCAAACACTTCTACTTTACAATTTTCCAAACCATTTCCAACAAATCACAAATCATTACCTATTAAGAAAATGACACAAGCTGAACTTCAAGAGAAACGGGACAAGGGTCTTTGTTATTACTGTGATGAAAAGTATTCTAGACAACAAAAATGCAAAGCCAAATTTATGTTATTGTTGGATGAAGGGAGTGAGGATTCAGATTGTCTTGAGGAGGATGAATGTGAGGAAGTTCAGTTGGATGAGGGGACCATTAGTTATCATCCATTAGCAGGACATAATGTGCCTCGTACACTTTGATTTTGTGGGAAAGTAAAAGGACAAGATATTTCTGTCCTAGTTGATTCAGGAAGTACGCACAATTTTGTGCAAAAGAGAGTAGCGAAACATTTGGGTTTATCTGTTGTTCAAACTGGACAGTTTAATGTGATGATTGGTAATGGAAGTAAGTTGTCTTGTGAAGGAAAGTGCGAGAATGTGGATGTGAATATACAAGGATTGCTTTTCCAAGATACATTTTATGTCCTTCCTATACAGGGAGCAGACTTTGTGTTGGGTGTGCAGTGGTTGCAACAATTGGGACCAGTAACAATTGACTATAGTACACTTAATATGCAATTTGTTTACAAAGGGTCTATAGTGGTGCTCAAGGGTGATGATCGGCATTTATTGTTTCAAATTTCTCACAATCAACTTCGTAAGTTGATTCAACAAGATGCTGTCATTTCTTATTTTCAATTGGTGGCTCAGGAGGTAAATTCTAACTCATGTTGCATTACCACCAACAATAGAGATTTAGATCATCTATTGGATAGCCATGCATCAGTTTTTCAAGCACCTTCATCATTGCCTCCATTAAGGACTATTCAACATAGAATTCAATTGGTAGAAGGAGCACAAATTGTAAATGTGAAACCATATAGATATCCACATTTCCAGAAGAATGAAATTGAGAAACAAGTACATGATATGTTAGAACTTGGTATTATTCAACATAGTAATAGTCCTTTTTCTAGCCCGGTGCTTTTGGTTAAAAAGAAAGATGGGACATGGCGTTTTTGTGTTGATTATAGGGCTTTGAATCAAGTGACAGTAAAGATGTGTTTCCGATTCCAACAATTGATGAATTGTTGGATGAGTTACATGGTGCTTCTGTATTTTCAAAATTAGACTTGCGATCAGGCTATCACCAGATTCGTATGCATTCTAGTGATGGAAAAGACTGCTTTTAGGACACATCAGGGTCATTACGAATTCTTAGTAATGCCCTTTGGTTTAACTAATGCTCCAGCTACATTTCAATCAATCATGAATCGCATTTTTCAACCTTATCTTCGTAAATTTGTCATTGTATTTTTTGATGACATATTGGTTTATAGCAAGCACATGACTGATCATTTGAGTCATTTGGAGTTAGTTTTGAAGACATTACAACACCATGAGTTTTATTTGAAGGCTAGTAAGTGTCTTTTTGGACAAAATACTATTGACTATTTAGGACACATTGTTTCTCAACAAGGTGTGAGTCCTGATCCATTGAAGGTACAAGGAGTTCAGCAATGGCCAGTTCCAAAGTCAGTTAAACAACTAAGAGCATTTTTGGGTTTATCAGGCTATTATAGAAGATTTATTAAGGGATATGCTCAAATTGCTGGCCATTGACAGATTTATTGCAAACAGACCGTTTTGTATGGTCAGATGCAGCAAGTGATGCTTTTGTGAAACTTAAGGATGCATTAGTTCAGGCACCAATTTTGAAATTACCGATTTTACTAAACAGTTTGTTATTGAAACAGATGCTTCGGGTATGGCTGTGGGGGCTGTTTTGTTGCAGGAAGAATGTCCAATTTCTTATTTTAGCAAGAAATTGCCTATTCATTTACGCAAGGCATCTGCTTATGTGAGGGAGCTGTATGGCATTGTGGAATCTGTTCGGAAATGGCGACAATATGTTTTAGGGACACATTTTTTGATTCGCACAGACCATAGGAGTTTGAAAGAAATTTTGACTCAGGTAATTCAAACACCTGATCAGCAGAAATATTTGTCCAAATTACTTGGTTATGATTATTCCATTACCTATAAGGCTGGCAAAGAGAATATAGTAGCTGATGCTTTGTCAAGACAACATGGAGAGGAGGGACAGAATTTTGGATTGTCTGCACCTTGTTTTTCAAGTTTAAATGTGCTTAAACAAGAGTATAAGACTATCCCAGCATTCCAAGCTATTATTTCTGACTTAGCTGCAGGGTTGTATCATAAATATCCTTTAACTTGGAAAAATGGATTTTTGTATTTCCATTCCAGGTTATTTTTGGTCAAATCCTCCAGTATGGTGCCTCTTGTTTTAAAGGAATTTCATACAACCCCGATGGCTGGTCATTTTGGATTTTTGAAAACCTTTAAGCGGATTTCTGCAGAGTTTTTCTGGGAAGGTATGAGGAATGATGTTGAGCAGTTTGTAAGGAACTGTTTGATTTGTCAACAGGTGAAATATGTTACTAGATCACCAGCTGGATTTTTAGTTCCATTATCTATTCCAGAAAGAGTATGGGAAGATGTGAGCATGGATTTCATCACATGTCTTCCTAAATCTCAGAATTATACTGTTATTCTGGTTGTGGTGGACAGATTGTCCAAGTATTGTCACTTGGGGGCTTTGGATGAACATTTCACTGCTTCTAAAGTAGCAGTGCTGTTCTTGCACATGGTGATTAGATTACATGGTATTCCTCGGACTATAGTCTCTGATAGAGATCCTGTCTTTATGAGTAAATTTTGGAAAGAATTATTTTCTTTAAGTGGTACAAAATTGTGTATGAGTTCCGCTTATCATCCACAATCAGATGGCCAAACGGAGGTTTTGAACAGAACTATTCAACAATATTTGAGGTGCTTTGTAATGGAACAACCTCAGAAGTGGGTTAAATTCCTTCCATGGGCTGAATTTGCCTATAACTGTTCTTATCATGAAGGGGCAAAGAGTACACCATTTGAGGTGGTTTATGGAAGACCTCCACCAACAATTCCAGCTTATATAAGGGGCACATCCAAATTGGATGCAGTTGATCAGGAATTAACCACTAGAGATCAACTTTTGTCCTCTTTGAAGGACAATTTAAGGGTGGCTCAACAGCGGATGAAGACAATTGCTGATGCTCATAGAACTGATGTCACGTTTGATATTGGAGATTTGGTGATGGTAAAGCTCAGGCCATATAAACAACTTTCAGTTGCTAGCAACTTTCATAAGTTGTCTAAACGGTTTTATGGGCCATTTCGGGTGCTTCAGAAAATTGGACAATGTGCTTATAAGGTTGAGCTTCCACCAAATTCAAAAATTCATAACGTTTTTCATGTATCTTCCTTAAAGAAGTATTTTGGGTCTTCTACAGCTTCTTTGGAGTTACCTCACGAAGCCATAGATAATCATCCCATTTTGGAACCACTAAGTATTATTAATTCTAGAATTTTGGTGGTTCGAGGAAACCCTATAAAGCAAATCTTAGTTCAATGGCGGGGATTACCATTGGAAGATGCCAGTTGGGAAGACTATGACAGATTCTGTCAGATTTATTCTCATTACAACCTTGCGGACAAGGTTGTATTTTCAGAAGGGGAGTCATCTGTTACACGACAGAGTAAGAGGATAACAAGTTGTCCTCAAAAGTTTATAGATTACAGTTGTAATTAGTCAATAAGTAGTTCATACAACTAGCAGCATGCGTGTAATAGTTAGAATACAGCTACAGTTCAAGATCTGTTATGTAACATGCGTGTAATAGATAGAAGACAGCTCATACAGTTCAAGATCTGTTATGCATGTAACTAACTCAGATCTCAGATCAGTTGTAACAGAAAGGAACATATGAATAAATACATAGCAAGGGAAAAGGAAGAGTATTCCCCTTTTGTGAAACACGTTTGTGTTGTGGAGCATTCTGAGGCTCGAACTCAGGAACATCTCATAACAGATTGCATCAATCTAGCCACCATTTTAGATAACATCATTCACCTGCATATTGTAACGAAGAAAGTTAGCGAAAGAGTAAGTAAGAACAAAATAGCAATTAGGGTTTCTGAGTCTTACCAAGGAGAAACGAGAGGGAACTCGAGAGTAAAGAGGAAGACAGAGTGAGCGTTTGAGAAAATATTAGGGCAACGCGAGTGGGCTGGGTTATTTCGGTGGGCCGAGTCCAACAGAGACATGAGGCTTGAGTTATAAAAACCCCGGCTTGCCTGTTTGAAATTCCAAGAGTGCTCGATGTGCCAATAAATGGATGTAAGGATGTTTCTTTTCCATGAGGATGGAAAATTGTTGCTTTAACAAGACCAATAATAATAACTGGAAAAAAAAATAATAATAACAGGGACCAATAGAAGGTAAAAATAACCCTGTAGGTACCATTTATTTAAAACATGTATTTTATCCCAAGTTCAGACATTGCTTATATAGGTTGTCAAGTTATTCAGTTTTAGTTGAAGGTAAAGATCTCATAGGACAGGAGGGATCACGTTCACGTGTGGGAAATAGGAGAGATTTCACTTTTTTAATGAAATAGCTGTTAAGTAGGGATGGGAAAAAAATCCTATCTAATTAAACAAATCCGTAGCTGGATCAGACCAAACAAAATAAAAAATATAGTTTTTTAAATAATTTGGATTAGAAAATTTTTCAATCCAAACTAATCCATAAATTTATGGTTGATTTGAAGTGGTAAATCAAAATAATCCATAAAATCAAACAAACCAAACCAAACCAAACCAAACAGTTTTAGATAAATATAAAAATAATTTACTTGTAATTATAAATTTTATTATGATGATTGATAAAATGTCATATATGCTTATGATACTTATTATATAATGAATATTGGTTAACAATAACTTTTTTTAAAATTGTTTTTTGGGTTTAAAACATACAAGCAAACGACACACTCGTGATGTGTATGCAATTAAAACAACCCAACATATATAAATTAAATAAATATATTATTTTGACAGGTTGGAAGAGGACAACCTTAATTAATCCTAGTAATTAGGAAATTAATTACAAATCATAATTATAATTATACTTTTCACATGTAACTGAGTAACTGTCATGTATAAATATGGTATCAGAATTTAGAACGATATATAAAGATACATGCTTAGGCTAAAAAAGAAAAAGATTATATTTATTCAACCCTTATTTAATTCTATTTAAACCCTATTTAATTTTATAATTTCAGAGATACAAAAAATATTCTACTCTCATATGCTAAAAAAGAAAAAGACTATGTTTATTCAATTCCTATTTAATTATATTCAAACCCTATTTAATTTCATGATTGCAGGGATACAAAAAATATTTTACACTATGTTTATTTAACCCTATTTAATTGTATTTAAACCCTATTTAATTTCATGATTTTAATTATACCAAAAATATTTTATGCCCATATGTCAAAAAAGGAAAATATTATGTCTATTCAACCCTTATTTAATTATATTCAAATCCTATTTAATTTTCATGATTTGAAAAATATTTTATGCTCATATGCTAAAAAAATTATATTAAAAATATTTACACTAAAAATATATTCATGATACCAAAGAGGGTGGTTTTTCTTTAATAGTATAGATTCCTCATTGGTAACTTAATATTGTTTTTTTATTTATCGTTTGGACTCTATGGAGTATGAATTTTATTATTTAGTTATATACATTAGTTTATTGTATATTTTGTTAGTAGATCACTTTTATTCATAAATGACTTTTATTGGTAGATGATTTTTTTTTGGCCAAATTTATTAGTAGATGTTAGACTGAATTATTTTTTAGCGGACTTTAAATTATATTTTACTATATATTAGTCCATAAGTATATGTGTTAGTGACTAAATGATTTTATCAAGGATTATGAAATATGAATGTGATGAATTTATATAATATTTTGTTGAGATTTATAATATGAACTTTTTAGTGTGATTTCAATATTTGAATGTCCACGCAAATATAAAATATTAGAACTAAGTTTTTTTATTAGAATTTTGATTTAATATATTATCCAAATCAAATCAAACCGTTGTTTAAAGGTTTGACTTAAAAGGGAAAAAAATCCAAATTATAAATTATGGTTTGGTTTGGTCTTAGTGAAAACCGAACAAAATCGATCCATGCCCACCCCTAGTGCTAAGTAGGCGTGTAAGAGTCTTCTATATATAGGGTTAATTATAAAAATTTTACACATATTTTAATCTATTTATAAATATATAATTTGTGATATTTTATTTTTTTAACAATTATGTGATATGAATTTCATATAATAGTGTTAATATTATAAAGTAATAATGTTATAAATTGTAGATAAATTTTGGTAAAATATATAACTAGATATTTGAATTTTGAAATTGATCAATTTAGTACATGAACTATGAAATAAGCAATTTAGTACTTAAAAAATTAACAATTGATCATTTTAGTAGTTAAAAAACTTAACAGAGCTATTAGCATGCTTAAAAAATTCTTCTATGTACTAAATTGATTAATTTTAAAATTCTAGTATCTAATTTTATATTTTATCAAAATTCATGCATGTGATATTAATCCTATTATAAAATACTACCAGATAGATATATATTAATGTCTTATTGGTCTAAAAATATTGATTTAATAAAAAAATTATTAAATAATTTTAAAAAAATAAATATTGAAGTTATTTTAAAAACAAAAAATAATTAAAATGTATAATTAATCTTTTAAGAAAGGTAAAATATTGACCCGTTCATAAAAAATAATTAAATAATATTAATACTTTTGCATTAAATCAAGGTCATCTATCTATAAAAAAAAAAATTAAAACAAGTTTTAGTTCGTAAATATGCCAAAATACGAGTAAGCTTTTTTTTTTTTTTTTTAATTACTCCATTATTTATTTGTTTGTTTTTC
Organism: Combretum micranthum; assembly: GCA_024138025.1. Classification (NCBI taxonomy): domain Eukaryota; kingdom Viridiplantae; phylum Streptophyta; class Magnoliopsida; order Myrtales; family Combretaceae; genus Combretum; species Combretum micranthum. Next base: position 432,148 of record JAMXBD010000517.1, read on the forward strand.
AAGGTCTGTATCTGGACCAGTTAATTTTTAAAGCCTTAGCAAAGAAAATATTGAAGTGGACGATTGGAATGAAGGAACTATTGAAGTGGACCGGCCATCGTCTTAGAAATCAATAAGAGAACATAACGCCCACGAATGAGTTTTTAAGGAGATCGATTGGGTCTAAGAGTTGATGGCAAAAGAAATAAGACGTGGGCTACATTCAGACGAACACCACGATGCTCCAAATGAATTATAGATAGCATGGGAGACATATGAATTCAAGTCATTTAAATGGATGAATCTTTGTCACTTAAATGGAGGAATAGAAGAGGATAGGTCTTAGTCACTTAAATGTTGCTCCTCCCATTCTATTAACCTATTGTGTGGTCTTTTTAATTGGTCCAGCCGTTGAATATGAAAATAAAAGCATGAACCTTCTATTTTACTTATAAAATTAGATTTGGTCCAGGTCTTTCAGAGAATAACGCAAAAAAAAAAAAAAAAAATAAAATAATAAATTAATAATAATAATAATAAAATAAAAGGAGGAGGAGAAGGAAGAAGAAGAAGAAAGATCACCGGTTCTTATTGTTAGGCTTCACATTATTTCTTCTATAAGTTTTACATAATGAAGGATAAAGGTAGCATCGACAATTTGTGTTACTGTATCATATCTTATATTTGTGTTTAAAAGAGTTCGTGTCTAAAAAACTTCGACTTGTGATTTGAACCATTTGTTGATTGATAAGATATATAAAAATAAATAAATTCTACAAAAATTTAAAAATATTATATTATTTTAGAAAGTTGATGTATTAAAATAGTTATTTCCTAGGTAAATCTAGTTTGACATTATATTGCAAACATACACACATATAACATACTCAATTTATTATGAATTATAACATATATATTGTAAGTTTATAATATATATGTAAAAATCAGTTATATACATGCATATATATTATAAATATCTATTATATATTTTATGTGATACATATATATATTGTTATATATATTATACATAATTTATATTTTATATATACTCTCTAAGTTATATATTTATATAATCATTACAAACTATATATAATCTATATTCTATAACATATATACCATATTCATTTCTTGTAGCAAATGAATTATAACATATATCACACATATATAACATATAATTTTTGGATTGATTACCTATCAATCTTATATATGTATAGATAAGTATATACACACACACTTATACATTAAATATTTGTTATATATATATATATGTGTGTGTGTGTGTGTGTGTGTGTGTGTGTGTGTGTTTGTGTGTGTGTGTTATGTCACATATATATTATTTATATAATTTAAGTTGTATACATTATACATTATCCATTCTTTATATGTATTCTATAAGTGACAAATTTGTATTATATACCACCTACTCACTTTACAAATGTTTTATATGCAATCTTTATTTTATATAGATATTTATATAATAAGTTACATTCATAATCTTGATATAACATATAGATCATGTATTACTATTTATAACATATAGATTTGGTTATATGTGTGCTTTAAATCTATACATATAGTTCAAGGACGAGTCTAAGGAAGAAGGGTGGGAGGGGGCCTGGTACCCCCGACCCAAGAAAATTTAATTTTTGATTTTTTCTAAAAGAAAATATATACATATTATTTGTATATTGTAAAAAGCAAATAAAAACATAAGAATAAGTATGGTCATGGGTTCAATTCCCATTATTGCACATTTTTATGATTTTTTTAAACATGCATTTATTACTTTGACTACTCTCTCTCTCTCTCTCTCTCTCTCTCTCTCTCTCTCTCTATAACTTTTTTCTTCCTACTTAATAACTAATAGCATTAAATTCTTTTATTATAAAATCATATCTAACTACATAAATTCTTCTTGTGAATAGTGGTTTAGTACAATAATAATTTTATCCATATTACAAATGAATCTTATCGCATACTAATTATATAATTTGACTTAGTAACATTCTTTTTTTTTTTTTTTTGCAATTAATGATAATAAAATACACATAAATTATTGAATAGCTATCCTATCTAAATATATTTTATAATCCATTTGTACTAAAAGCAATCACTTTGTATACTAATAATATAATTTGATGATGTGTGCTGATACTAACAATAATAATAGTTATCTTTTCTTTCTCTAATGACTTGAGAGCACACCAACTAAACGAATACAATAATTTATAAGTATGGTAAGTACTTTTCCTCGATAAAGTTTATTAGTAATGATTATAAAGGAAGCTAAGAAAGATTATGGTTACAAAACTAAACATTGCTGGCAAGTGTAAAGGTGCAAAAAGTTCTACTGTTGTTGTTGAAAGAGAATCTAATATAACCTGCAGAGAAATTTGAAATGGCTCATGACAATACGATGATGACTGGTCAAAAGTGCAAAAAGTAGTTGTTGATGTAAGGGTAAAACAACAAGAGCTATTGGAGGAAGATGAAGTAAAGATCTTCAACAGATAAAATTTTAAAGAGGTAAAATATGGATAAGTGGAGTTGAATAGAAGGAATTAATGACATAATTAAGAGGCATAAAAATCATAATAAAGGGTTAGTAGTGTAAAATGTGATTGTTAGCTTAATAGATATGAAACTGAAAACTTGAAGGTAAAGTGAGAGGAATCATTATTGATAAGAATTTAGGGACAACAAGTATAAATAAGTGTAAAGACCCGACCTGCTAATCCTTAAGACTTAGCAAGTTAAGTCCCCAACCACATATAATACTTTCGTATTATATGGAAGGTTGTCCTAATCTACAGTTATGTGAATTGTTTGTTTGTTTAAAACTACTAAACTTGTTATAAAGTTTTTAAAGGATTACTCACTTGAGTAATCTATTTACATAAAATAGTTTAAGGAAATATTTACATCCTTGTGTCCAGCATAGGACACAAAAAATATACATAAGTCTTACAAAATGAAGAAAATAGACTTTAAGTCTTTTAATACAACCCAGGCTTAACTAACAAGCCTCTATTCCAAAATACAAAATACATTTGTTAAACGAACACATGAAAAAAACTTTCTTCAAAAACTTCTCGCCACAGGGTCCTACTCACCCACTCGTCCATAAACTTCTCCCAATCTGACCCGAATCCCATATTCATCATAACATCATCATCAACACCTGAAAATAGCAAAAGTGAGCAGAGGCCCAGTACACAGCAACAACACTCAAAAGCGTAGTGGCAATCATATCTAGACTAATGCAATGCAACATTAATGTTTTATTTATCTTTCTTAGAAATCATTAATCAAATCATCATTGGAGTATTCAAACTCCGGAACAAGCCATGGGATTCTGGGGATCCTGAGTAACGCTCACGACGCTCAGGGGTTGATATAGATAGCCCAAATATCTATATCTCCTAGATAACGTTACACTGAAAAGAATAATTTCATATAGGTTATATAGCCATTGCCTAACTTCACTTAACTCAATCCATAATATAATTTAATTCACATGCTCCCATAAACATTGAATTAAGTTATACTATTTTTTTCAAGAATAAGTAAATGTTGCAATTACTACATTTTCCTATCGATTATCCGCCGAGCCTAGTCATTGCATCATGACTTTTGGCCTAAGCGCCTACACTAACATATCATTGCATCATGATAAGTTACCGCTCCTCGGACCGGATTCAACAGTAAAAACACAAGCAATTCAAGCAATATTTAGGTCATTTAGAATTTATATCAAATTTAAGTATGCCTATCCTAACAAACATACAAGCAAGTCACTGCGTACCTGTACTAGCTTGAGAGTCAATGGGAATAACCGAAAGGGAATCAATCACTGTAACAAAAATAATTGCAAACTCACACTTAGTTCAAGTATATATGTTCATCAAAGCTCTAGTATAATCATCCAAAGAAATTCAATAAATCATTATAACATCATCACATAGCATTTAGATATCATATATTATCATACAATACTCAACAAATACTTAAATGATCATTTATCAAGCTTGGGAGAACTTTTAGCAAACAACAATAAGTTTTAAACTTTGTTGGAAAGTGTATCAGCTAAAAAAATTGAAATTTAAGCACTGATACTCTTCGAATTTGGAAAATCTTAAAACATGAAAGTTATCTTTTCCTTATCTTTCCAACGCAACTTGAATCACCTCAATCGGAGATCGGATAAAAAAGTTACGGTTAAAATACAAAGAGCTGCGAAACAGGGAAGTCTACACGACCGGGTACACGGCCAGTGTACCGAGGCCGTGTTAGGTAAAAAAAAATGACCCGAGAGCAACTTTTAAGAATTTCAAGGCCTACACGGCCATATACAGGTTGTGTACACTGGACAAAAAAATGACGAAATCCCCTGTTTTCAAAGTGCATTTTACACCTCTTAAAATTCTTTAAACTCATTCTAAAGTTCCAAAACTTGTTTATGATCATCCATCATTCAAACAACACCAAACATCTCCAAAACTTCATCAACTCAAATCACTATTCATCATCTTCTTCCCAAATTCAACAACACCCATACTTCTTGCTACACATAAAACATATCTATAAGTTCTTGTATCCTTAATATACTACTTAAACTACCATTAACATATAGAACACATCATTTCTCATATTTAGCATAAGCCCTATTATCAAGAAATCACATATATGCATAAGATTAAGACATGAAAGACAAACTCACCAATAGAACTTTAGGCTTTAGTTTAATGGTCTCTAGCAATCTTTTGGTGGTAAAAGTGATGGCCAATCCAAAATAGCTCCAATCTTTTCCGAATCCACAGATATTCCTTCCTTTGTAATAATATGACCAAGGAATGCCACTTCTTTCAACCAAAACTTGCATTTACTAAATTTGGCATAAAGCTTCCTTTCCCTTAGCCTTTGAAGAACTAGCTTCAAGTGTTGTTCATGCTCCTCTACACTTCTTGAATATACCAGTATGTCATCAATAAAAACAATGACAAACCAATCCAGATAATCTTTAAATACTCTGTTCATTAAATCCATAAATGCAGTAGGGGCATTGTCAAACCAAAAGAATAACCAAGAACTCAAAATGTCCATATCGTTCTGAAAGCCGTCTTGGGAATATCTTGTTGTTTAATCTTGAGTTGATGGTATCCAGATCTTAAATCTATCTTGGAGAACACTGCAGCATCTCTCAACTGGTCAAATAAATAATCAATTGGGGAAGTGGATACTTGTTCTTAATTGTCACTGATTTAAGCTCTCTATAATCTATACACATTCTTAAGCTTCCATCTTTCTTCTTCACAATAATACTGGAGCCCCCAAGGAGAAATACTCGGGCGAATAAATCCTAATGTCTGCAACTCTTCTAACTGGCTTTTCAATTCTCTCAATTCTGCAGGAGCCATTCGGTATGAGCTTTAGATATTGTGTTGTTCCTGGTATCAAATCAATTCCAAACTCAATTTCCCTATCAGGCGGCAACCCGTAATTCTTCAGGAAAAACATCAACAAACTCTTTCACCACTGACACCATATCCACTCCAATCTCTTCACTACTCTTCTCCCATAACTCCATAGTATACATACAAGTCGGTCTTTTTCTCTCCAAGACATGTGTTACTCTTCCACTCTTCAACTCAAAACTCACTTCCCCCTCTTACAATCTATGGTAGCCTTATACAGATTTAACCAATTCATTCCCAAAATAGCATCAAAATCAGTTAAAGGCAAAACCAGCATATCAATGGGCATGTTTATATTAGAAATCACAACATCAACATTTCTACAAACACATGGTTTCTTAGTTTGCACCCCAAGAGTAGTATTAACACTCATCATTCTATCAAGCAACACTTCAGAATACAAACCCACACTCATTCACAAAGCTTTAGCTAAACACGCATGGTAGCACCCGTATCTATCAAGCTATGCAGTATGATTTGCAATCTTTATGGTACCTGCTAATGTATCCACTGAAGGAGCTTTCTCATACTGTTGTAGGGCAAACACTCTGCAGCAGTTGTTCCTTTTCCTACATTAGGACCATCGGTTCTAGGCTTTCCTTACAATTCATCACATGAGTCCTGTTTCTGTTTACAATATGCACAGAATATAGGCTTCAATTTGGATCTTTACAATCAGAAGCTCGATGACCTATATTTCCACATGCAAAACATGCTCCTGGAGCCCATTTACACTGAGCTAAATCATGGGGTCCAAAGCATCTAGTACACCTCTTGTCAAGAGGAGTAGAAGACATAGAAGTCTTCACAAATTGTCCCGAACTAGGCTTCTTTCCCAAATATGGTCTTTTACCTTTATCAATACTGTCATATCTGGATAAGGAGTGTATGAAGTTGTAGATCTCTTTCCCAGAAAAGTAGCTCTTCTATCTCCTTGAACCTTATTATCATCTGATAGTTGCTCTAACAGTCTTGCCTTCACTACAGATTCTGATAAGGTCGTAAGTTGAAACTTCTTAACTTCACTCTTCAATTCCATATTCAACCCATCTTGGAATTTTTGAACTTTCATTCTTTCGTCGTTGTAGTTCGTTCCCGCAAACCTTAGCAACCTGCAAAACTCCGCATAATACTCATCCACTTTCATATTCCCTTGTCTCAAACTCAACCATTTAGAAATCATTTGTTCCCTCACGGTCGATGGAATATATTTCAAGAAGAAAGCATCTTTGAATGTATTCCAGAGAATTGGTCTTGCAAATCCTTCACTATTCAGCATCCACCAATTATATGCATCTTGCTTCATCATATAAATCGCCAAATCAACTTTTCTATCATCGGGTACTTGGCAAGCAGCAAAAGCTTTCTCAAGTTCTATTATCCATCCTTCAGCTTTAATTGGATCCATGGTAATACCATCAAACTCAGGTACTAGCTTGACAAAGTCATGCAGCTTCACTTGTCTCGTTCCACTTGTACATTAGGTTCTTGCCTCACATTTGATGGATTATATTGTTGCATAAATTGTTGTTGTTGTTGATACATCATTTGTTGATACTGTTGAACCATTGCAAACATATCACGAAATAAATTAAACATGGTGCTTGTATCTCCAGTGGGCATCTGAGGCATTGGAGGATATGGAGGCATCTGAGGAGGCATTTGTGGTTGTGGAGGATCCTGGGTAGTAGAGGCTGAAGCTGGTGATGGAGTCGAAGTCGAAGCTGGGATAGTAGAAGCTGTAGATGCTGAAGCAGTATACTGAGGAGGAGGCATATTCTCCCGATCTGAAGTCTGTCTAGTGATTCTCCTTGACCTATCCATCTTTAAATGACATACAATATACACATGACATATGATAATTAATGCAATGTCAGATTAATCTTGAATTTAGTTAATATTAAAAATAAAACAACATTCAAGCATAACACACCATTCAAGCAAATCCTAGACTCAAGCCATGCTAATCTCACCGTATCTAAGGTCAAGTCTCCTATTTTTAAACAAACAATTTTACATAAACAGGCTCTGATACCAACTGTAAAGACCCGACCTGCTAATCCTTAAGACTTAGCAAGTTAAGTCCCCAACCACATATAATACTTTCGTATTATATGGAAGGTTGTCCTAATCTACAGTTATGTGAATTGTTTGTTTAAAACTACTAAAACTTGTTATAAAAGCTTTTACAAAAGGATTACTCACTTGAGTAATCTATTTACATAAAATAGTTTAAGGAAATATTTACATCCTTGTGTCCAGCATAGGACACAACAAAATATACATAAGTCTTACAAAATGAAGAAAATAGACTTTAAGTCTTTTAATACAACCCAGGCTTAACTAACAAGCCTCTATTCCAAAATACAAAATACATTTGTTAAACGAACACATGAAATAAAACTTTCTTCAAAAACTTCTCGCCACAGGGTCCTACTCATCCCACTCGTCCATAAACTTCTCCCAATCTGACCCGAATCCCATATCATCATAACAATCATCATCAACACCTGAAAATAGCAAAAGTGAGCCAGAGGCCCAGTACACAGCAACAACACTCAAAAGCGTAGTGGCAATCATACCTAGACTAATGCAATGCAACATTAATGTTTTATTTATCTTTCATTAGAAATCATTAATCAAATCATCATTGGAGTATTCAAACTCCGGAACAAGCCATGGGATTCTGGGGATCCTGAGTAACGCTCACGACGCTCAGGGGGTTGATATAGATAGCCCGAATATCTATATCTCCTAGATAACGTTACACTGAAAAGAATAATCCATATAGGTTATATAGCCGTTGCCAACTTCACTTAACTCAATCCATAATATAATTTAATTCACATGCTCCATAAACATTGAATTAAGTTATACTATTTCTTTTCAAGAATAAGTAAATGTTGCTCAGTTACTACATTTTCCTATCGATTATCCGCCGAGCCTAGTCATTGCATCATGACTTTTGGCCTAAGCGCCTACACTAACATATCATTGCATCATGATAAGTTACCGCTCCTCGGACCGGATTCAACGGTAAAAACACAAGCAATTCAAGCAATATTTAAGTCATTTAGAATTTATATCAAATTTAAGTATGTCTACCCTAACAAACATACAAGCAAGTCACTGCGTACCTGTACTAGCTTGAAGTCAATGGGAATAACCGAAAGGGAATCAATCACTGTAACAAAAATAATTGCAAACTCACACTTAGTTCAAGTATATATGTTCATCAAAGCTCTAGTATAATCATCCAAAGAAATTCAAATAAATCATTATAACATCATCACATAGCATTTAGATATCATATATTATCATACAATACTCAACAAATACTAAATGATCATTTATCAAGCTTGGAGAACTTTTAGCAAACAACAATAAGTTTTAAACTTTGTTGGAAAGTGTATCAGCTGAAAAGAATTGAAATTTAAGCACTGATACTTCGAATTTGGAAAATCTTAAAACATGAAAGTTTTATATCTTTTCCTTAGCTTTCCAACGCAACTTGAATCACCTCAATCGGAGATCGGATGAAAAAGTTACGGCTAAAATACAAAGAGCTGTGAAACAGGGGAAGTCTACACGACCGGGTACACGGCCCGTGTACGAGGCCGTGTTGGGTAAAAAATGACCCGAGAGCAACTTTTAAGAATTTCAAGGCCTACACGGCCATGTACATAGGTTGTGTACACTGGAACAAAAAAATGACGAAATCCCCTGTTTTCAAAGTGCATTTTACACCTCTTAAAATTCTTTAAACTCATTCTAAAGTTTCCAAAACTTGTTATATGATCATTCCATCATTCAAACAACACCAAACATCTCCAAAACTTCATCAACTCCAAATCACTATTCATCATCTTCTTCCCAAATTCAACAACACCCATACTTCTTGCTACACATAAAACATATACTATAAGTTCTTGTATCCTTAATATACTACTTAAACTACCATTAACATATAGAACACATCATTTCTCATATTTAGCATAAGCACCCTATTATCAAGAAATCACATATATGCATAAGATTAAGACATGAAAGACAAACTCACCAATAGAACTTTAGGCTTTAGTTTAATGGTCCTCTAGCAATCTTTTGGTGGTAAAAGTGATGGAAAATGAAGGGCTTAACCTTATACCACCTTGGAGGAGCTTTTGAGAGGGTTAAGAGGTGTTTTGAAGCTTGGAGAAATGGTTTGGCTAAGGTCTGAAATTTTGCCCGAAAATTTAAGTTTGAAGAGTAGATATTATCTACTTGTTTGACTTTTAAGGCATTTGTAATTAAGGCAATTAATGACTTAACCTTTTGTTACTTAATGACATTGTCTTAAGGCCTTAATGAGTGTTTAATAGCTTTATTTTTTGCCTAAAAAAATTCTGCTACATAAGGACTTAGTTACATGCATTCCTCCACTTAATTCAACACATTCAAATCATAAATTACACATATGAATACAATTAAAATTTTATGAACTAAATATTTAATAAATTCTAGAATATTTCAATATTTTAACATAATAATAAAACACATAATTCATCATGAAAAAAAAAATCATATTCAATACATATCAAAAGTATGTATAAATTTATTAACACACATATAGAATATAAATTGGGAATTTCATGGTTATTTCAATAAGAGAATAGTTAAATCTTATAAAAGTTATGTGTGAAACAACAATAACAAGAAGGAGATGTAATCTTAGTGCGTTGCAAGGTATGAGAAATCAGGGATGAAGAGCAGTAACGACAACCAAACTAATATTTGATTATGAGTTTTGGGATAATTCCTAGAAGAGTCTATATGAGATTATGGATATCGATTGTTATAGAAGGTAGCATTACAGGTTCTAGAAGACAGTTGGATTAGCACAAATAATAAATGAAAGTTATAGATTAATTATAGTGTTTGACAACATTGGTAAAACTAGATTAGACTAATAGATATATAGATACTATTATATCATCTAAAACGATAAACCAATATAAGGTTTGATCTTTAAAGTTGAGGTTAAAGATTATGAATTCTAAAATTTTTAGTTTTCTAATTGTTATTTAAGGAATTACAAGGAGGTGTGCTAAGGAAGTTTCAATGGAAATGGCGGTAACTAGAGGTAAGGTATAATGACTAGCCATTGCTAATGAGTTAGATTGATAATCCTAAAGTGCATCATATCACTAGTTTCAAGGATGTGATGGTTGATTTAAGAGTTAAAGAGATGTAAGTGTACAATCAAAAGGAGATCTTTTGCTGAGAAATAGATTGAATAGGAGTAGAAAGATACCAAATCCAAGTGAAGAATAATCACATACTATTGAAAACATGGATGGATTTATATAGTAATGACTAGAGACAAAGTCTTAATACCGAGAAAATATTGGAGCACTAGAGGTAATAATGTCAAAAGAAGAGTTATAAGTCATTTAATAATTTTGAAAGATTTACCTAAGGCCATAAGGGTCAATTATTAGTTGTCATCCTTATATTGATTGTAGAATGAAAGGAAAGATATTAGGAATTGAGAAAGCATATTGGAAGCGGTATGATTAGTTAATAAATATTTTGGGATTAAATGAATGATACATGAATGACATAAATTAACTTTGATATAGAACAGTAGTGGTAAAACTAATTGAATTAATGGAAGTGCAAATGACACAGTAACATTTTAAGCTCTAGGTCAATGTAAGGTGTCAACTTTGGAATTCAAGGTAGAAATTATATTTGCAAGGTTTTCAACTTTCAAAATATCACTCGAGGAATTGAATAAGAAATTATGTAATGGGATTTTTAATAGAAAAGATGATAAAGAGGTAAGATTTCATGATGGACATTACTAATAAGTTGAACTTATATTCTTAAGGTGTATCATGTAGTTGTAGAGGAAGTAAACCTAATATGAGCAGTAAAGGTTAGGAGTTATGGAGAGTCAACTGAACTATATTCTAGTTAGAAGATATAATCGTGTAAAAAAGCAGGGGAAAGAATTTTGGAAATAGGTGGATATGGTGTCAGAAATTAGTAAATTTGCAAAAAACAACTTAAATGATGAAGAGCGGATGGAAGCAAGGATTAAAAGAGTTACAATGACTCAGCTAACTTTTGAGGATGAAAGTTTCTTTTTTAGGAACGGAGAAATGTAATATAAAAATAAATGGTTTCAAAAAGAAAAGCAAGGGAGTGTCATATGTTAAGTAATAAAAGGTCAAGTTGGTCACTCTCAACAAAAGATAATAATAATCACTCTCACCTTTAACCTACATATTCTTTCTTTCTACAGTCAGTCTCTTAGAACCCTCTAAACCCTAAATCTCCTACTGCTAACATCTTCTTTGAAGGATCAAAGGAGATTAAGGTAAGTCACTCTTTTATTCTTTTTAGAACTCTTAAGAGGACATATCTCTAAACCTTTAAACCCTATGCATGCTAAGTGTTGGAAATGTTTGTGCCTTGGGTAAACAAGAAAGCTCATAGTCTTTTCTTTAGATTTATAGGGTTTTTCATGCAAAGGAGGAGAAGAGCAATAAATTGATTTTAGGTAAATTAATGTATAAATGTTAGGAAAAGTGTTTGTACGTGTTAAGAATGATGTTAGGGAGTTTATATGTTTAGTGATCAAAGGAAGAGATGATTTTGGAGAAAAATAGCGTAGAAGACACAAGCAAGGGGCCATGACCATGCTTTAGACCATGATCTCCTTGGCTCAAATTGTTTTGGCCATCCCCAGCCAAGTCACGACCATAATAACAGCTACGAAAGCCACGACAATGGTCATGGGCCTATCACCCACTTCGTCATGGGGTGATAGATGTCACTTATCTCCCTCCTACCACAGTCACGGGGGTAACATAACGAGTGACAGTCATCACTCTCCATCATAGGCATGACTTAGGAAGTGATACTGTACCAATTTGTTTAATATTGCACCGAGTCAATCATGCCCACCATCACTAGTGTAAGCTTTGGGGTGATGATTTAATCTTGTTTTAACCTTTTCAATGGCCTTCCTAAATATTCAAAAGCTTGACTTAATACCAAAGTACACCTAAATCTATGTAAGATTGCATATCAAGACATAGACTGATAGTAGATTCTTAATGAACCTTAGAACTTAGACAACCTTAGAAGTATACCTTCTTTCATAACTCAAGTAATGAAGTAGTGCTATATGTGTGATTAGGTGTTTCTAATAGAGTTGAGTTATCTATTCCATACATCATTACCATGTTTGTTATTCGTATGAGTCAGGTACTAGTAACTAAAATGGACTAATTAAGTGTTTGACCCTAATAACTATTTTGTTGCTTGTGTTTGGGTGAGAATAGTGAACCAAGAGTACCAGCAATGGTAAGGTGGCTCCTTGATGATCCTTGGGTGATGTTGTCTCAAGTTAAGTTGCATTTGGACAGGACTTCGGTGGATTAGGTGAAAACAACTGTAGTTCCTAGGATATTGGGGAGTACCTAATATCAAATATATGTATATATACTAATATTTGTTGTTATTGAGTCATGAGTTACTCCAGGTTTACGATTAGACACAAAAAACCTTATGTGTATTGGTCGTTAGCTAAAATTTTAGATAATAAAAAATGTAATTACTGCATTAGGTGCCAAGTTGCATGTGACTATATGTGATGATTGTTCATGTGCATGTGCTTGTGGTTTTAGTGTACCAAGCTTTAGATCGATCCTTTTTTATCTTTTTCAAGATCAGGATATGATGTCTTTTTGGATTATGAGGACAACGACAGTGGGACAAACTATCCAATAGATTTGTGATCATTAGACTTATATGATGTTAGATGGTTGATGTTCATGAAACAATGTTTGGTGTTTTGGTTTATGTAGTAGACTAAGTTTTAATTCCTATGTTAGGATAGGTATGAAATGGCTTTCAGTTATGCCATTGAGCCAATAATGCATACCATCACTGATGTGAGCTTTAGGGTGATGATTTAATCTTGTTTAAATCTTTTTAAAGCCTTCCTAAATACTCAAAAGCTTAACTTATTACCAAAGTACACCTAAACTTAAGTAAAATCGCATATCAAGACATATAATGATAGTAGACTCTTAATGAATCTAGGAACCTAGATAACCTTAGAAGTATATCTTCTTTCATAACTCAAGTAATGAATTAGAGTTGTTATGTGTGATTAGGTGTTTCTGGTAGAGTTGAGTTATCTATTCCAAACGTTGTATCAGGTACATCATTACCATGTTTGTTATCTATGTGTGTTAGGTACTAATAACTGAAATGGACTAATTAATTATTTGACCCTAATAACTATTTTGTTGCTTATGTTTAGGTGAGCATAGTGGACCAAGAGTACCAATAATTCTAGGGTAGCTCCTTGATGATCTTTGTGTGACATTGTTTAAGTGGAGTCACACTTAGAAAGAACTCCGGTAGATTAGGTGAAAACAGTCACAATTTCTAGGTTATTAAGGAGTACCCAATATCAAATATATGTGTATATACTAATGTGTTGTTATTGAGTCATGAGTTACTTCAGGTTTACGATTAGACACAGATAACTCCATGTTGTATTGGTTGTTAGCTAAATTTTTAGATAATAAAAAATGTGATTGCATTAGATGCTAAGTTGCATGCGACTATATGTGATGATTGTTCATATGCATGTTCTTGTGGTTTTAGTGTACCAGGTTTTGGCTCAATCCTTTTTTTATCTTTTTCAAGAACAAGTAAGGAGTCTATAATGTTCGACTTATTAGGATATGATGTCTTTTTGGAATATGGGGATGACAGCAGTGAGCCAAACTATACAGTAGATTTGTGATCATTAGACTTATATGATGTTCGATGGCTAATATTCATGAAACAATGTTTCGTGTTTTGGTTTATGTGGTAGACTAAGTTTTAATTCCTATGTTCAGATAGGTATGAATTGGCTTTTAGTTATGCCACTGAGCCAATCACACATACCATCATAGATGTGAGCTTCAAGGTGATGATTTAATCTTATTTAAACCTTTTTAGTGGTCTTCCTAAATACTCAAAAGCTTGACCTAATATTAAAGTACACCTAAACCTAAGTAAGATTACGTATCAAGACATAGAATTATAGTAGACTCCTAATGAACCATGGAACCTAGACAACCTTAGAAATATATCTTCTTTCATAACTCAAGTAATGAATTAGCGTTGTTATATGTGATCAGGTGCTTTCGATAGAGTTGAGTTATCAGCTCTAAACATTGTATTAGGTACATCATTACCTTGTTTGTTGTTTGCCCGTGTTTCATACTAGTAACTGAAATGGACTAATTAATTATTTGACTCTCATACCTCTTTTATTGCTTGTGTCTGGCCGGGCCTAGTGGCCCTAGAGTACAAGTGATGTTAGGGTGGTACCCTGATGATCCCTGTGTGATGTTGTCTCAAGTGAAGTCTCTCCTAGAAAGGATTTCGTTAGATTAGGTGAAAACATTTGTGGTTCCTAGGGTATTGGGGAGTATGCAATACCAAATATATGTATATATACTAACGTGTGTTGTTGTCAAGTCATGAGTTACTCTAGGTTTTATGATTAGATGTGGATAACCTTATGCTATGTTGGTTGCTGGCTAAAATTTTAGATAATAAAAATGTGATTGTTGGATTAGATGACAAGTTGCATGTGACTATATATGATGATTGTTCATATGCTTGTGCTTGTGATTTTGGCATAATGGGCTTCGATTCAATCCTTTTTATCTTTTCCAATAATAGATGAGGAGCCATAATGTTTGATTTATTAGGATATGATGTCTTTGTAGATTATGTGGATGATGATAGTAGACCAGACTATGCAGCAAATTTATGATCCTTAACTTATATGCTATTCGATGGTTGATGTTCATGAAACGATGTTTTGTGTTCTAGTTTGTGTAATAAACTAAGTTTTAATTCATCTGTTAAGATAGGTATAAGTTGGCTTTTAGTTATGCCACTGAGCCAATCATATCCACCATCATGGGTGTGAGCTTCAAGGTGATGATTTAATCTTGTTTAAACCTTTTTTAATAGCCTTCCTAATTATGCAAAAGGTTGACTTAACACCAAAGCACACCTAAACCTAAGTACAATTGCTTATCTAGATATAGAATGATAGTAGACTCCTAATGAACCTAGGAACATAGATAGCTTTAGAAGATGCTTTCATTACTCAAGTATTGAATTATTGTTGTTATGTGTGATTAGGTGTTTACGATAGAGTTGAGTTATCTATTCCAAATATTGTATAAGGTACATCATTACCTTGTTTGTTGTTTGTGCGTGTTAAGTACTAGTAACTGAAATGAACTAACTAATTATTTGACTCTAACAACTATTTTGTTGCTTGTGTTTGGCTAGGCCTAGTGGACCGGGAGCATCGGTGATACTAGGTTGGCACAATGATGATTCTTATGTGATGTTGTCTCTAGTGGAGTCACACCTAAAAAGGATTTTGGTGGATTAAGTGAAAACAATTGCGATTCCTAGAGTATTGGGGAGTACCCAATACCAAGTGTATATATAATATACACTAATATGTGTTGTTGATGAGTTACTATGGGTTTACAGTTAGATATGGATAACCCTATGCTATGTTGGCTTTTGGCCAAAATTTTAGATAATGAAAATATGATTACTACATTAGATGCCAGGTTAGATGTGACTATATGTGATGATTGTTCATGTGGTTATGCTTGTGGTTTTGACATACTAGGCTTCGACTTAATTCTTTTTATCTTTTTCCGGAATAGGTAAGAAGCCTATAGTGTTCAACTTATCACGATATGATGTCTTATGGATTATAGGGATAATGATAGTAGACCAAGCTATCCAACAAATTTATGATCATTAGACTTATATGTTTAATGGTTGATGTTCATGAAACATTGTTTCGTGTTCTGGTTTACGTAATAGACTAAGTTTTACTTCCTTTGTTAGGATAAATATGAGTTTCCTCTCAGTTATGCTAACTTTATTATGAAGTATTTATCTTTTATTCATGATTATTGATGAGATTATTTATTTAATGTAAGTTTGGTGCTATTAATTGTTATTTGAGGATATAAGCAGGTTTCTAAACCTTAGCGTGCCACCTTCTTATGATGACACATGGCTAGCTGATAAAACACTACGATTAGAGCATTATAACTTGGTTTAAATTCCCTTCTTTTTCTTTTTGGATGAATAATAGCAAAAAACACTAAAAGCAAAAAGAGATGTAAAAGCGAAGTGTTTACAATGGTCCCATATTAGAGCAAAGTATGAATACAATTTCATCATAAAGACAAGAGGGATGCTTCTTTTTTTATTCACAAATTCTCATAAAGGGTCATTAATTAGTAAAGATGAGTTTTTCAAAGAAAATACATTTAAAAAAGAAGCTATTATGGAGATCTTTTAAAATAAGCATAAAAAAGAGAGATGCCTGCTCAAAAAGGTAGACTTGCCTAAAGGATATCATCTTGTAATGGTAAATTCTTTAAAATGTACAATCTCGAAAAGATGGATCTTTTAAGAAAACATCAAAAAATGCATTAGTTTGAAGGGTATATCTTGAAAGGATTAAAAGGATAGATATTTAGAGAGAAAACGTCAGAAAGAGCACTAACTTTAAAAGCTGCATCCTATCCAAAGAATACCATCTCACAAAGATAGATCTTTTAAGGAAAATATCGAAATGGGTATTGACCTGAATCCTTTCAAGATAATATCTTTTTGATAAAATCCATCCTTTTATTGGGGCACTACCTAAAATATATCATCTCGAAAGAATAGATCTTTCAAGAAAAATATCAAATAAGGGTAATAATTTGAAAGAATAAATTTTTTAAGTAAAACATCAAAAGTGTGTCCAATTGAAAGGATAACTCTCTTTGGCGAAACGTAAAAAACAAGTAACTCGTATGAAAGACAATTGTTTTTAAGGGAAAATTCCTATTAAAAAACTCTTGTCATTGTTAAATTATTAATTGCTCATAGGTAACGGATCTTACTAGTGTTGGCAATTTAGGCCCGTTTCATGAATTTAGACAAAACATGACACGATTATAAAAAGGTTGGCTAAGTAAAATTTGATAGGAATAATAAATTGGTCAAACCTAGAAAGGACATGAATTTAAACGTGTTTAGATTTAAATTTCGAACCCAAACCAATTTACAAACCCATGAACCAAAGACGAATCTGAGAGGGGCTGATGGGGGCTCGGACCCCTTAGACTTAAGAAAATTTAATTTTTTTCATTTAAAAAAAAAAATAAATTTTTTAACATTTTAAAAGAGAAAAATTAATTTTGTGATTTTCTAAAAAGAAAAATATATAATATATATTATATGAAGCAGATAATGACATAAGAATAAGCACAGCTTAATGGTTAGACATTCATTTTTACATCCATTGCATTTTCTTTTAACTTTTTCAAAATATATTTATTATACTTACTACTCCTTCTCTCTCTCTCTCTCTCTCTTTCCTCTCTATAGCCTTTTTATTTCACAACAATTAAAAGCATTAAATTCCTTTATCATAAAATTATATCCCACTAAACAAATTCTTCTTGTAAATAACTATTTTTAATTCAAAATATGATACAAATAATAATTGTATGATTTGTATTACAAACAAACATTTTATGATCTCTTTATGTTAATAGCAATCATATTGCACACCATTTATTTAATTTGATTTAGTTACATTTTTTTTCTACAATTGATGTTATAAAAATAGCATGAATTATTAGATAGATATTCTATGTAGATATATTTCATGGTATCTCTTTCCTTCTATAAAAGCAAAACATGTACATACATTGCCGCTATATGTTTTTATCAATAACTAATTTTCAAGTGATATATATGTAATTTCTCACGAAATGCACTAAATGCTCTTAGTTATTATTTGAATGAATTCTTTCATGAAGTTTTAAAATATTATCACAATAAAATCATAAACGAAATTCTTATAAATATATAAAAAATAATAAAATTGTAGTAGCAAATGGATAAAAACAAAAATTTCTAAGATTAACTTAATTAAGGTTCATCCCCCTTAGTCATATAATTCTACGTCTGTTCTTATCGCAAGCTGTAAAGACCCGACATGCTCAATTCTCAAATTAAGCACACCAAGTCCCCAACCACGTATAACTCTTACGAATTATACGTAAGGTTGTCCTAAAAGAAGGTGTTTATGTTGAACATTGCTAAACCAATTTTAGAATTTATGAAATCGTTTAGTTAAATTTCTAAAAACTGGATTCGGCAGCGGAAAATCAAATTTATAAAAACAACTTATAAACTTCTACTCCCTACAGAGCAAACCAGTTTTCTAAGAAACTAATTTTATAAAAACAATTTATGATCTACTCTTAGGGGTAGATAATCATTTACAATCAATTGAGCATTAACAAGCCCTTAAAAGAAAATACAATTAATAAATAAATCCAGTCTTCATAAAACAAAGCAAAAAAGAAACAAAATACAAGTAATATCTCGATCCTATCACACTTCACTCATTCTCCCATATCGCTCAAAACCCGGGACAAACATCATCACATCAATCATCATCACCATCACCATCCTCATCAACAACAATAATAAGAACAACAACATCAACAACCTCCACATCATCATCAAGTCATCATCTCATCATCCATCATCAACAACAATAATACCTGTAAAAAGAATAACAACAACAATAATGAGCCGGAGCTCAGTACACAGTAACACAATCACACACGGAGTGGCACGCGAGCTTAACTAAATACAATGCATCAATCCACAAGTTATTATCTTTTCATTAAAATAAACAAATCAAAAATGGAGCACTCACACTCCGGAACAAGCCAATGGGAATCTGGGGATCCTGAGTAACGCTCACGATGCTCAAGGGGTCGATATAAGCAGCCCGAATACTTATATCTCCTAGATAATGTTACACTGAAAAAGGAACAGTAATCTCATCCAGGACTCATAGTCGCTACTTAACTTCACTTAACTTAATCCATAATATAATTCAATTCACATGCTCCCATAAACATTGAATTAAATCATATTACTTCCTCTCAAGAATAAGTAAACGTTACGCAGTTACCTCATTCCTTATCGATTACCCGCCGAGCCTAGTCATTGCATCATGACTATTGGCCTAAGCGCCTATTATAATATTGTCATTGCATCATAACAACCCGCCGAGCCATATCATTGCATCATGATAAGTGGCCTAAGCATTTATTCTAACATTGTCATTGCATCATGACAAGTTGTCGCTCCTCGGACCGGATTCAACGACGAATAACATAACCAACACTCATCAATTATTAAGCCGAGTTTAAGTCTTAATCAGTTTAGGATGCCTATCCTAACATTCAACACGCAAGTTACTACGTACCTTTAAATAAAATCCCCAAATAGAGCCTTAGAAGGTTGATCAAAGCCAATCCAAAAGAATCAGAACCAAAACCAAAACCAAACATCTGTTTCAAGAAATTGAACTCACATAAGAACTTAAGCTAGCACTCATTCATATTAAATATAAACCATATCACAACCTATTATTCACATATCAATATATATATACAAAACAACATATATATATACATATAACAACACGTTACTCCCATAAAATATATATATATATATATACACAAAACAACATACTCCTCATGTTATTCAAAGATCACCCTAACACATTCATTTAACTCTATTATTTGTTACTAACCCATTTTAGCTTAACCTTAGTCAAATTGATTAGAATTAGTCATTTAAGTCATTTACCAAGTCAAATTGATTAATCTTAGCCATTTAATTCAAAAGCCAAGCCAAGTGGATTAAGCTTAAGAAATCTAGTTCATTTTAGTTTAATTAAGTTCATTAAGTCAAACTCATTAGAATTAATCATTTAATCTAATTACTAAGCCAAAGTAATTAAACTAACTCAATCTAATTTATTTTAACTCATTCAAGTTCATTTAATCAAGTTGAACCTAGGTTTGTTAACTAAGTTCATTTTATGTTAAACTCGCATATTTAGCTCAATTATTCATTAAATCTATAAATCTATCTAAATCATGTTTAATTATATAAACCAATCAATATAACACATCAAACATCACTTATCCATCTCATTTTAACTCAAAAAGATCCATTTGTTTAAGTAAATACACATAAAACAATCTATAACAAGTTTTTAGCTTAGCTTGAAAAATGTATCAGTTGGAAAGAATTAAAATTTAAGCACTTATAAATTTCGAATTTGCAAAAATGTAAAACATGAAAGTTGTAGATCTCTTTCTTATCTTTCTAACGCAACTTGAATCACCTCAATTGGAGATCAGATGAAAAATTTATGGCTAAAATACGAAGAGGCTACAAAACTGGGAAAAGTTGCAAAACGAATGCCGGCTTTCAACACCGGCGGCGTAAATTAAAAATTTGCCAGCGTTAAGGGTCGAGCGATCTGGTCACCGTTGGACTCTTCAACACCGCCAAATTTTGTACGTACACCGGCAGCGTAGAATTCAACACCGGCAGCGTTGAATGCCGGCGTACATGCATTACGCTGCTGTCAAATTTTCCCCTGTTTTCATTTTGCAAAAAAAACCATTTGTTCAAAATGTTTCAAACTTCTCCAAATTCATTTCAAGCTTCTTAAAACTTGTTATTTGATCTCAATACAATCTAATCAACACAAACTCCCACTTCAATCCATCAAACATCACTATAATTGTTGAGATGTAATTTACTCAAATCTA
Source organism: Combretum micranthum (assembly GCA_024138025.1). Lineage (NCBI taxonomy): Eukaryota > Viridiplantae > Streptophyta > Magnoliopsida > Myrtales > Combretaceae > Combretum > Combretum micranthum. The sequence continues at coordinate 453,359 of JAMXBD010000517.1, forward strand.
TAATGGATAAAACTTGATAAACTTGTTATTAATCTTATAGAAATCATGAGGAATTGATACTTAATCAAGTTAATGTTGTGTTTCAGATTTATAAAGCTAAAGGAAAGATTTAGATGAATAAAGCATGGAGAAAATGACCAGAAGCCTGATGGTCGCCAGCCATGAGAAGATGGCCGCCAGCCATGGAGCCTCGGTGGAGCGAAGAAAATCGGCCAGAAGAGCCATGGCCGCCGGCCATGGTGTGATCGCCGCCGACCATCTTTCATGGCCGGCCCTAGGAGGAAGATGGCCGCCGGCCATCAATGCTGCAGCGTCCTGTGCGGTGAAAAATGGCAGCCAGCCATTTCATAACTCCAAGCCAGCCAGTTTTCATACGGGAGAAAGTCTTGTTCTTTCCTATATATAGAGAGAGAAGTCCATTAGAGAGGGGGTCATTCATTCTTTATACTTTCAAGAACCCTAAAGATTGCTTTTCTTGAATCATGAACAACTAATCTCTTAATCTAGCCAAGGGATTATTGCAACTCAATTCAAGATGGATTGTGAGACCTAATTGGGTTTGATTTCTATTATTCTCATCTTTGCATATTTGTATTTCATCTGATTCTATTGTTATTATTGCTTGATTATATCTTATAGCTTTGGATCCGGTTGTAGGATGATTGAACAATAAACAATCAATTAGAACTCATATCCGTAATTGTATGAGTATTCTAATATAGGTGATGAAACAACACGATAGTCATAAAATAGATGGTTATTTGATGTTGTGATGAAATATAATCTAATTTAAATAATCCATGCTTTATGAGATTATTGATTAGGGTTAGGTTTCTCTTTTCTTAATGCAATTGATAGATTAAACCTTAAGAGCGTATTTAGGGTTATCTATTTGATTAGGAATAATCAAAGATCTTATCTTGGTTATTTAATATCTAAGGAGAGATTGAATTTCAGAGCTTATTGGAATTTATAACTAACCTATTCATAGTAGGGATAATAATATTTGAGTCAAGGATCAATCTTGGAATTGAGTTGTAATGAAACCTAGGCTAGATAATCTTTTGAATATATATAAATCTTCTTAATTAGAAATAGGTTTATTTTATTTGCTTGATTTCAAAAATCCCCCAATTTTTCTCTTTTCTCAATCTTGATAGAAATAGATTTTTACTAGTTCCCTGTGGAGACGATCCTGCTCAACCCTATTTACAAATCTTTAGAGTAGGTTAAATATAAATATTTTTATTTGTTGGATTCGACACCCACCAATAATCATCATAAACAACTTCAAACCCCAATTTCACTATTCATCTTCTTCCTCAACAAACCAACTCCATCAACCATAAACTTTGCAAATACAAACTCAAACAACACTTCTCAACTCATATACATCATCTATACAACATTTAAATTAAAATTATAAATAAAACAATAAATAGTAAACTATACTTAGCTTTTAGAAAAGAACACAAGTTGAAACTTCATCCTTTAGCTCGGTTTCCTCCATCTAGTTCATCTCCTAGTCTTGATTCATCCTCTAGATAGCTTTGATCTTGAGATTTGTGGAAGAAATTAGAAGAAAAGAAGAAGAAGAAGAAGAAGAAGAGAAGAGAAGAAGAAGAAGAAAAAGAAAACGTAAAAGAGAGAAAAGGAAAAGCAAATGGCAGCAAAGGAAAATAAAAAGAAAAGGAAAGGATAAAACTAAATATATATATTTTAGAAATAAGGTATAGGTTTAGAACTATCAGATCAATATCTATAGTTCCAGAAGTATTTAAAAGATGATTTCTGAACCGATAGGTTATAAATCAAGAACTTGCAATAAGAACTTAATTTGAGAATTTATTTTAGATAAAAGATATTTAATTTGAGTTCGGGTTTAAGAACTGATATTTTAAGATAAGCAAATGAACTCAAATTTTACTGAGATTTAGGAATTATTGTTTAGGCTAAGAATCAATGATTTAGGAATTCTCTAAACACTTTGATGACATATCTAGGAATTTGAAGCTCAAATCTCAATTAATAGCTAATTAAATTATATGAACTTGTCTAATTAAATCCTATAGTTCATTTTAGTCATTTAAATCTATCTAAACTCAATTCTATTTTAGGTGAAGAGTTGGGGCATTTCACAAGCCCTTTGAAATATATTTTTATTGTTTTTTATGCTTATTTTTGTACTTTAATGAATAATGTCTTTTGTAATTATCTGGATAAATTTGTTGTTGTCTATCTAGACGACATTGTTACGTATAGCTGGATGTTGGAGGACCATGTAAAACACTTGTAGATGGTATTTTAGAAGTTGAGGGAAACCAATTGTACGTGAAGCGTGAAACATGTGCCTTTACTCAGAAGTGCATCAACTTTCTCGGGCATGTGATTGAAGAAGGGCGGATCAGGATGGATGGGGCCAAGGTAGATGCTATTCAAGAGTGGCTTATTCAAGAAGTGTCATCGAGTTACGCTTGTTTCTTAGACTTGCCAATTATTATCGGTGGTTTGTAGAGGGCTATCCAAGAGGGATACTCCCCTTACAAATCTTTTGAAGAAGGATCGAGTATGGTCTTAGAATGAGGAATGGCAGCTGCCTTCGAAGAGTTGAAGCGAGTTGTGATAGAGGAGCCAATCTTCACCCTACCTGACATCTCCAAACCTTTTGAAGTCCACACGAATGTCCATGATATTGCCTTAGGTGGGTATTGATCCAAGAGGGCCATCTAGTGGCATACAAGAGTCGGAAGCTGAACCCCATTAACAGCAAATGCTCAACATAAGAGAAAAAGCTGCTAGCTATCGTGAACTACCTCAGAACGTGGAAGCATTACTTATTGAGGTTAAAGTTCCTTATGAGAACTGATAATTCTGCTATCGGCCATATTTTTACTCAACCGAAATTGTCAGCTAAGCAAGCAAGATAGCAGGAATTCCTGGCAAAGTTTGATATTAAGATTATGTATTGCAGTGGGTGTACAAATCAGATAGTAGATGCTTTGAGTAGAAGAGCAGATTTGGCCTATTTAGCCGAGATAGCCCAACAGTCTTCCAATCGAGTTGCCGGTACTATCCAAGAACAGATTAAAGAACACTTAGGCTAAGACCTGATGGCTAAGAGCTTGAAGCAGTACAAACTGAATAGTTAGTGAAGTGGAAAGATCGTGGAGAAGAAGATAACAACTAGGAGATAGAAATAAATCTTATGCCTCAAACTGAGAGGAAAGTTGTTAAAGCAAGGAAGATTCAAGCATCAAGGTCAAGCTCAAACACACCTTACCGAGGACGTCAATAGATTAAGTAGGGGAGGGTATGACAGTCTCTTGTATATTAGGAATATATGGGAGGATTATTATAAATATTTTATTATTTATGTTAATTTTGGTGTTGCCTCCTCATCAAATTCAGTGTCTCCTCATACCGAAGCCACAAAGCCAATAAAGATCTTTGTGGGGGTGTGAGTACTCTTATGGATTCAAACTCTTACTCACCGGTTGATTGTTTACAGTTAATGATATCCTAATTTACTCAAACCCCACGCAAAATATACTATTGCCTGTACATGAAATATTAATAAAGTGTGATATTTTTTAGATTGATTCTTGTCCGTGTCCCTTTTTAAGTACTGTTGGTTATTTATTGTTGCCTACATGTGTTGCTTACAGATATTAAGACCCAATCATTAACCGAATAGTGCTACGTTAGGCTTGCTTACTACTATCAAGGTAGGACAGTAACTGCCACACGGTTCCATTGTGCTAGTAAAAAGCTTAGGACCGTGACACCAATAGCAGAAAGCAAAAGTAAGTAATTGTAATAGTAGGGGAAAAATAACTGTCTCTCAAAACTGGTCAATAGATAAAAACAAAGTTAAAATTACCAAAATAGTATCAACTTGGTAAGATTTTACTTTAACATATATATAACATAAGAGAAAGTAGAGTACAACAAAGTAATCGTCAATTGTCAAATTATTTAATTTTTTGACACCAATAAAAGTGCATTGCCTTAATAATAATAGAAGATAATAGGAAAATACATATAACAATTTCCTACACAATTTTTGCAAAATATGGAAAAATCTAAATCTTTTATCATTAAATATTAATTTTTTTTCACTAGCATATGTTGGATCCAAATTGTGTATGCAAATTCAATTGTTCGTGTAAAAAATCTAAATCCTTTATCATAAATATTAATTTTTAGCTGTAAAAAAATTCTTTCTAGATTTTTTATTAATGCCATAAAATACTTAAATGTTATTATTTTTCTTATTTTAGATTAAAATGCAAATTTTTTAAAAGTAAAAATATAAGAAGAATGGTTATGGTTTTAAAAAAGATTAAGGAGGGAGTAGTTTTTATATTAGAAAAGAAGTTATAAATTTTAAACCGTGATGGTTATTTTCATCAAATCATATATGAAAAATTATATCTACACTAAAGACACCTAAAGAAGCCTTTTGATTTTAATAATATAGATAATTATTCTACTATTACCGTGATGCGTTTCTTTGAAAAAGAAAAATAAATTCATATTAAAATATATAATAAATTCATTTTTTAATAATTAAAACTATAATTTAATCGTAACACATTTTAACAATAACAATCTTTTGGAATGGTTGTTCTTTAAAAAAGAGTCGTGTGATCAAATTTTAAAAAGAATCATGTGATCTAAGGTGGGGGTGATTATTATGTAGGAAAAGGAGTTATGGATGTGGTGGTTTAGATATTATAATAACTAGAGGACTTTGCACCCATTATACAGGTGCTAAAAAACATATAAAATAGAAAAAAGAAAAAAGACTTGATAAAAGGGGTTAACTAAAGAAAAGAAATATAGTAACATAAAAGTGTGTGGTAGTTAGATGACAGTTTCAAGTTTAGAAAAACATATGGAAGTTATAGGTAATGAATAGAAGAAAAGTAAGTGGGAGAGAAAAATATAGTGGGATAAAAAAATTATATTTAAAATATAGGGTCCAAACTCAAAATGTTTTGGTTTTATAATAATAGATAATAATAATGTTTTTTTTTTTTTTTTTACAACCATAATCTATAAAAAGGGGAAAAAAAAAAGGTGCCACATCCAATTTAAGAAATAAATCTGAGAGGTGAGCTATAATTGCATCAGACATTGTAGGAACAACCTTCAATTGGGTCATTACCTCCAACTCTAAACTTCTTTTGCCATAGCTAGAAGATCACAGATAAGCAACTGACACATTGATAAATTTGGTAAGCACAGTACTGAGAGCTACCAAAACGTGATAAAAAGGAGGAGATGAAAAGCTAATATTCGTTTGCTTTTGTTATAATCACTGCCATACTCTCCGTTCAACCAGAGTACCTTAATATAGACTAATTACTGCTTATTATCTCCATAATACACCTAAATTTTACTTAAATTAACCGAAAAGACAACTGCCCCTAATCTACATTCGGAAAAGGAATAAAGAAAAAAAAAAAAAAACCAAAAGAAACCAAAGGAGAACTAACACATTTTAAAATGGCCAATTTTTTAATTTTTAATTTTTAATTGACACACCATATTATTATCCCTACCAAAACTAAAGTAGGAATGAAAAAGGGGAACTTGTATGGTCATGAGCATTGCCATTTATATAAAAATTAAATAGATTATAAACAAAATAAATATAAAAAATTTTAAGGATTCAATTATGACCATAAAAGATCTAGACTATTCATTGACGTGATAATAAGATGGGTCCCATTATAATTGCCACATGGCCATAATTTTTTTCAGGAAGACCACACCAAAGCATAGCTAAAAAGGAAAAAAAGAGATATTTATTCACATCGGGAATTGCTTACATGCAAAGGGAAAAAAAAATGAAATCATTAAAAGTGAATGCTACAAATTATTAAATACATAATAAACCTCCCCATTTTTTTTTCTTTTTCCTTTAAAGTATAACTCAAAAGATTAGTAAATTATAGACTTGTTATCAATAAGTGTAATTTCTATCATTCCTTCAACAAACAATATCTGATTTTTAATCCCCTTTTAAGATATAAGTAAACAGAAAAGGTACAATATTCTAAATAAATGGAACATAAAACAATGCAGGAAAAGAGACACAACTTGAAAGCACATAATAGATAGAAAATCTGTTGACATTCATTTCTCAGTTTGAAGGAACAAAGAAAGCTGCGATATGGAGCAAAGAAAATAACTATACCAGTAGCGAAAAGCAAAAGAAAGTAATCGTAACAGTAGGGAGAAAATAACTGTATCAAAATTGGTCGGTAGATAAAAACAAAGTAAAAATTACTAAAATAGTATCAACTTGGTAAGATTTTACTTTAACATATAAGATAAGAGAAAGTAGAGCACAACAAAGTAATTGTCAATTGTCAAATCTTAGTATTTAATTTTTTGACACCAATAAAAGTGCATTGCCTTAATAATAATAGAAGATAATAGGAAAATACAAATAACAATACACTACACAATTTTTGCGAAAATAGGGAAAAGAAAAAAGAAAACTTGCATATACTAATCTTGAAACATTTTGAGAACTGGTCCATACACTCACTACACTAGATCTATCTTGAATGTTAGATTAATCTACTATGTAGCAGCTTAGAAGGCCGTGGCATGGAAACATGTGCGATCATGGTAGCCTTAAGAGAGAAGATTTATTGGACCATACACCTAATAGAATTGTCTATCTAGTGAATGAATCCTAATAAGATGTTGACATGTAGGAAATCCGGTTAATGCAACCAACTTAAAATCATAATTAACTCAAAAGTTTTAAATGAAAATTTTAAAGGTTTGAAACTTGACTCAAATATTTTAAAAAACTAGAAATATTCAGATCAACAAAAGAAAAAAGATGATTCTTCTACATTTATTCTTTTCCTTCCCTTTCTATTCTTTACTTTAGGTTCTATTTTTTCTCTTAAAAAACTAAAAGTTATTCTGATCAACAATAGAAAAGAAATGATTCTTCTACATTTATTCTTTTCCTTCCCTTTTTGTCTTTGCTTTGGATTCTACTTTTTCACTCCTTTTTTTTTTTTTTTTTTTGGATTGAACTAGAAGAAAAATATACATACTAATGGTTCAATGACGATGGTCACAAGGGCTACAGTGTGGTATTTTTGTAGGGGAAAAGTAGTGGATTTGAGAAATTGGAAGTGTGGTAGTTTGAATGTGGATATTAGGATTTTTGCATTTCATATTTTATGATGAAGAATAGAAGATTTAGAAATGTATTAGCAGGGATGTTCATTGGTTATTCCAATTATTTATGTAATCTGAATTCAGTTAGAGTTGAAATTTTTTTTCACTTTGTTTTGTTTTTCCCTTTAGCTGGTTCTGTTGATAAATTGGAACCTACTTTGTACTCTACGCTGTTAGCTATTAGGTATCCTTACGACAAGATAATCATCTTTGCTTCCTTTTAAAATTGACACAAGAAAAATATAGTGATTTTATATTTATTCTATTGGAAATTTTTTTTTAAATTAAAAAAAAAAAGAAACTTTATTATAACTCAAATTATCCAGTAGTATGTAACTTTCAATAAAATAATATTGATACATGTAGTCTAATTATTTATTATGGACAACCGGCTTAAAATTTCCTGGTGATTTTATTGCTTTGAAGTGATTATTTTTGCAAATATATATATACACACACACAAGAACAAAATACACATTTTCTTAGAGGCAAACAGATACAAAGTGGGTAGGATATGAAGTCTTATCCATACCCTATCTTGTAAAATATAGGATATTAAATCTTGTACTCGAAACCTACCTTGGACTACTTTGTACCTTGTATCTTGTAAAATCTACAAGGTATATGATACCCTATGGAACTTATAATTTTTTTTTCTTTTTTAAAATTTTAAGATTATTGTAATATATATTTTTATGTAATATGATAAATCACCTTGTTTTCAAATATTTACCTATAGAAAATTTACTTGACGAGTGTGGAAAGAAATTTAAAAATAATTTCTTAATATGACAAATTTTGTAGTATTCAGAATATGTTCGTGTGATAAGAGAAAAAACAATATAAAAAGTTGAAATATATAAGCTACAACTGAGAACATGTATTATGATGTAAAAAATCATAACATGAAAATAATTCTATACTAACTAGCATAAAAAGATAACTTGTCACACCCCAAAGGATACCCTAAACGTAACAGTCCGCCATACTCAATATTAAGCTTAAGCATGACAACCCTAGTTATTCCCAAAAGCTTCGATATTAAGTGTAAGGCGTGCTCTCACAAATTTAGAGGACCATGCTTTGAAATATGAAGCTTAAGAAGATACAATAACAAATTAAGAAGAGGGAAATCATAATAATCATTCATTCATAATAATTGTCTTACAAGTTTTAGGGGGCATTCCCTCGTCAAATACTAGAATCTATTATAAGAAATTTTCTATGAAGTCTACATCTAACTAATGCTTAAACTTCTTCTAAAAGTTCCTTAACCAAAAAGGAAAATACCTAGTTGCAGAGTCTACATGGCCCAATCACAAATAGCTAAATTGTAAAAGATATCTATAGGGGTATAAGCTAACAAGCTTTGTGAGAATTATTTCCAAAGATAAATACTTGAGTAACAAATTCAAACAAGTTCTTCGACATCCAAGTGATGTGTAACAAACACGTGGGCAAGCAAGACATACAGTTTTTTGAGAACTATATGTTGAATGGATTTACGCCCTCCATTCGAGGTTTCGAGGGAGGCTAAGAAGATTTTGCTTCGAGCAAAAGGCCGTTAGCATTGCTCCTTATTATTATACTTCTAGCTTAAAGCCAATAAGCATCATCTTAGTATTTTGCTTCGAGCATATTGCCGCTAAGCATTTCTTTTTGTATTATGCTTCTAGCTTAAAGCCGATAAGCATTATTTATGGCCTTACAACCATACCACTAACCTTTCCCCGCAAGATTAGTGATCCCTATGCAATGTGACCCACTACGTGATATGCATGAATCAATTTATTTAGAATATCATAGCATAATTAATGTCAATTTATGATGATCATAGAATTTCAGACACATCAAGTTCTATACTAAAACAATGATTACTTACAATCAATTCTGCGTCGATATTCTTAGAATTCCTTCAACAATTTTACATTGATATCCATTTGTCTTTCCTTAGTTCTAGTGCAACAAACTTCAAGCACAATCAAGTAAAGTAATTAAGGAAATAAACTCATGTTGCTATGATGATATTTTCTTCTTATGGATTAGTCGATCGGTCAATCCACTAATCAAAGTAATCCTCCAGGTATGGATACTCTTCCTTAGGATCACCTAATCAAGAATAATACCCATAATGAGTATTTCTTATTGATTCTATTATACTTTGTCAAAACTATGTCATAAGATCGTCAAAATTCGTATAGAAGATAATTGCAACTTAAAACGGCCATAACTTGGTCATTTTAACTCGGAATTGCGCATATAATATACCGTTTTTTATCTATTTGAAAAGATCTACCCATTTTCAAAACTATTTTCATCGAACTAAGTCATTTGGGCTCTAAAACAGTAGCGATCAGATCACCACGAGATTTCCCATCCCCAAAACATTTGTTTCAATCATCAAATCATTCAAAAATTGTTTCGATAAATCTAGTTATCTATATAGTTGGAAAATTCCCTTTTATAGCTACATAGCTCATATTCCATACATGCTCAAGTATTTGTCGTCCAACCAATAATTCTTTAGTAAAACATTATTAGTTATAAGTTTGGAAAAAAATCATAATTTACAAGAAATCCTTTTTGTAAATCCTTTAAAATGGATATTTTGATTCTTTTGTTTTCAAAAAGTATTTTATGTCTATCTTACTATATTCTTTGATGACTTTCTCTATATAAAAAATGAATTTCTATTTTTCCTTTTGAAGCTTTCAATACTCATATCACTTTTCCTATTAGTTTTCTATGTATCATTTGTACTTTGTAAATCTTAGTTTGAAAATTTATAATCCCGTTTTTAATTATGTTTTAAAAGAACATTTTCATACAAGGATTCATCTTCCTTATCTTTAGAAAACAATTCTATTACTTCTAAAGTTATAGTTTAGAAAAAGTCTTTCAAAATGATAATATTTTCAAAATCATAATGAGTTCTTTCTAAAGTTTTGAAAAAGTAAATCTTCTTATTAATTCTAAATTTCTTTTAGGACTTTCTTTTGGTGGCAAAAAAAAATTTTTAAAACTGGGTGGTTAGACAACAATATTTAAATTGCATGAATATGAGAATAATAACAAGCAAAGTTATAATAACAAAATAAATAGCAAAATAAAATAAATTAAGTATTGAGAGTCTTAGCTTTGAATCAAGGCTCTCAGACTAAGAATAGACTAGTCCTGAAAAGAAAATAAAAATTGTTTGGACTTGATGAGGACAAGTCTAAGACTAGAGATTAGTCTTAAAACAACAAGAAATAAATAAATAAATTGCATAACTTGAAAGTAAATAAATAACAAATGAGCTTATATGCTCTTAAAGGTTATATATAAGTACATAATTTTATTTAGTTAAATATATATATATATAAGAAGTTAGCATAATATCGATAATAATAAGTGCAAAATATAATAACAACATAAAAATAGAGAAATATATTTTTATGAACAAGAACAATACATAAACATGGTGTAGCTTCCATAACAACAAGTTTAGAAAACTTACACCATGATCATGTAAAGTTACTTTACATGGTAGAAAGAAATGTAGAAAGAAGTTTTTACCTAAAGAGGATTTGGAGTAGTATGTGTGAATGGTTTTATGTATGTAGAAGGAAGTTTGAGAGAATTTTGGGAGAGTGTTTGGAGAGAGTTTGAGAGAAAAAATTTTGGAGAGTTTTGGTAGTGAATTTGTGGGTAGATGAAGTGTGAAAGAAATGAAAGAGGAGAAGGATATTATAGGAAAATGAGGAATGAATGTGTGTGATTAAAAATAATTGAAAAAGAAAAATATGAGGGAAAATTGAGGGGGGGGGGGGGGGGGGGGGGGGGGGTGGGGGTGGTGGGGGGGGGGGGGGGGGGATTTGTGTGCGTGGTACCAGCCATTGATGGAGGAAGAGAGAGGGAGAGGTGATTTTGTTTGTATTTGTGTGAAATATGAGTAATAATATGTAAAGTAGATGTAATATAAAGTTATGAAAAGGTAAAAAGTAAAGATAATATGTGTATAGAGTGTAAGAGTAGTGTTAGAAAAAGTAGAGTTAGTTGAATAGTGTAGAATAGTAATGAACAGTATAATGTAAAGTAGATATGACCAATAAAGTACCGGTAATAAGAAAATACATGTATAATTGTGATATCTGTTATTTTTAACTGCCGAAAATTTATAAAACTAATATTTTTGAAAACCTTATATTTTTAAGAGTCTAATGGTATATCTGGAATATTTTTACTATTCCGAGCCCCATGACACATTTTTCGAAAACGTATTCGTTTGGCTTCAAAATGAATTATGGTCTTACTAATATGGTATTTTTGAGCTTTCTTATGTTATTACGATCTATTCTACATACTAATATCTTATTTACTCACTTAGGATTGCGAACACGGGATGCCAGACTTAAACTTGTTACTTTGAACTAAAGTTTTGTTGACTTTAGAGTTTTTGGTTGACCTTCCGATTAAGGTTTAAGCTTAATTGGTCATAAAACTTTGGAGGTTTACAATAACCAACACTTTTTATAATGCAACTTATTTTTACAGTTAATATCCAAAATATAAAGCATTGCATCCGAGTTTTTCTCTTTAGTTTTTATAATGCAACTTATATTTTGTTTTAGTTAATATTCATTATATTTTCACTAATAGAAGTTGTATCTACAAAATGTAGAAAATATTAAAACGAAAATTTACTAGGATAGAATATGAAATAATGCAACAAAGTTGAATAAATGTCAAAAGCAAAAAGGGAAACTAAATATTAATACAAAGAAATGCCACTACCTTAAATAACATTGATTTCAATAAAAAATTAGTAGAAATAAATAGTACTATTATATTGTTAATATGATTTCATAAAATTATTATAGGGAGAAAAAAAGATATTTAAAACCTGCTCCTTATATATAGAAAAATGCAAATCCCACAATAGATATAGGGTATGGAGATCTCATATCTATACCCTATCTTGTGGGAGTAGGTTTCGAATATTTTGTACTGGAAACATATTTATTAACTTTTAATATCCACCTATAACTTATCCGATCGAGTAGGGTTTGAGTGGGTATCCTGTCCGATGGGGTTACACGCTCAACCCTACCTTCTTATATTCTTTGTCAATAGTCTTTTTCATCTTGTGTGAGTTATCATCCATAGGAACTAAAAAAACTTTTTGATAAATTCTTAGAAAGACTCAAAACTTTCCTATTAGTTAAAAAAAAGAAAAGAAAATGAAAAATAGAATGTGATTTATGTGTCAATCTTGTAATCTCTTTAATTTTGCATAACTGATTATAATAAATATTATAAATAAAATATAAAATCATGAAGAACTATAATAAAAATATAAAAAATCACTCTAAATTTTTCACGATTTGAATTTTTAAGTATAAACAAATTAAAATAAAGAATCATTATTAATAAAGACCTTAAAAAATACAAAATGTTCAAAATAAAGTAAATAAAATAATAAAGAAAACTGTTTAATATTTAAGAATCAAGTTTTAATATTCGAAACATATCAATATCTTTAAGTTAAATAATTCTGAGTCTATAGAAACTAAAATTCCGATCTAATATAGTAACTTATAACTAGTAAAAAGAACAAAGTAATAAATATAGAATAAAAATTAAATTTCTAACCTAGTAAAAACTCTAGAATAAATCTATAAATAGAAATGAATTCATATGTAATTTCAAACCATATAAATTTATAATAAAGTCGAATTAAGGGCAATATAATTATTAATTTATCAAAATACCAACAAACAAAACTTTTAAACAAATAAATATAATTTACGATAGCAGGTATAAAAATGAAAAGTAAAAGCATTAAACTAAAGATTCTATATATACTATAGTATTTAGAATATTTAATACCGTTAATATGTAAATTTTTATCCAAAAATATTATCGAATCAGTATTTATCGTACGTGTCATTTAGATCCACAAAATTAACTTTTTGCATTAGTTCATATTTTTGCCCACTCTTACATAATTGTTGGTTATAAATTTATCATCTTCTCTTTGTTTTTATATTTTCATCCATCCTAACTCCCACATTTTTTTGTTTGGTTTTACGTTTCTCATTTCTTTCATTTTGAACTTCTACTGTACGTGATAAAAATTGCAAAAATTAACACACATATACATATCTTCAATAGAAATTATATGTATACCATAGTGTTCAAAATACTTAATAACGACAATATGGAAATTTTCATCTAAAAATATTATCGAATAAGTATTTATCATAGTGTCGCTTGGACCTGCAAATTGATTTTTTTCACAAGTTCATATTTTCCCCACTCCTTACACAGTTGTTGGTTATAAATCATCATCTCTTTTTATTTGTATTTCTAATATCCCATCTTTTTTACATTTTTCTTATTTTCATCAACACGTTCATCATTTCTTCTTAAAATCTCTGGGAGGAGCTCTGTACGCAAACCACAGATGGAAACCCTCAAAATAAATGATATATTTGTACCCGCTACTATAAACTACCTAAAACTAATATAATAATCAACTAATGATTATATAATTAATATTTATAACCTATAATACACATTACGGTGCATGATTTGTAAAATATAACGCTTATAATTGTCTTGAAAACTTCATAGCCAAAATCTACCCAAGTTAGTTCCATAATGCACAAATTAGTCAACAAAATCAACACACAAGCCAACCATATGCAGCTAACTCACACACACAATTAATGAAGTAAAATTGCAATGGAAGAAGAAAAATTCAAAGGAAAATTTGCACAAAGCGCCTCTCCTCCCCCTCTTCTTCTATATATATTTAAGTACAATAAAGAACAAGCAAACAAAATTCGTTATTTACTAAAGTTTCCAGATCAAATGAGCTCCTAAATAGCAACCAAACCAACCTAAAAACCAAATCTAACTCTCCCTAAACACCTCAGCTCGGATCAAAATAAAAACTCCATTAAAAACGCACAAGCTTGGGCTCAAAACGTAACAAGGTAAGTTGATTTGTTTTGGCTTGTTGTTTGTTAAAAACAATGCTTTAAACTGACTTCTGATGATCATAGGATCATTACCCAACCAAAAACAAGCTTTGAATTACACCGGACAAGCTCAACAAGGTAAAATTAAAAAACCTAGTTGCACTCTTTTTGATCTGAAAACCATGGATCATGTAGGTGTTTTGATGTTTTAATTGGATATTTGTGTAGAAGAACCTTGTATAAACTCATAGGAATCCATTGGAGGTACTTGGAACGTCGGAAAACGGCCGAAAATGGCTTAACTCATCAGGGAAGATGAACAATACATCTTCCCCAAATGAGCACGGGAGGAACACGGGAGTGTTTTACCCTGTATACCTGTCATGCCCCAACGGGTACCCTAAACGTGACAGCCCACCGTACGCAATATTAAAACTTAAGAATGATTACCTCAGTCACTCGAAAGTTTCAATATCGGTACAAAGCGTACATTTACATCAAAGAGAGACCGTGAAGTAATGCATTTTAAGATATTGGCAGCAGAACATACAAAATAACACTTAATATATTGCGTTAAAATATAAAGTCTTACATCTTCTATGGAGCATTCCCCCGCTAATAACAACATGGTTCTAATAAAGATAAAATAACTAAAGCTAGAAGATTTTAGAAGAAATCTACTCTTAGACTTCAAAACAAAATTCTTCCAAAAGCTTCCCAAAATAAGGATTCTACCCGGGGAATCAAGATGGTCTCGGGTGCAAAAGATAATCCTGCAATATCAAAAGTCTATAGGAGTATAAGCATAACTAGCTTAGTGAGATATTCCTTACGCAAAGGTACTCATAAAAGCAATCAACCAAGTTTATTAATCAAGCATATGAAATGGAACAACCATATGATCAAACATTACATACGACTATCCGGTTTCGTATGTGTGATGGATTTACCCCTCTATTGGTGGTTAAGGAATGCTTTGAATTAGGTCCCAAATGACCTCCTTAAAGTTAAGCGCGTCTTGGGGTTCCAATGAACCATACTATTAGTCCCCAAGCTTTCCTTACCCAAAGCGATCAATCCGGCTCGGCTACAACTTGAGACCGTATTCCCCGAATGTCCTAAACTCTCAAGGTTGTAGCAAGGTAGCTTACCTTTCCGGTTCCATGCTGAGGAGTAGTAGCAAAATTTCGAAATGATATTCTAAGTGATATGCATGAGCAATTTATTATATGGGGATACCAATATGACATTAAATCATTTAAGGCGATCAAACAATATTTGCACACATAGCAATACATACATAGAAACATTTATATCAATCATAAATCGGGTTCCGATATACTTATTGTTCATTAATCGCACACAACGATTCACATACATAATTCCCATGATAACGCGCATGCATATCAATTTTATCTTTTCCTAACATCTAGTGCTCTATTCTACAAGCACATGCTCGAATACATAAACATAAAGGAAACTCACTCGTCCATAGCGATCTTCTAGAAGTCGAAGTAATCTCGGGGAAGAGAAGATCTTGGTCCTCAATACCTAAACAAAAGAAATACCCGAAGTGAGTATTTCATCCAAGATCCACTCAATTTCTCTAATCTATCTTATTGAATTCGTAAAAATCGTATGAAATGGAAATCCCAACTTAAAATGGCCATGACTTGCTCATTTTAACTCGGAATTTTGCATATTATATATTGATTTCTACTTATTCGAAAAGATCTATCTATTTCTAAGGTTATTTTTATCAAAAAAAGTCATTTGGGTCTTGGAATAGTAACGTACAGATTTGATACGAAAATTCCAATTTCAAAACTTAAGTTTTCAAACTTTTCTTCATTCAAGAATTTTTGTACAAAAATATAGATAATTGTATGGTTGAAAAATCATTTGAATACATATATATAGACTCAAACCATATGCATGAATTTAGTGGTGTTGTCTCAACAATGATTTTGTAAAACAAAATATCTTAAAAGTGAGAAAAGTTAAGACTTTAAAAATCTCCTTTTTAATTTTGTTTGGAAAATTTATTAGTAAGTATTTCCTTCTATTAACTCCATTTCTTAACTTTGAGAATAATTACATTTTCAAAAAATTTTAATCTTTTAGAATTCCCATAAATTTATTTCCAGTGTTTTGAAAACATAGTTTTTCTAAATATTTCATGGTTATGTGTTCTAAAGCTTTTCTAATGTTAGATCCACTTTAAAAGAATAATATCAATGATCTTATAAGTTAATTTTGAAAAACTTATCTAGACCTTAGTATTTTTTTAGAGTATTGGTATAAAACTTTGATAAAAGAATTTAGGAAAACTTTTGGTTAAATCAAAAATTAAGTTTAAAGAAACTTTCTTATTTTATTGGTTTAAAATAGAGTTTGTGATAACTTTATTTTCATTGATAAAATACTATATAGTGTTATTACTAAAACTTGAACTAAACTTATCTAACTTTAGAAAATATTTATTAAGATAAAACTTTAAGTCTTTATGGAAAAATAATTTATTATGTGACAAAATTTATTTTTAAAGAAAGTTCTTATTTTTATTACTTAAGAAAACTCATTTTTTTAATTATGGTTGAGACAATAACAACATGTTCATGCATGAATGAAATTATGTAACTATGAGAAATAAAAACAACATAATAAGATAAATTATATAAGAGCATAAAAGTAAAGTCAAGTATTGGAACCTTAGCTTCATCAAGGTATCATGGGACTAAGAATAGACTAGTCCTCAAAAGAAAAGAAAAGAAAGAAAATTGTTTTGACTTGATATGGACAAGTCTAAGACTAGAAAGACTAGTCTTAATAACAACGTGAAATAAATAAATTGCATAACTTGAAAGTAAATAAAAAGCAAATGAGCTTATATGTTCTAAATAAATATATATACATAATATACATAATACTTTATATAAGTTAGATTAGAAACAAATAATAACAACATAATGAAAATAGAAACATGAACAAAAACAAAACATGAATGAATTGTTGCTTCTTTAACTCTCATGAGTCTAAAAAACATACACTAAACTCATGTTAAGTTGTATGAACATGATGAGTATATGAAAGAAACTTTTACCTAAGGTTATGTATTTGTTGAAGAAGAAAAAGAATGGTTTGTAGTAATATGTGGGAATGGGTTTCTAAAGAAAAGAGAGAACTTGAGAGAGATTTTGAGAGAGGGATTTTATGGAGTGATTTTGGGAAAGTTTTAGTAGGAAATGAGTCATGTGAAAGAATGAAGGAGGAAAGGGGTATTTATAGATTTTTGGAGTGGAATTTAGATGTAATTAAATAAATTGAAAAATAAAACAAATTGAGATTGATGGGGGAGAGAGGGGCGCCGGTTCTACATGTGCAGGAGGGGGAAATTGATTTGTTTTGTAATAAAAGGAGTAATGTATAAAGTGTGATGTGATCAAAGTTGTATGGGGAAGGTAAATTGTAAGGTATAGGTATGGTAGAGTGTAAGAAAAAGTAAAGATAGATGAATAGTAGAAAAATACTATGAATAGTAGACTAGACAATTAAAATACCGGTAGTAAAGAAAATACGCGTAAATGGCCTATATATGATATTTTTAGTTACCGAAAAATTCTAAAATTGATATTTTTGAGAACCTTATATTTTTACGAATCTATTGGTGTTGTCGGAATATTTTCACTATCCAGGGCACTAGGGCATGGTTTTCGAAAACTAATCCCAATCGGATCCGGAGGACACTAGAAAATTATGAATTTGATATTTTTAAGCTTTCCTATATTATTACGAACCATATTCCACAATTATTTCAATTTCGTTATCTAGGGTTTAAGAACAAGGGATTACCAGATCTAAATTCACTAAACTAAACATAGAACTAGGTTAATTTTAAGGTTCCTATTAGACTTCCGGTTCTAGAGTTTTCTTATATAATTGAAAAATCTAGGGGCTTACAATCTACCCTCTTTAAAGAAACTTTTGTCCTCAAAACTTGACTATCGTACCTGATTCCTCGAAAAGATTCGGATATTTGCGTCGGATCTCATCCTCAGCTTCCCAAGTTGCCTCCTCATGGGTATGATTCCTCCAAAGGACTTTGACATATTTGATCTCCTTGTTCCGAAGCTTTTAGACTTTTCGATCCAAAATCTGTATCGGGTGTTCCTCATAAGTGAGATTCTCCTTTAGCAATACTGGCTCCAATTCTATTACTCGATCTGCATCGCTACATACTTGCGTAAGACTTATACATGAAATACATTGTGCACACCTAACAGGTTTGGTGGCAAGGCTAGGCGATAAGCTAGATCTCCTACTCGTTCAAGCACTTCAAAAGGTTCAATGTACCGTGGGCTCAACTTTCCTTGTGAGCGTACTCTATGTATACTCTTGATTGGATTTATCTTTAAATATACATGGTCTCCCACTTTAAATTCGAGAACTCGCCTTTTTTGATCTGCCTAGCTTTTCTATTTATCTTGGGCCTCTTTCATTCGTTGTCGGATTATTCTTACATTGTCTGTTGCATCTTGTACCAAGTCTGGTCCAATAGCAAGCTTTTCCACATCATCCCAAAATAGAGGCGACCTACAGCGTCATCCGTACAAAGCTTCATATGGCGGCATTTGTATGGTAGAGTGATAGCTGTTGTTGTAGGCAAACTCTATGAGTGGCAAATGAGCATCCCAGCTTCCTTTAAATTCCATAACATAGGCTCGTAACATATCTTCCAAGGTTTGGATCGTTCGTTCCGATTATCCATCGGTTTGGGGGTGATAAGCCGTGCTAAAATGCAACTTTGTCCCCATACACCTTTGTAAACTCGTCTAAAACTTAGATATGAATCTGGGATCTCGATCTAACATAATCCCAACGGCTACTCCATGTAAACGTACTATTTCCTTTATGTATAGCTTAGCTAGCCTGTCCATTGAGTACGTCATGTTGATTGGTATGAAATGAGCCGATTTGGTCAAACGATCTACGACGACCCATATGGCATCATATCCTGCCGATGTCCTTGGTAGTCCACACACGAAATCCATCGAGATTTGATCCCACTTCCACTCAGGTATCGGCAAAGATTTTAGCAATCCTCCCGGCCTTTGATGTTCCACCTTTACTTGTTGACAAGTTGGGCACTTCATCACAAAATTGGCTACATCTCATTTCATTCCATTCCACCAAAAGTGGCTCTTGAGATCTTGATACATCTTAGTTCCTCCCGGGTATACTGTGTATCCCAAGTTATGAGCTTCACTCATGATTTCCCTTCTCATTTCCTCATCATCTAGCACACATAGCCTTCCTTTCATCCTCACTACTTCCTCTTCATCTATGGTGAAGTCAGTATACTTCTCTGCTTGCACTTCCCGTTTGATCCTTTATATGACTTCATCATAT
This sequence comes from Combretum micranthum, assembly GCA_024138025.1. Classification (NCBI taxonomy): domain Eukaryota; kingdom Viridiplantae; phylum Streptophyta; class Magnoliopsida; order Myrtales; family Combretaceae; genus Combretum; species Combretum micranthum. The sequence goes on from JAMXBD010000517.1 coordinate 472,951, forward strand.
TGTTGAGCTTTTTTAATTCGTTCCACAAGGGTTGGTTCCTGTCATAATAAGTGACAATGAATTGTAATTAATATAAATAAAACCAATATATCTTAAATAACTTATTCTACTAAGTAAAATCATATTAGATTTATTAAGCTAATTAAAGTAGATTTAGTATTTGAATTAGGTGATTAGTTTCGATAAATACCTGGACTTTGTTGTAGATGATGGATATGTGATCAGGATAAAGGGTAGATTATGGGTGCTCGAAGATAGGGAACTAAGAAAGGAGATAATGAGTGAAGCCTACGACTCCGGCTACACGGTACATCCTGGAGGTACCAAGATGTACCAAGACTTGAAAAGTCATTATTGGTGGAATGACATGAAAAGGGATATAGCAAATTATGTAATGAAGTGCCCGGTCTGCCAACAAGTGAAAGTGGAACACCAAAGGCCAGGAGGATTATTAAAGCCTTTACCCATCCCTGAATGGAAGCGGGATCAGATATCCATGGACCTTGTGTGTGGTTTTCCAAAAACTGCCTTGGGTTGTGACGTAGTGTGGGTAATAGTGGATTGGTTAACTAAGTCAATGCACTTTTTGACTATTAATATGACATATTCGATGAACAAGTTGGCTAAGATTTACATTCGAGAGATTGTACGGCTACACGACATACCAGCAGGAATCATTTCAGATAAGAACCTAAGATTCGTGTCCAAGTTCTAGACAAGTCTACAAAAGAGTTTGGGTACAAAGTTGTACTTCAGTACTGCATACCACCCTTAGACAGATGGACAGTTTGAGTGGACAATCCAAACCATGGAAGGCATGTTAAGAGCCTGTGTTTTGGAATTCAAGGGGAATTAGGATAACTATATACCACTCATCGAGTTTGCCTATAATAACAGTTATCACTCAACCATCCAAATGCTACCCTATGAAGCTTATATGGAGGGCATTGTAGCTCCCCTTTGTTTTGGGTAGATGTAGAAAAGCTTGCTATTAGACTAGAGTTAATACAAGAGGCGGCCGATAAGGTGAGAATCGTTCAATGGAAAATGAAAGAAGCCCAGGATAGACAAAAGAGTTAGGCAGACTTGAAAAGAAGGAAACTCGAATTTAAAGTGGGCAACCATGTGTACCTGAAGGTAAATCCGATCAAAAGTATAAGGAAAATACGTACACGAGGAAAGTTGAGCTCGAGATATATTGGACCCTTCGAAATCTTGGAAAGAGTCGGAGATCTAGCATACCAGCTAGCTTTGCCACCGAATTTATATGGAGTCCATAATGTGTTCCATGTATCGGTACTAAGGAAATATGTACCAGACTTGAAAAGATATTGGATTTGGAACCCATTCAATTAAAAGAAAACCTCACTTATGAAGAACATCTAGTGAGAATTTTAGACAAGAAAACTCAAGAGCTGCGAAATAAAGAAATCCAGTATGTGAAGGTGTTATGGAAAAATCATGCATTCGACGAAGTAACTTGATAAACAGAGGAGGAAATTCAAAGGAAGTACCCCGAGTTGTTTGAGAAACAAGATACGTAAGTTTCTGTTTTGAGGACAAAACTCTATTTAAGGTAGGTAGATTGTAAGCCCCAATTTTCCTTGTATTCAAGCTTAGCTTTGAGGGCCGAATTGGAAACCGAAACCCTAAACCGGAATAGCTAGGGTTAGCAAGAAACCTAGAAACCTAAGTCTGGCTCTACCAAGAATAAAACCATAAATCTTTTGAGAGCAAGTTAATGTAGAGTATAGTTCTAAAGAATATATTGAAACATAAAAAGATCAGTTTTCGGGAAATTATCTGTTTCAAACCTAACCGGGATCTGTTTCGGAAAACCATCCCTCGGGACTTGAAATTAAAAAAATATTCCAGAATACTGACTAAGACCGGAATTTAATAAGGAATTCAAAAATATATTTCTGATAATTTTTGATTTATAAAAATTACAGTTATAACCTTTATATCGTATTTTATTTACTAACCGGCAACTTAATTGTCTAATCTACTATCAGTACTATTCACAAGTACAAGCCCATGACCTACTCACACTCACAAACCATACCCCTACTCTTACATCCTTATAATCAAGCCTTACCTTATATATATATCACATTCCTTACATTTACTTTTCCAATACATATTATTACACTTTTAATTTGAAAAATTTGTGCAAAAATTATTTCTGTCCCTCTCCTCTCCTCTCCTCTATGGCCAGTGCATACCCCTCTCCATTCCCTCTCAATTGTTTTATTTTTCCTTCTTTATTTTAATCACACAAACCCTAACTCAACTTCCTATATATATATATATATATATATATATTCTTTTATGCATTCTTTTCTCTTTCTTCATTTTCACTTTTACAAAATTTTACAAACTCTCTCTTTTCTCTGAAGCTTACCGTGACCTCCTGCACACACCCCCACCCCCATAACCCAAACAACAATTTTTCTTCTTTAACTTTTCTTGTTCTAAAGCCTAAATAGGTATAGATCTAAATTATACTACCATAAAGACATATAATGGCTATATCATTCATGTGTGGATTCATAAAAATCCCTATGAGCTTCATGCTAGGGACATGAAACCACTAGAACATGATGATCAAGCCATCACAAGTTGTGGATCTTGTGATTAAAGCTTGAGTTTTCCTCATAATCATAATATATGTTCATATAGTAATTAATCCATGTAGGAATCTTGCTACCACATTATTGTCATAAGTAGTATACTTCATTTCATGCATTTAACATAATCACTACACTTAGATCTAGCATTTAAACATTTATTCTCTTACATGATATTGTAGATCTCATGCATTTATTATGTTTAGGATGAGTGAATGGTCATAAATATCTTATCTTATGTAAATGAATGTTTTATTACTTCTAAAAGATAGGATATTTATGAAGATGAGCCAAAAAGCTCAAGAACAAATTTGGTTTTATAAAAACAAACTTTTATAAATTCGGATGGAAAATGAATTGCATTTTGAAAACCTAGTTTTCAACTCCAAAACATGATTTTTATGTGAAAAATGAAGAGATTATGGAATAGGTAATAATAGGAAATGATTTTTGTAAGTTAATGGTAGATCTAGTAAGAGAAATTTGTTAAGCAATAAATATTTACAAGATAGAAAAATTTGATTTTAGGATAGTTACATGAAATTCGTAACTAGGAAAAGAAGATATGTAAACACCTATTTTTCAAACTCAAATGGAAGTTTTATTAAGGAAATGAAATCCTTAGGGGATGGTAATAATGGAGTCTTAAATTTTAAAGTATCAAATGAGTTTTCCTCAAAGAAATTACTCAAAAACTATTTTTACAAAATTTGGATTTAGGAATAGCTAATATATAAACACTTGTTTACAATATGTAAAATGAGGATTTAATGTTGAAAAATGAAACCTTAAGGAATAGATATGGTAAAGACTTAATTTTAGCAAGAATAAATAGATTTTATTAAGGAAAATCTCTAAATCAAGTGTGGTTGGTCAAGAACACAAAAATTGAACTTACTAAGTTAAGTATTCATGATATCTTGTAAAGTAGAAATTTTCAAAAATATTTTCTAATAGAAGATCATCATGAATATGCATATAGGAAGCTCATAACATATCATTCATGATAGTGATTTGTTGTTATTGCATGCATATTTGGCATGGATAGTAGAAATATCATAATTCCTCACAAAAACAATTTTGAAAATGGGAATTCGGTTACTGACCAGATCTGTTTGGATCTTTTCGAGACTTAAAATTTTGCAAAATTTATATACTATATTAGAATTAGATAGATCTTTCTAAGTAGATAGGAATTGATATATAATTTGCGAAATTCCGAGTTAAAATGACCAAATTATGGCCATTTTAAGTTGAAATTTCCATTAATAACGTGAATTACGAACTTAATAGTTTTTATGAAATAAAATGGATTAGATATGAGTTGAAATACTCATTTGGGTATTTCTTTCGTTTAGGTGACTTGGATTAAGGATTTAGTACCACCGAATTACTATTACTAAGAGACGGTGACTAATTACCGAGTAAGTATTACTTTCTAATTTTATTTCTTGCTTGTGATTGTAGCAAATAGTTGCATTAGATTATAAGGCAAAAGATAAAATGGAATTGCGTGATGGGAATTATGGGGGATTATGTATGTTTATTGTTGAGTTGAGAAATGGTATTAAGAATATCGGAATCGGGTGATTAACTTATACTTGTGTTAGAGTATTATAGGAGTGCTTGTCTGCGAAATTGTTGATCACCTAAGAAAATGGTATTAATAAATATTCGGATTGATAAATTAATACGAACATAATCACTTCACGACGGGGATGGAGCGTTAGCATTTGTTGGTTACCTGTGATCCTTAAACGGCTAAAAGTTGGTTGATCATGATCCATAAACGACATAAGATGGTTATTAGTGATCCATAAACGACTTATCAATTCAATGATAATACCGCAGTATTCGTTAATCTGCTAACCCCGAATGGAGGGCGTAAATCCATTCATATATGATTTCCGACTGATCATATGATTGTTTGTTCATGTGATTGATGCATTCCATACGATTGAATAATTAACTTGATTGATTGATTGATTTGTTATAAATGTCTTTATGGAAGTATTCACTCATGAAGCTAGTATAGCTTACGCCCCCACAGCTTTTTCTTATTGCAGTATACCTATATATGGTTAAGGCCGAGGCATCCTACCGAGCAGGTACAAAAATTAGGAGTTTCCATTAGAAGTTTGCGTTTGGTTTTGTGTAGACTTCCATAGGAAACCCTATTATTTATCGGATCACTGTAAAAGACTGTCATTTTGCGAGGAAATGCCCCTAGAACTTTTGTAATTAATCATGTGGACTTATGGTCTATATCTTGATGCTTATAATATGCTAAATTAAACTATTTATCTCCATTGGTTCATGTATTCTATTATTGTAAAGGTACGCCTTACATCTGTATGAGACTTTGGAACGATTCTGGTAACAATTTCTAAGTTTATATAGCTTGCGGCGGACTATTATGTTTAGACTACCCTTTGGGGCATGAGAAACACTTCACTTTTATTTTTATTTTTTTTTTCAACACCAGTTCTGCATTTATAATCTCTTTATATTTTTCAACTATCAAGTCTTAACCATACTCTTCATTATTTTTTAACTTATAAACCCCGATCCTTCTCCTCTCCTCTCATTACTGGTTCAATTAAACTCCTCTAATGTACCATTTTTCAGATATAATAGCTTATAAGCTGAAGAGGATTGAATAGCATCAACCTGAAAGATTAAAAACTTGTCAAAGTGAGGAACCTGTGCGCTGGCCTTCAACGTTGGCAGCATATATACCGTTGGCCTTTGTATATACGTCGCTAGCATAGGTAGTTAAGCTGCTGGCCTTCAAAGTCACAGAATTGAGTTTTCAAAGGCTGCCAACCTTTATAATGGAGGCTACCAACTTAGGATTTTAGGCTGCCGGCCTTTCTAGACGACAAACTTGTTTTATTTTATGTCTTTTAGTTGTCCTATGTATTATTATTTATAGGACTTCGTTCTTATTCTTGAACATATGAGCTGAAGATTATATTTTCTTGAGAGTTTTCTCATTGTGAGAGTTCTCATTTTGGTTCTTGTGATAAGAACTGAATCTTAATAACTTTGATCCTAATTAAATTAATTAGGATCAAGTTCTGTCCTGATGACTGTGGTTCCAATTGGCAGGTTTAGTAGAGTCAAGTTTCAATTGCATCATTTGATAACTTTGGTTTCAATTGTGTGTTCAATTAGGTTTGAGTTCCTATTTGCTTGTTTCAAAACGATTCTAAGGTTCGAATTCCATCAACATTTATTGGGTCTTAGGTTTCTACACCTAAGGTTCGCATGATTTGATATCAAAGTATCCAAGTTTGCCTCATAAGCACTTGTCTAACATGACATGGAATAAAAGAAAAATTAGGAAATATAATGATTGAAACATTATTTGTAAAAAAAAATCCAAAAAGTATTATTCGTAAAATCATAAGTATCTTATTTAAAACGAAAAAGGACATCAATAAAATAAAAATAATAATATTAAACTGCTATCATGTATAGTATATTAGATTGATTTATTAGCTATGGCTTTTTCACTCTCATTTCTTAACAAATTTAATAATATTTTATGTTGTTCATATTTTGGTCTAAATCTAATATAAATGATAATTATAAAAAGAAAAAGAAAAGAAAAAAAAAAATAAAGAACCCATTATTTTCCTCTTCATTATATATTCTCTTTGCACCTTAGGGTTGGAAAGGGGTGGATATGAAAGGAAAGTGATAGAAATGGACAAAAATGTGTTTGGCAATTTCAAATTATTTTTTTTTCTAAGTTTGGATAAAAATCAACAAAATGAGATTATAGAAAACAAAGATGTATTAATGTATTGTTTAACTCCATTTTCTTTATTAATCCCTACCAAATAATACAATAAAAGTATTTCATTCCAGTTCCACTTATTTCTTCATCTATATATATATATATATAGGAAATAGAAGGAGACATATTTGCTTTGCTTTCATTTCCTTCTTTTCCTTTCTACCTTTCAACCTATTCCTATTCCGACTCCATTAATTTGCCAGAGTGTAAATGTAACGACAGGAGATAAAGATAAGTTCCGATTGCAATCGTAACGGTGCCAATCTTAATTGCATTCTCATTAATCTGTTTCACAATAGATATTGCATTAAGAATACAACAAACAGCGGACTAGATCCACGTATGCTCATGAAAATCGGGGCATTAAACACAAGATTTGATAAAATGTGTTACAAAGTATCCTTATTTTGCAGCAATAATGATGATGATGATGATGATGTAATAATACTTTGAGATAATTCTGGGAAAAAACACTTTAGGAAAGGAATGACCATTTATAGACCCAGAAAAATTAAAGGAAAAACATCAGATACATTTAATTGAAGAGATGATGATGATGATGATGATGATGATGATGATAATCACCAAAAAGAAAAGGTTGAAAAGATCGACAACATAAACACTCTCTTTTATAGGTATTTTTCAGTAAGTTTTTAAGAACAAGAAACCTGACCTCTATAGCCAAGTGGATCATTGTTCCAAATGATCATACGGTAAACTGAAGCAAAACAACAATCAGTTTCAGAAAACAAAAATACAAATATAAAAAAAAGAATGAAAAATTGAATAAAGCAAATAAAGGAACAACAGGAGATAAATAAAAAAAATAAATATATATATGTATATATACATATGAATACAGGAAGGTAAGAGATTTTTTTCTTTAGAAAAAACAAAAATGAAAAGGTTAAAGGAAACATGTCTCAATCTCCAAAATTGTAGAAACAATGCACTGAATGGCACAGCCCTTGAAAATGAAGAATTGAGGTTTTCTTCTAGCTTCTTGGTTACGAACCACTCAGGCACTATATATGTATGTCAATCCTGATGGCAAGACAGAGAAGCCTTATTTGTAAGATTAAAATTAGAAAAGCATTACATATGGAACTTGAGGGGAAAGTTGGGAAAAAAAAAAAAAAAAAGGAGCAATAAAGAGAAATTTTGATCAAAATCGGGAGTGTTTGGTGCCCATACGGAAGTGGAATTAATAATAAGGCACTCCTTACTTCTCCCTTCTTTCAATATCATATCAAATAGACGCACGAAAAATGGAGAAAGCAGAGCGGTAGGATTACAACATAAGTCACCATTATATAGAAAAGGTCTAACGGGATCGACTTTATTCTGCATATACGTGTCAACCTCCTATTTCTTGATACAGTGATATTTTACGTTTTCTTAGTGATTTGCGATACGGACGAGAGAGCCCAAAGCCCAACATCGTACTTATACTATTTTATTTATTCATTTTTCCTGGAATTTTAATTTTACATATTAAACCCTCCCATCCCATTTATATTTTGTTTTACCCAACTGGGCTTTTAGGTTGATAGCCCAAAAAAAGAGAAACTGGGCTTTCAGGTTTATCTATTATATCTTTTACTTTTACTTGGTGATCATCGGCCAATCTTAAAGTTCGTTTTGGAACCACTTCCTTCCTGACGTTATTGCCATCCGAATAATTAATTTAAATTTTCTCTTTTTCTACCTAATTTTTAAATCTTTTTATTTTCTATGATCTATGATTTTTTATTAATAAAAAAATAATTGTACTTTCACTTTAAAAATAATATCTTTAGTTACTGGTTTATTTGTTTTTTTAAGCAGGATAAAAATTTTGGATGGCTTCAACTAGTAACCATCTCAAAAAGTAGAGCATCTCATCCCTTGTTTTTCTGAGTTCTAGACTCTAGTACACTATACCATTTTTAAAATGGAGTATATCAACCTAACAATAAGGTCCTAGAGTTGGCAAAGGGGATTGAACATTGATCTTGCTCTTTTGACAGTTTAAGGCCCGCCCTTACCAAGTAAGCTAATCTTCACTGGCATTTACTAGTTCATAAAACTATTCAATTAATCTTCTAGAAAAAAAAAAAAAACTATTCAACTAATTAAATTTTATAAAAATACATTAAGAATGAAAAATGACTACCCTTATCATATATGCTCCGTAACTTTCCATAATTTTGTTAAATATAATTAAGTTCTTGATGTCACTAACATAAAGAAAAAAAAAAAAAGAAAACGGAAAATATCTCTTTTGTAAATTTGCATAGTTTTATAAACTAACCTTTAAGTAAATAATTTCACTAAAAATTTTTCATAAAATATATTTTAAATTCTTAAATCAACTTTAGTTCATTAAAAAAAGTTCCATGTTTATAAATTATCTAAAACGTTTATGAAGTAATGTAAATATGCATTTTTTACATTTCATTCTGTATAGCCTCACAATAAATGATAGTACTTATAAATCATGGTAGCTCTTCATATGTTTTATAAATCTACTCTAGAGTGTGTAAAAGAGTAGAGCATCTTTAACCATAGGTTATTTAAGGAGTTATTTAAAGTATTATACAACTCTCTTTATTGAGTAACCGTTCACTTTATCCTTAAGTTTTTTTCTATAGACTTAGCTATTTTTCTTTTTTGAATTAGTGGATCCCGTATTATTTTTCTTAAAAAAAATTATAACAAATATTTCGATATTGCACAATTTATCCTTAAGTTATTTCTAAAGATGTAGCCATTTTTAAAAATTTGTGGGTCCCATTTTATTTTTCTTAAAACAAAACTGATGATAAACTTTTTGATGTGGCACATTTATTTTAACCCAAAGAAATTAGATAGAAAGAAGGTTGTTTCACTAAGTAACTTTCCAATAAACTTACTTTATTACTTAAGAGAGTTGCTTGCCAAAGATCCATGCTTAGTAGCTTGTAATGAAAATGCTTTCAGTTAATAATTTTTTTTTAATTTGTGGATCCCATATTATTTTTCTTAAAAAAAAATTCTAACAAACTTTTTGATGTTGCACACTTTATCCTTAAGTTATTTCTAAAGAATTAGCCTTTGAAAAAAAATTGTGGGTTCTATATTATTTTTCTTAAAACAAAACTAATGATAAACTTTTTGATGTGGCACATTTAATTTAACGCATAGAAATTAGATAGAGAGGGGGCTATTCACCAAGTAACTTTCCAATAAACTTACTTCATTGCTAAAGAGAGTTGCTTGGCATATAGCTCCATGCCTTGTAGCCTATAACAAAAATGCTCTTGGTTGATAATTTTACTCCATGATGAAAAAATTTGCAAATGCTTATTAGCAAACAAAAGTTTGGTTTATAGAATTTACATTTATTGTTTCTCTTATACTAATTCTACACTTTGTGTGGATCCTTATGGGACAAAATTATATTGCGACAAGCCACAATGAACCTAAGTGGACTTAAGTACAAATGGGTACACCAAAGAAATGAAATTTTTTTGAGGATAATGTCACAAATAATATCAGAACTTTGGCAAAATATGTAATTAGGTACATAAACTTTAAAGTTGATCAATTCTGAAAAACTTTAAAATTAGTCAATTTATCATCTAAAAGAACTTGACAGATGTATTGTTGGCATAAGTGAAAAGTTCTTTCTGGTATTAAATTGATCAATTTCAAAGTTAAGGTACCTAATTATAAATTTTGTCAAAATTTATGTACTATTCGTGAACATTAACCCTTTGTTTTATAAGTACTATCAAGGCATCTAAAAGGCCCCAAAATGTCATATGATTTTTTTTGTTGATATGTTATGTGTTTTGTGCTTAATGTTACTCTTAAAACTCGTTGATATGCTTGGTTGTACAATTTTCGGTAATTTTGTGATCCCTATACATGAATAGAGATTGCATAAGCTAAAATGAGTACCTAAATAAATGAAAATTGCTTCTCATGGATATCTTGTCAAAATCATGTTGTTTCCTGCTTATTGTTGCCCATTTAACTTGCTCAAGTGGTAATACATGCATGAGGAAGTGTTTAATCAATTATTGTCCTGAGAGAGTAAACGCCATTGCAGATGCGTTAAGCCACAAGGCTCATGGAGAAGTTGTTGCCTTGCTCACAAATCAGAAGGAGTTGATAAAAGGATTTGAGAAGCTGAGCATTGAATTTACGGGACAAAGTGTGGAAGCGGAGATAGTTAATCTAATATTGGGACCAACTTTGGTAGAAAGAATTAAAGAATCTCAACGTTATGATGAGGAGATACAAAGCATAAAGAGGGAAATACAAGAAAAGAAGTTTATTGATTTCATAGCCGACGATGATGATGTCGTAGGAATAAAAGGACGACTTTGTGTGCTTGAGGATAAGGAAATAAGAAAGGAAATTATGAGCAAAGCTCATAACTCAAGATATATGGTACATCCAGGAGGAACCAAAATGTACCAAAATCTCAAGAATCATTATTGGTGGGATAGATTGAAACAAGATGTAGCCGATTATGTGATGAAGTACCCAATTTTCCAAATAAGTGAATATAGAGCATATCACGCCCCGAAGGGTACCATAAACGTGGCAGTCCGCCGTACACAATATTAAAGCCTAAGAATGACCACCTCAGTCACGCGAAGGCTTTTATACTATGTACAAGGCGTCTAATACATAAAGGAGACAAATCGGAATGATACATTTTATGTTGATACAATTGAGTAACAATGTAAAGGAAATATAATCCACTATACTCCAAATACAAAACACTATATTTCAAAATACAGTTCATCAAACTTCAATTACATTTATCCCAAGACTTCACTACATAAAACTATTACAAGGCAACTCGTAAAGCTTAGCCAAAAACTTCAAGCATTCTTATATCTTGCCGGAATCCCGAAGTCATTCCCGGCTTCAACCATCTCGGTCCCCACTTAACATACTTGGAATAACCTGCTCATTTAAACAACTATTGGGGTATAAGCTACACTAGCTTAGTGAGAATTCCCTTAATTCCGTACCATAACAAACAAGTTATTAATCAATCATATGCTATGCATGAACAAACGTGAGCAAGCAATTATGCATGGGTAACCGGAACCCACACACAGAACGGATTTACGCCCTCCGTATCTTGGGTTAGGAATGGTATTGAGTCTACACGACCGCTGCTAGTCCCCAAGCCCTCGGCTCTTAGCACTCGACTCGGCTAGGCTCATCCAAGGATGCATCCACATGCGCCTTAGTACCCCAGAATGAGCTCTGGCACCGGGCTCGTTATTCAAACGAGGCAATCAACGGACCATACCGATCGACCTGCGTAGGAGTAGCATGCTACCAAATGCAATATGTCCGATGCGATGCATGATCAATTTTGCCTAGGTCAAAATATTTATACATTCTTTAGAGTGACCAGGCAATATCATACACATAAATAATATGAACCGTAGTTATCCAATCAAATCGTGGTTTCGATATGCTTTAGTATTCCTTGGCATACATTCATCACAGTCTCATCATATATCCCATCCCCATTCATATCGATTTTTATCTTGTTCCTAAAATTCTAATGCGACTAATTACAAGCACAATCAAGGTAACAAAACAAGGAGAAAACTCACTCCACCATTGGATCATCGGTCTTCTAGTAATAATAATCCGGTGGTAGGGAATCGTCGAACTCGGGATAACCTAAAAAGGAAGAAATACTCTAATCAGTATTTCAACTCAAACTAATCCAACGACTTCATACGAACTTATCAAATTCGTAATTCGCGTCCTAAGCGGGAATTCCAACTTAAAACGGCCATAACTTGGTCATTTTAACTCGGAATCTCGCAAATTTTATATCGATTTCTATCTACTTCGGAAGAGCTTTCTAGATACGAAGTTTAAATCAAGTTTTAAAAATATCTAAGCCTCGGTATTGAGGGATCAGATCTGTACAGCGGGTTTATCGATTCCAAAAATGCGGTTTTCATGAATGCATTTGAGATTTCTAAGTATAAAATGATACTAAATGCAATGGTAATGATTTTCCCTATTATGAATGCCATGATGTGATCTTTAATGGGTCTATGTTCTTATAACTTTTTAGATTTAAAGAATTTGAAAACAAACTTTTCTTAGAAACCATTTTCTACCAATGTCTAGTAAGTGAATTTACTACACTTGACCACATCTATATTTTATAAGGATTTTCTTTAGAAAAACTCCACTTTGTTTAAAGAAATTTTGACCCTTATATTAGTTATATCCTAAGACCTTTATTTCTTTAATAAAATTCACATTTATAAACTTTTAAGTGGGTCTTTTACTATGGGGTTTCCAAAAATCCGAATTTACAAAAGTCCATTTTCAAGTTGATTCCTTTAGGGAAAATATATTTTATACTTGAAACTTTAAGTATCTATTATACCTATATCCTAAGGACTTCATTTGTTCAAGAAAATATCATTTTTGAAGTTGGAAAAATAGTGTTTTCTAACCTTACATCCATTATTACGAATTTGGTCTACATGACTTTTAACCCAAAACTCCTATGGACTTCATTTCTTGTTTCCAACATTTTCTTTAGTAGAAACTCCTTTAGACTCATGAAAAATACTACTAAACATTATCTATTACCTATAGGCTTCATTTCTCTTGTAAAATATATATTTAGAAGTTGATAAAAGTGTTTTTATCCTAGGTTTACAAAGTCATCCGAATTTACACAAGTTCATATTTTGAAAAGTGTTTTCCTTTTTGACTTTATTAACTTATCTAACCATAGATCTACATACTAGGAAGGTGATTTACTAAAGACAAAAGCATTAAAGACTATTAATGCACATAAACACAAAATAATAATGAGATCTTAAATGCCTACATGAATATGAGTAGCAAAATGGTAAATCTATTATTTCATATGCTCAAATGAGTTTTGAAAACATAAAAACTATATTTTTATAAAAGATCTTTTGCTTAAAACACTTTTTGATGGAGAAACATAAAGCTTTTGGCATGAAAGCTCCTTTAAATGGTAGATCTACTTTGTAATGGTTCGGTATTCTTGTTTTGATCTTTCCTTGACCCTAGCAAAAGCTCATGGGGTCCTTTGGTTGGAAATATCCAAGAATCACTTAGCCATAACAAAGATCTAAAAGTGGAAGGAGGTAAAAGCATACTTACTTGAAGTAAAATAGGAGATGGAATGAAGAAATGGAAGTTTTGTGTGTGTGAGGGAGACAAAATGTCACGCCCCAGAGGGTACCCTAAACGTGGCAGTCCGCCGCATACAATATTAAAGCTAATGAACGACAACCGTAGTCATGCAGGAGCTTCGATATTATATGCAAGGCGTGCTTCCAAGATAGTAGGAGACTCATAGGGGTGTTACGTTTCAATAGATAGCAAGAACAAGCATAGATAATCATAAGTTCTTCATTTCATCATACAAAAGTACATCTTCTTAGGGGCATTCCCCCGTCTTAAGGTCTTTGATCAACAATACTATTCATCAAAATAAACATATCTACTACATAAGTCTACTATAGAGATTTTTCCTAGAAGTCTATGTTCAAAACTAAAAATACATAAACTTCCTCCAAAAACTCCTAGTAGCGTATGCTCGTACCTGGCATACGGGGCTCCTCGGGGCCAACCAAAGATAATCATACTGTAATAGAAAACTATAAGGGTATAAGCATGACTAGCTTAGTGAGATAATTCCAACTATAAGACATTTCCCAAAATTCAGCCAAGTATTTTAATCAAAACATATGAAAATGCATCATCCATATGAACATGTAAGATACACATGATTAACCGGAAATCAAGTGTAGCATGGATTTAACGCCCTCCATGACAAGGGTTGGGTGGTTACAGGCCCATACGACCATCAATATTAGCAGATTTACCGGCTCCTGCTTGCCCTGTAGACTTTCCGGCTCCTACTAGCCATCACGTAGACTTACCGGCTCCTACCAGCCACCACTACTCTTTCCTCGTTTCCCCACACGAAGAAAAGTAGTGAACAAATGTAATTCATGTATATGATATGCATGAGTAATTTCAAGTTATCATTTGGCCATATAAGTTGAATTCATATTAAAAGTGATCAACCATAACTTCATCATATCAATACATAAATCACACTTTATTTAACACTTCGTATTTCGATATTCTTAACCTTCGTTCAACAATTATTTCATAACAAAGGTTCATTTATATTTTTCCTAGCTTTCTAATGCTACTAATTACAAGCACAAACAAGGAAATGAACTTAGGAAAAGAATTAACTCACTCCATATCGGTGGATCTAATCGTAGTAGTCCTCCGGATAGATGATCTCGGGTCCCTCGTCACCTAGACAAGATGAAATACCCAAAATAAGTCTCTCATAAGACTTCTATTCTTGAAGATTCTAATCTTTTCTTAAAATCGCGGTAAAATCGTATAAGGGGAAATTCCAACTTAAAATGGCCATAACTTGCTCATTTTAGCTCGGAATTTCGCGTATAATATACCGTTTTCTACCTACTCGAAAAGATCTACGCATTTCTAAACTTATTTTCATGAAACTAGGTCGTTTGGGTTCCGAAAAGACAGCGGCCAGATTCGCCACGAATTTATGAAACTTGTTTTCCTTCTTTGCAAACAAAGCACTTTTGAAGAGATAAATATTTCAAATATTTTGTAAACTTTTTGAAAGGTATATACATATATGTAATGACTCATAACAAATGTATGAAGTAAATGAAGTTGTCTCAACTAAGGTGTTAAAAGACTTTGAACTTGAGATTCTATTGATTATTTATTTTACTTTTTGAAAGGTCTTGAGTTATTGAGATGAATATTCTTTTTCTAAATGTAATTTCTTGTAATTTCTTTAAATTCCTAAGGTGTGGTTTTATTTCCAAAACTTGGTTTCAAAGAGTAATGACAATTTTTGTTTCTTGTAATGTAAAAGGATATTTCTTGATGAAAAATAAGTTTTCACAAAACCTTTTATGAAAAATCATTTTCAAGTATGCTCCAAGAAAATCTATTTCCTTCATTTATCTAAAATGAACCTTTAGTTTAAGAAGACACTTCTTTAAATTTTTGTTGAGACAAAAGCATTATGTTCATGCATGAATATGAACCATAAGCTATGAAAATATGAAAAGAACATAATAATTTAAAAGAAAAGCATATCAAGTATTGGGACCTTAGCTTCATCAAGGTACCCCGGGACTAAGAAAAGACTAGTCCCGAAAAAGAAAGAAAGGATTGTTTTGACTTGATGAGGACAAGTCTAAGACTAGAATGACTAGTCTTAAGAACAACTTTGAAATAAATAAATTACGTGAAAGATAAATAAATTGCAAGACAATGAGCTTATATGCTCAAAATAATATATATAGCTATTAGATATATTAGATAGTAAAGAACATGAAGAAAAACATAAAGGAAATGTAAGAAACATAAAGGAAAATGAAGAGATTGATATTATGAACAAAAACAAAGTATGAATCTAATGTTGCTTTCTTAACCTTCATGGTTTTTAGAAAACATACACTAAGCTCATACTAAGTAGATGAACATGAAGAATTCTTGAGAATTTCTTACCTAAAGAAGCTAAACTAAGAGGACTTTCTTGAAGAACTCTTGAGAGGATTTGGAGAGAAATTTTAGTATAGTAACTTTAGAGATGAAGAAGTGTGAAAGAAGTGAAGGTATGAAGGGGTATTTATAGGAAAATATGGGAGATTATTTGTGTTATTTAAATAAATGAAAACAAAATAGATGGATGCATGAATGGGGGTGGCCGGCGCCATTTTTGGGGCATGGGGAAGATCAAAAATTAATTTTCTTGTCTTTTGATTAATTAAAGTAAGAAATGAAAGATGTGAAATTGTATTGGAAATGAAAATGTGTAAGAAAGGTGTATGGCTTGTAAGAATAGGTTGTAAGAAAAAGTAGAGATAGATGAATAGTGTAGAATAGTAGAAAATAGTGTAATGTAAAAGTAGACATGACAATTTAATACGGTAGTAAGAAAATATATAAAAGCGATATCTGATATTTTTAGTTGTCGAAAAATTACGAAATTGATATTTTTGGAAATCTTATATTTTTACGAGTCTAACGGTATATTCGGAATAATTTTCCTATTCCGGGCTTCCGGACACGTTTTTCAAGAATCATGTCCGATCGGGTTTAAAGGACACTTAAAATTCTTCAATCTGATATTTTTACGCAACCTATGACTATTACGAATTATTAGGGCAAACTTTTCCAACTTCGTGTTCTAGGGCTAGAGAAAACGGTAATGCCGGAGTTTAAGCGGTCACGATATACTAGGGTTTTGGTTGACTTAAGAGTCCGTTTGACTCTCGATTAGGGTTTGGGTTTCAAATTTGGAACCGAATTTATTGGCAGGAAAGAATATGCGGTATTCTATGGGTATAGTGCTAACCTGATCCGAGTTGCATCTTTGATCCTCGCTTCCTTCCATGGCAAAGGACTCCAGCTCCTCATCACTAGCTCCTTCATACACTCCATATGTGTGAGGGTTGTGGACTGGATTTCCAGATGTAGATGTCCTTGAAGAACCTCGATTCCTTTTTCCTTTGTTGCTTTTATTCCTATTATATCTCTTCCTCTTCTTCCTAGGTAGATCCAGCGAAGCAACATGCAGATTATCCAGTTCAGGGCATGTTTTAGCTAAATGTCCCGCTTTTGTGCAAAAAGAGCATACGTTGGTGGTCTTTTTGGGACACTTCTCAACTTTGTGACTGGGGTCCCCACAGAGGTAACACTTGAATTGAAGTCGTGGACACCATATAGGGTAATGCTGCCCCTTACATTTCCAGCATTGTAGCTTATCCAAATTTATGTCTTCTTCCTTATTTGGGTCATCATCCAAGGGAAGTGTTCTGACATCTTGACTCGGGGTCATTGCAACATAGAACTCCATTTCCTTATTACTTCTTTCTTGCCTCCTCCTTTGAGCATTTTCTATTATCCGTGCTCTTTCTAGCAATCCTTGATAACTCCTGATATCCAATTCTTCCAATCGAGTCCGAAGGTCTTCTTTTAAACCATTCAGAAACACTTCTCTTTTGAGTTCCTCACTTTGCTTATATGATTCTGGAGCATATTGCAACAATCTACTGAACTCGGTTTCGTACTGTTCCACACTACGATCTCCTTGTGAGATATTAAGAAAATCTGAACTGTACTGGACTCTTAAGCTCATGGGAAATATTTTCAAAAACTCATATTTAAACATCTCCCATGTAACTGGAGGCGTCAACTCTCTTTCCTTAGAGTCCCACCATACTCGGGCATGTAAGCGGAGCATAAAGGTTCCATAATTGACTCTCAGATGGTGTGGTACTTCAAAAACATTAAGGGACCTCTCAATGTGTGCCAACCAATCCTCTGCCTCATCTGGTTTTCCAAAAACTCCGTCGAAATACTCGTTACACTTTATGAAGCATGGTAAGAGGCTTTGGTGGTATTGAGGTGATGGGGGTTCATCTTGCGTCGTTTCTTGCTCATATCTCACAGGTGTAGACGTTGAACTGACTTGAGTCTGTTGCATGTAGCCTCCTGTCTGACTAGTAAGCCGTTCAATCTCTATTGAGGCATTTCCCCCTTGGTTAGGTGGTTCGGGTATCGCTTGGTTCTCGGGTCCTAAAGGAGTCATGACGGGTTCTTGTTGTGGTTGGGTATATCTCCTACAATTTTATTAAGCTCAGGTGAAAATTCTAAATCTTTTATTACGTCTTAAGGCGGTAAAAGAAGCTTAAAGAAGCTTATCGGAAATACAGAACACGGAAATGCGGAAATAAAAACATATGTAAGAAATATTGAAATTCTACTGAAATCAAAATCGATAACAAAACTTCATAATATTCAAAACGAAATACATGAAATCAAGAGAAGATGTAAATCTTTCATTACAAAAGTTCAAAGAAAGGATGCAAAAACATGCATTGGAACTAATTCATGAACTAGATGATAAACCACAACATCGGTTTACATTTTCAAAACATCTTTGTTCTCTTTACTCAAAAAGTTATTTGCTCCTAACGCTCAACACGAGAGATCTATTGATATTTCTAGGAGACTGACTTCTTCCAAACAAGGGCAGCTGTCCAGCTGTTAATTCTTGTGGGGGCATCTACTCGCCTGGTGTCCCGGCTGTTTGCAGATGAAGCACTTTAGGGTTTTCTTTCCTGGACAGTCCACAACCTTATGCTCAGGATCTCCACAGAAGTAACACTTGTGCTTAAGTTGTGGACACTGTTTTAGATAATGACTTTCCTTGCACTTCCAACAATTGATCTTACGCCTCTTAAAAGGTTCATTCTTAACTGTTAGGCTAGTTGTCTTATACCTTCTGACTTTGGAGCTTGGACTAGCCATAACAGAAGGAGTCTCAATTCCTTGCATTGTCACTTGGTGGGGTCCTTCCACCTGAACCGGCACATTCCTAATAAGCGCTTGTTGTAAGAGGAGCTTTTGTGTATCCACCAAACACCCTAGAAGGTCTATGACTTGTTGCATTGGATCTTGTGGTGGTGGAGTGTCTCTCACTTGTTGTTCATCGGGAAGGTTAGTCGACGGTTGCACGTTCTCCTCAGGTAGTCTCCTAGAAACAGGACGAGACGGTCGTGTTAGTCTAATTATACTACTCACACGCTGCTTATGTTTTATAAAGAGAGTTATAACTTTTTATTTTCTTTAGACTTGTTTATTTAGAAAAACGGTGAAATCACGCAATTAATCCTACCCACCTAGTGGTCTCCTAGGTCAAAGGGGTTAATCTAGCATCTCTATCATTGGCTTGAACTAAAAGTCGTGTAAGGTCACTTACTCCTATATTTTGCAGTTGCTAGTATAAATTCGATCATCCCCTAAAAAATTTTCAATCTTCTTTCCTCATATGTCTGTTTCTATGTTCTTCAAAAGTCTCCAAGATAGAATTCAAATCCTTAATGATCGAAAGTCATACCTTAAAGGTCATTGAGCTAAATCTAGTTCTTCTTTACCTAAGGGTCATCTAACACTTATCTATTCATTTCTAAGATCATATCTTTAACACCATTCTCCTAAAGTTCCCACCTAATTCCCAAAACCTTGTTGCTCTGATACCAACTAAACTGTCACGCCCCGAAGGGTACCCTAAACGTGGCAGTCCGCCGTACACAATATTAAAGCCTAAGAATGACCACCTCAGTCACGCGAAGGCTTCCATACTATGTACAAGGCGTCTAACACATAAAGGAGACAAATCGGAATGATACATTTTATGTTGATACAATTGAGTAACAATGTAAAGGAAATACAATCCACTATACTCCAAATACAAAACACTATACTTCAAAATACAGTTCATCAAACTTCAATTACATTCATCCCAAGACTTCACTACATAAAACTATTACAAGGCAAATCGTAAAGCTTAGCCAAAAACTTCAAGCATTCTTATATCTTGCCGGAATCCCGAAGTCATTCTCGACTTCAACCATCTCGGTCCCCACTTAATTCTTGGAATAACCTGCTCATTTAAACAACTATTGGGGTATAAGCTACACTAGCTTAGTGAGAATTCCCTTAATTCCGTACCATAACAAACAAGTTATTAATCAATCATATGCTATGCATGAACAAACACGTGAGCAAGCAATTATGCATGGGTAACCGGAACCCACACACAGAACGGATTTACGCCCTCCGTATCTTGGGTTAGGAATGGTATTGAGTCTACACGACCGCTGCTAGTCCCCAAGCCCTGGCTCTTAGCACTCGACTCGGCTAGGCTCATCAAGGATGCATCCACATGCGCCTTAGTACCCAGAATGAGCTCTGGCACCGGGCTCGTTATTCAAACGAGTCCTCAACGGACCATACCGATCGACCTGCGTAGGAGTAGCACGCTACCAAATGCAATATGTCTGATGCGATGCATGATCAATTTTTTTGCTTAGGTCAAAATATTTATACATTCTTTAGAGTGACCAGGCAATATCATACACATAAATAATATGAACCGTGCAGTTATCCAATCAAATCGTGGTTTCGATATGCTTTAGTATTCCTTGGCATACATTCATCACAGTCTCATCATATATCCCATCCCCATTCATATCGATTTTTATCTTGTTCCTAAAATTCTAATGCGACTAATTACAAGCACAATCAAGGTAACAAAACAAGGAGAAAACTCACTCAGCCATTGGATCACCGGTCTTCTAGTAATAATAATCCGGTGGTAGGAATCGAATCGTCGAACTCGGGATAACCTAAAAAGGAAGAAATACTCTAATCAGTATTTCAACTCAAACTAATCCAACGACTTCATACGAACTTATCAAATTCGTAATTCGCGTCCTAAGCGGGAATTCCAACTTAAAACGGCCATAACTTGGTCATTTTAACTCGGAATCTCGCAAATTTTATATCGATTTCTATCTACTTCGGAAGAGCTTTCTAAATACGAAGTTTAAATCAAGTTTTGAAAATATCTAAGCCTCGGATTGAGGGATCAGATCTGTACAGCGGGTTATCGATTCCAAAAATGCGGTTTTCATGAATGCATTTGAGATTCCTAAGTATAAAATGATACTAAATGCAATGGTAATGATTTTCCCTATGAATGTCATGATGTGATCTTTAATGGTCTATGTTCTTATAACTTTTTAGATTTAAAGAATTTGAAAAAAAACTTTTCTTAGAAACCATTTTCTACCAATGTTAGTAAGTGAATTTACTACACTTGACCACATCTACATTTTACAAGGATTTTCTTTAGAAAAACTCCACTTTGTTTAAAGAAATTTTGACCCTTATATTAGTTATATCCTAAGGCCTTTATTTCTTTAATAAAATTCACATTTATAAACTTTTAAGTGGGTCTTTTACTATGGGGTTTCCAAAAATCCGAATTTACAAAAGTCCATTTTCAAGTTGATTCCTTTAGGAAAATATATTTTATACTTGAAACTTTAAGTATCTATTATACCTATATCCTAAGGACTTCATTTGTTCAAGAAAATATCATTTTTGAAGTTGGAAAAATAGTGTTTTCTAACCTTACATCCATTATTACGAATTTGTCTACATGACTTTTAACTCAAAACTCTATGGACTTCATTTCTTGTTTCCAACATTTTCTTTAGTAAAACTCATTTAGACTCATGAAAAATACTACTAAACATTATCTATTACCTATAGGCTTCATTTCTCTTGTAAAATATGTTTAGAAGTTGATAAAAGTGTTTTTACCTAGGTTTACAAAGTCATCCGAATTTACACAAGTTCATATTTTGAAAAGTGTTTTCCTTTTTGACTTTATTAACTTATCTAACCATAGATCTACATACTAGGAAGGTGATTTACTAAAGACAAAAGCATTAAAGACTATTAATGCACATAAACACAAAATAATAATGAGATCTTAAATGCCTACATGAATATGAGTAGCAAAATGGTAATCTATTATTTCATATGCTCAAATGAGTTTTGAAAACATAAAAACTATATTTTTATAAAAATCTTTTGCTTAAAACACTTTTTGATGGAGAAACATAAAGCTTTTGGCATGAAAGCTCCTTTAAATGGTAGATCTACTTTGTAATGGTTCGGTATTCTTGTTTTGATCTTTCCTTGACCCTAGCAAAAGCTCATGGGGTCCTTTGGTTGGAAATATCCAAGAATCACTTAGCCATAACAAAGATCTAAAGGTGGAAGGAGGTAAAAGCTTACTTACTTGAAGTAAAATTGGAGATGGAATGAAGAAATGGAAGTTTTGTGTGTGTGTGAGGGAGACAAAAGCTCACGGCAAAGGAGGGGAAATGGGGAGAGAAATGAGAGCTTTTTACACTTTGCAAAAGTTTGAAAGTGGAAGAATGAAGAGAGAGAGAGAAAAAGTTGTTTATATAGCATTTGAAATTAGGTTAAATGGAGCAAAATAAATTGAAAAACAAATTGTAGAATGGAGCTTGGGGGGGGGGGGGGGGGGGCATTTCACGCCAACCAATGCTTGTGGAGGAAGGGAAAAATTTGATTTTTTGATTGATTTAACATGATGTGAAGTTGTTATGAGATGTAAGGGAAGTTAAGGACAAAAGTTATGGAAAGAAGGAGTTGATTTGAGTGATGGTAAGGGTTAGACTTGTAGGGTAGGCTAATAGGTAGACTAGGTAGTACTTTATGAATAGTAGTGAATAGTTGACAAGACAATTTAATTTCCGGTAGTAATGAAATACGAATAAAAAGGCTATAACTGTATTTTTCATAGACCGAAAAATTATGAAAAGTATATTTTTGAAATCCTTATTTTATTTCGATTCAAATGAGTATTCATAAAGAAAGTTTTGAAATTCTAGTTCCAGGGCACGTTTTTCTATAAAGGGTCTCGGGATGACCCGTAATTGAAATTTTCTTAAAATATGATCTTTTCTTGGTTTGAAATATAATCGAGAACTATATTCAAAATTAAATTTTCTTACAAAAGTTCTAATTGGAAACCAGGAAAAGCCGGAATTAGTGCTTCTAAGTCTTTTTCACAAAGCTTGAGCTAAACTGATTTAGGGTTTCATTTTCCGGTTTTCGAAGTTGACTCGATTACTAGGAAACACGGGTATACAATATATAAAAAATATATATATATAAAATAAAATTGTGTAATGAATAAAATGAATAGTGCAAAAGACTAATCAATTACCGGTAGAAATGAAAATACGTAAAAAGGTTATAACTGTAACTTTTATAACCCGAAAAATTATATAACTAATATATTTGAAATCTCGTGAATTACGAGTCTAACGGTACTAATGATATATTTTCGATATCTCAAGCCCCGGGATAACGCTTTTCGAAGTCTGTATCCGAACGGGTTCGAAATGGATAAAAAATTTACCAATCTGATATTTTATACAAACTTATATTACTACAAGCTATTCTACTTATTTAAACTACACCTCGCCTCTAGGGTTAAGGGCTAGATTGCCGACTTACACTATTGTATTCCGGTTAGGGTTTCCGGATGACTTTCCGGTTTAGGTATTGCCAAGTTGGAAACTGAGATTTTCTGTTTATACAACGTATTTAGTTTGAGAATTATTTTAAATTTTATTTTTATAAGTACTTAATATCTCTTACTGCTTTTCAGAAATCCTGAATTGAATTATTATATCCGGAGTTATATCGGTAATGGTTACCCGATATGAATTCTTGAGTTTGAGTCAAGTATCGATTTTTGGAATGATTTTGGGGAAATCTTGATTCTTATAATTTGCTTTGAAAAAGGATCTTCATAGTGTTTTGTTTTCGTATTTATTTTTCCTTCGATTTAAAGGTTTTATGAACAATTGGTCAACTTAAGGATTATCTAATTTATTTATTTGTTTCTTGAATTCTTCCTTCTTAAGATTACGAGATTTAATTTCTAAACTCGTTCTATGATTCTTGGGAGTTTGATTTGATCGTTAGGCTTTATTGTGATTTCCGACTCTAGGATTATTAGTCTGGTTGTTTGGGGAATTTCCAAAGTCTATATTTATTATTGACAGATAAAGTTTTCTTAATCGTGCCAAAACCTAATTATGGAATTGGCCTTTGGTGATTTCCTGATCCTTCAAATTGTCATGTTATGGATTAACTTGCTTTTTAGCAAATTATCACTGTGTTTTATTTTTATCCCGATTTTTATGAATTATAGATTAGGTAAGCAGTTTATCTTACGTAATGATTTTTGGACTTAAGGACTTTTGTAGTCCTTATTTTATTTTAGATTTTCTCATGATTGAGAAATTTTTAGATTCGTTTGTGATTTAGGATTTGCCGAAATTCGGTTTTAATTTGGAGCAATTTTTAAGGTTTATTTCGAAGTTCATTTTGGAATTATTTACTGAAATTTTCTGGGGCTTACAGAGCACCAAAGGCCAAGAGGATTGATAAAACCTTTGCTGATATATAAGTAGAAATGGGATCAAATTTCCATGGATTTTGTTTGTGGATTACACCGGAAGCGATGCCATTTGTGTCATAATTGATCGATTAACTAAGTTGGCTCACTTCATATCAATCAATATGACGATTTCCATAGACAAGCTGACAGAGCTTTATGTAAGAAAGATCGTATGTTTACATGGAATACTAGCCGGAATCATATCAGATCGAGACCTAAGATTTGTGTCTAAGTGTTGGACTAACCTACAAGAGAGTATGGGGACAAAGCTATACTTTGGTACATCATACCATCATCAGACTAATGGGCAGTCAGAACGGACAATTCAAACTTTGGAGACACGTCAAGAGCATG
The DNA here is from genome assembly GCA_024138025.1 of Combretum micranthum. Classification (NCBI taxonomy): domain Eukaryota; kingdom Viridiplantae; phylum Streptophyta; class Magnoliopsida; order Myrtales; family Combretaceae; genus Combretum; species Combretum micranthum. Next base: position 497,681 of record JAMXBD010000517.1, read on the forward strand.
TGTCATGGAAGATGCAATATCCATTTGCCGCTAATTGAGTTGCCTACAACAATGGCTATCACTCGACGATCCATATACCCTACGAGTCATTGTATGGACAAAGATGTAGATCACCTTTGTTTCGGGATGATGTAGATAAGCTTGCAATTAGACCCGAACTAGTACAAGATGCAACGGATAAAGTAAAAATAACCCGACAAAGGATGAAGAAAGCTCTAGATAGACAAAAGAGTTGTGTTGATCAAAAGATAAGGACTTTGGAATCACAAATGGAGATCATATGTACTTATTGATAAATCTAATAAAGAGTATACATCGTGTGAGCCCACAAAGAAAGTTAAGCCCACAATACATTGGACTTTTTTAAGTGATAAAGCAAGTTGGAGACTTAGCTTATTGTCTAGCCTTACCAATTTGTCTGGAATACATAACGTGTTTCACGTCTCTGTGTGACATCTGACCAGGAACAAGTTTTGGGAGTTAGAACCAGTGCTCTTAAAGGAAAATCTCACCTATGAGGAACACTAGTACAAATCCTTGATTGAAAGATTCAAAAGTTGAGAAACAAGGAAATCAAGTATGATGGAGAAATCATTCCCACAATGAGACAACATGGGAAGCCAAGGATGAGATACGGCGCAAGTACCCGATTTTCGTTTGAAGCTTCAAGTGTGAATTTTCAAGTTTTAAGGAAAAAACTTTCTTTAAGGAGGGTAGGTTGTAAACCCCCAAAGTTTTGTGATCGGTTTAGCTTAAATCCTAATCGAAGGTCAATTAAAAATCCTAAAGTCAACAAAACCCTAGCTAAACGTACTAGTTTAAGTCCGACAATCTTGTGTTTGCAACCCTAAGAAAGTAAGTAAGAGATTAGTATGTAGAATAGTTCGTAATAACATAAGAAAGCTTAAAAAGATTAGATTAGTAAAACCGTAAATCGTTTTGAACCCGATCGGATATAGTTCTTGAAAAACGTGTCTTGGACCTAGAATAGTAAAAATATTCCGAATATACCATTAGACTTGTAAAAATATAAGGTTTTCAAAAATATCAGTTTTATAATTTTCGATAAGTAAAAATAATAGATATCACAATTATATGCGTATTTTCTTACTACCGGTACTTTATTAGTCATATCTACTTTATATTACACTATTCATTACTATTCTATACTATTCATTTATCTCTACTTTTTCTAACACCTATTCTTACACTCTATACACCTATTATTTTTACTTTTTATCTTTCTCATAACTTTATTTCACATCTACTTTACTTATTATTACATTTAATCAATAAAAATACAAAATTAAAACTCTCTCCTCCCTCTCTTCATTGTTGGCTGGCGCCCTTCTCTCCACCTCCCCCTCCCCCGGGCACCCCCCGGTCTCTCTCTCATTTTCTTATTTTCTTTATTTAAACACACAAAATTCACTCATCATTTTCCTATAAATACCCCCCCTCCTCTTTCACTTCTTTCACACAATTACTACCCACAAATTCACTATCAAAACTTTCCAAAATTTTCCTCTCGAAACTCTCTCCACGTACACTCTCAAAACTCTCTAAAAAACACTCTCAAACCACATTCTACATACACAAACCCCATTCACACATAATACTCCAAAAACCCTCTTTAGGTAAACTTTTCTTTACAATTTCTTCTTCCCATGTCATGTAACTTTACATGACCATGGTGTGAGTTTCCAAAAACTAAATATTATGGAAGCTACTATGTTCATATATTGTTCTTGTTCATGAATATCTATTTATATATTTATGTTGTTACTTTACCTTGTTCATATTATTATTGTTATTATATCTAACTAAGTATAATTATGTATCTATATATATATGTTCTTTAGAGCATATAAGCTCATTTGCAATTTATTTACTTTCATGCAAAGTAATTTATTTATTTCTTTGTTCGCAATTTATTTATTTCATGTTGTTTTAAGACTAGTCTCTAGTTTTAGACTTGTTCTCATCAAGTCAAATAATTTTCTTTCTTTTATTTTGTTTCTTTCTTTTTGGGACTAGTATACTTCTTAGTCTGGGAGCCTTGAAGAAGCTAAGACTCCCAATACTTGACTTTATTTATTATTTATGTTATTTTTCCTTGTTATTATTTCTCATTAATCATGCCATAAAGATTGTTGTCCAAATCTTTAAAGCTCCAATTATACTTTGACAAAATGAGATTTTATCACATAAGAATGGTTTTTTATGAAATGTAGAATCTATGGTTTAACAAAAGTAAATTTATTCTTTTTCAAACTTTGGGAAGAACTCACTACAATTTTAAAAGCTACTCTTGTTTTGAAAAGCTTTTTAATCATTTTTGTATTACTTTGTTATTCTAAAAGAAGATGACTTTTGATACTAAAATGGTTTCCATAAAAACATAATATAAGGTAACCCCATAAAAAGGGAATGAGAGTTTTCAAACCAAGATTTTCCAAGTAATGATCAAGAAAAAGTTGTATAGAAAAACTAATAGAAAAAGTGATGCCAATATTAAAAAATCCTAAAAGGAAAATAGAGAAATCTAATAGTATTAAAAAGTTTTTAAGAAAAATAGTAAGGCAAACATGAAATAATTCTTTAAAATCAAAGGAATCAAAATATTCATTAAAAAGGACTTACAAAATAGATTTCTTGTGAACTATGGTTGTTTACACTCTTAATTAACATTGTTTTACTCAAGAAATTTGGTTGGACAACAAACACTTGAGCATGGATGAAATATGAATGATATATCTATGAAAAAGGAATTTCTATACTATATAGATAACTAAGTATTTATCAAAGTAATTTTTGGATGGTTTAATGTATGAAACAAAATTCTTTTGGGATGAGAAAATTCGTAGTGAATCTGATCACCACTATTTCGGAGCCTAAATGAGCTAGTTTGATGAAAATAGTTTTAGAACCGGATAAATCTATTTGAATAGATAGAAATCGGTATATTATATGCACAATTCCGAGTTAAAATTACCAAGTTATGACCATTTTAAATTGGAATCATCTTTTATGCGAAATTTTTACATAGTTTTGACCAATTTCAAGAAAGTTATCAAGAAATGCTCATTTTGGGTATTTTTCTTGACTAGGTGATTCCGAGAAAGAATACTTGTATCCTGAGGATTATTTTGACTAAGTGGATTGTTTGAGCGACTCATCCATTTAGAAGAAGTGCCAACATGGCAACGTGAGTTTATTTCCTTAAAAAGGCTTTACTTGATTGTTCTTGTAGTTTAGTCTCATTACAATTAAGGATAGATAAATTGATATGTATGTAAAAATTTTGAAAGCATTCTAAGAATATCAAGATGAGAGTTGTTTGTAAATAATTGTTGTTTTAGTATAGTACTTGATGTGTATGAAATTCTATGGTCACCTTAAAATTACTAATAATGATGCTATGATATCTTAAATAAATTGATTCATGCATATCATGAAATCAGTCACATTGCATGGGGTTATTATCCTTGGGTGAAAAGGATAGTAGCACGATCGAAAGCAACACTTGGCGCTAATGATCGAAAGCGATTGCTTGACGATATGGAATCAAACCAATGCTTGGCGGAAATTCGAAGGCATACCTCAACTCGAGTAGGCTTTATATGCTTGGCGGTAATGACTGAAAGCATAACTTAACTAAACTACTTGTTTTGAGATTATACATCACCAAAACCTCGAATAGAGGGCATAAATCCATTCAATATATAGTTCCTAGAAAACTATATGCTTTATTTGCTCACATGTATGTTCCATTTCACTTGATTGCTTAAATAACTTGTTTGAATTTTACTATACAAGAAACTTACTTATGGAAATAATTCTCACTAAGCCTATTAGCTTATACCCCTATAGATATTTTTTGCAGTTTACCTATTGGTGGTTAAGGCCACATGGACCCTACAGCCAGGTATTATCCATTTTGGTTAAGGAATTTCTTTAAATGAAGTTTAGTGTTAGATACGATGTAAACTTCATAGAAAATCTCTTATAATAGATTTATAGTTATTTCGGAAGGGGAATGCCTCTAAGACTTGTAAGCCAATTATTATGAATGAATGAATATTATGAATCCTCTTTTCTTAATTTGTCATTGTATCTTCTTAAGCTTCATAATTCCATGTATGGTCCTCTAAATTTGTGAGAGCATGCCTTACACTTAATATAGAAGCTTTTGGGAATGACTAAGGTTGTCATACTTAAACTTTAATATTGAGTATGACGGACTATTACGTTTATGGTACCCCTTTGGGGCATGACAGCTGTGTTTGATCATTTCCTCTTCAAGGTGTGTTAAAGATTGTTCATTGAGCTGAAGAGGTGGCATCTTGCTCCTTGAGATTTTTCATATAAATAGAAATAGATGAAAATATAAAAATAGAGAATATAATGTTAATATATGACTCAACCAAGAATTTAGAATAAAACCACAAGTAGTAATGAGTCTATATATAATTTCAAACTCTAAAACAAAGTACTATAAATAATAACATATAGTAAAAATAGATTTTCATAATTAGTGTCAAAAGTTCAATGTATAGGAATTATTTAAACAAGACTTTAAGTGTATTAGAAAGACAATAAACAATTAAGCTTATGGTTAGAAAAAGATAATTTATGGATCAACCGTTAAGATTATTGTAAGCCTTTAGATTTTTTCAATAATATAAGCAAACCCTAAGAACCGGAAGTCAAACCGGAAGTCAAACCGAAACCTTAAAGCTAACCTAGTTCTATGTTTAGTCTATTGGATCTAGATCTGGCAATCCCGTATTCTTAAACCCTAGAAAACAAAATTGAAATAATTGTGGGAAATGGTTCGTAATAATATAGGAAAGCTTAAAAATATTAGATTCATAATTTTCTAGTGTCTTTCGGATCCGAACGGGATCAGTTTTCAAAAACCGTGCCCCGATACATCGGATAGTGAAAATATTCCAACAACACCAATAGATTCGTAAAAATATAAGGTTTTCAAAAATATCAGTTTTAGAATTTTTTGGTAATTAAAAATATCATATAGGCCATTTACGCGTATTTTCTTTACTACCGGTATTTTTATTATTTAGTTTACTATTCATAGTACTTTTCTACTATTCATTTCTATTCATCTATCTCTACTTTTTCTTACACTCTATTCTTACACACTACCATATCTATACCTTACAATTTACCTTCCCTATACAACTTTAATCACATCATACTTTACATATTACTTCTTTCATTATAAAACAAACAAAATAAATTAATTTTCCCCCCTCTACAAGCTAGAACCGACGCCCCTCCCTCTCCATCCATCCAATTTTAATTTCTTTTCCAATTTATTTAATTAAATCTAATTTCCACTCCAAAACTCTATAAATATCTCATTCCTCCTTCATTCTTTCACACAACTTATTTCCTACTAAAACTCTACCAAAATCACTCCATAAAATCTCTCTCAAATACTCTCCTAAATCCTCTATTCTCTCCATAAAACCATCTCCCACTTATTGCTACAAACCATTCCATTCCTCTTCTACAAATACATAAACCTTAGGTAAAAAAATCTATCTTATTCATTTATCATGTTCATACAACTTAGCATGAGCTTAGTGCATGTTTCTTAGACTCATGAGAGTTAAAGAAGTAACAATATGTTCATGTTTTGTTTTTATTCATGTTTTTGTTCTTTTCTTTATGTTATTATTATGTTGTTATTGTTATTGTTATTATTATTTGTTCTAATCTAACTTATATAAAGTATTATGTATATTATGTATATACATATTTATTTATTTAGGCATATAAGCTCATTTGTTATTTATTTATGTCTTGCAATTTATTTATTTACTTGTTTTTATGTAATTATTAAGACTAGTCTTTCTAGTCTTAGACTTGTAAATATCAAGTCAAAACAATATTCTTTCTTTGCTTTTCTTTTCTTTTTAGGACTAGTCTATTCTTAGTCCCGGGATATCTTGATGAAGCTAAGGTTCCTAATACTTGACCTTACTTTTATGCTCTTATTATATTTATCTTATTATGTTGTTTTTATTATATTTCTCATAGTTACATATTCTCATTCATGCATGAACATGTTGATATTGTCTCAACCACAATGAAAAAGAGTTTTCTTAAGTAATAAAAATAAGAACTCTCTTTAAAAATAAATTTTGTCACATAAGGAACAATTTTTCCATAAAAACTTAAAGTTTTATCTTGTCAAATATTTTCTAAGGTTAAATAAGTTTAGCTTAAGTTTCAGTAATAACACTATATGTGATTTTATCGACAAATACATAAAGTAAAGTTATCACAAACTCCCTTTTAAACCAATAAAATAAGAAAGTTTCTTTAAACTTAATTCTTGATTTAACCAAAAGTTTTCTTAAACTCATTTATCAAAGTTTTCTACCAACACTCTAGAATAGTAAAGTTTAGACAAGATTTACAAAATTATCAAAATAACCTTTTTAAGGATAAGCCTTACTTAGGAAATAAAAATAACTTATAAAATTATTGATATTATTCTTTTAAAGAGGATCTAACTTTAGAAAAACTTTAGAACATATAACCATGAAATATTTAGAAAAACTATGTTTTCCAAACCACTAGAAATAAAGTTATGGGAATCTTAAAAGATTAAAATTTCTTTTTGAAAATGTAATATTTCTCAAAATTAAGAAATGGAGTTAAAAGAAGGAAATACTTACTACTAAATTTTCCAAACAAAACTAAAAAGGAGATTTTCAAGTCTTAGCTTTTCTCACTTTCAAGACACATTGTTTTACAAGATCATTGTTGAGACAACACCACTAAATTCATGCATATGATTTGAGTCTATATATATTATATATATATATTCAAAGATTTTTCAACTATACAAAAATATCTTTTATTTTAGTACGAAAGCTCTTAAATGAATAAAAGTTTGAAACTTAAGTTTTGAAATTAGAATTTTCGTATCAAATCTGTACATTACTATTCTGAGACCCAAATGACTTCTTTTGATAAAAATAACCTTATAAATGGATAGATCTTTTCGAGTAGGTAGAAATCGGTATATAATATGTGAAATTCCGAGCTAAATTGAGCAAGTTATGACCATTTTAAGATGGAATTTCCGTTCATACGAATTTTGACGAATTCAATAAGATAGAATTAGAGAGTTTGAGTAGATATTGGATGAAATACTCACTTCGGGTATTTCTTTTGTTTAGGTGTTGAGGATCAAGATCTTTTCTTCTCCGAGGATTACTTTGACTCTTAGAAGAACGCTATGGACGAGTGAGTTTCCTTTACGTTTATGTATTCGTGCATGTGCCTGTAGAATAGAGCACTAGATGTTAGGAAAAGATAAAATTGATATGCATGTGGGATATCTTGAGAATTATGTATGTGAATTGTTATGGGCGATCAATGAACGATAAGTATATCGGAACCCAATCTGTGATTGATATAATTGTTTCTATGTATGTATTGCCATGTTTGTATTATTGCTTAATCGCTTTAAATGATTTAATATCATATTGGAATCCTCATATAATAAATTGCTCATGCATATCACTTAGAATATCAGTTCTAGATTTTGCTACTACTCCTCAGCATGGGATCGGAAAGGTAAGCTGCTTTGCTACAATCTTGAGAGTTTAGAACGTTTGAGGAATACGATCTGAAGTTATAGCCGAGCCGGATCGATTGCTTTAGGTAAAGAAAGCCCGAGGACTAGTAGAATGGTTCGTTGGAACCCTGTCACGCCTCAGAGGGTATCCTAAACGTGGCAGTCCGCCGCATATAATATTAAAGCTAATGAATGACAATCCGTCGTCACGTAGGAGCTTCGATATCATATGCAAGGCGTGCTTCCAAGATAGTAAGAGACTCGTAGGGGTATTACGTTTAAATAGATAGCAAAAGAAAGCATGAACTTAAATAGATAAACATGAGATCTTCATTTAATAACAAGTTCGTACATCATCTTAGGGGCATTCCCCTGCCTTAAAGTCTTTGCTCCACTATACTAATAACAAAATAAACATAACTACCACATAAGTCTACTATAGAGATTTTTCCTAGAAGTCTATGTTCAAAACTAAAAATACATAAACTTCTTCCAAAAGCTTCTAGCAGCATAAGCTCATACCTGGCATACTGGGCTTTTCGGGGCCAACCATAGATAATCATACTGTAATAGAAAACTATAAGGGTATAAGCAAATCTAGCTTAGTGAGATAATTCCTAACTATATAACATTTCCATATGACAACCAAGTTATTTAATTCAAGCATATGTAATGCATCAATCACATGAACAACCAAATACACAAGATTAACTGGAAATCAAGTGCATCATGGATTTAACGCCCTCCATGATAAGGGTTGGGTGGTTACAGGCCCATACGACCATCAATATTTGCATATTTGCCGGCTCCTGCTTGCCTTGTAGACTTCCCGGCTCCTACTAGCCCATGTAGACTTACCGGCTCCTACTAGCCACCACTACCACTTCCTCGTTTCCCCACACGAAGAATAGTAGTAAATAAATGTGACTCACAAGTATGATATGCATGAATAAATTTCAATTTAAACATTTAACCATATAAGTTGAATTCATGTTAAAGGTGATCAACCATAATTTCATCATATCAATACAAGAGTCATACTTTTATTTAACATATCGTCTTTCGATATACTTAATTTACATTCAACAATTATTTCATAACATTGTTCATTTATCTTTTCCTAAATTTCTAGTGCCACTAATTATAAGCACAAACAAGGAAATGTAACTTAGGAAAAGAATTAACTCACTCCATAATCGGTAGGTCTAATCGAAATAGTCCTCTGGATAGACGATCTCAGGTTCCTCGTCACCTAAACAAGATGAAATACCTAAAATAAGTCTTTCATAAAACTTTTATTCTTGAAGATCTTAAACTTATCTTAAAATCGCGGTAAAATCGTATAAGGGGAAATTCCAACTTAAAATGGCCATAATTTGCTCATTTTAACTCGGAATTTTGCGTATAATATATCGTTTTCTACCTACTCGAAAAGATCTACGCATTTCTAAGCTTATTTTCATAAAACTAGGTCGTTTGGGTTCCGAAAAGACAGCGACCAGATTTGCCACGAATTTGCAAAGACTTGTTTTCCTTCTTGTAAATAAAGTTCATTTGAAAAGATGAATATTTCAAGTATTTTGTAAACTATATATGTAATGACTCATAACAAATGGATGAAGTAAATGAAGTTGTCCCAACTTATGAAAAGTAAGGTTTTTAAAAGACTTTGAACTTGAGATTTTATTGGGATATTCATTTTTCTTTTGAAAGATCTTGAGTTATTTGAGATGAATAATCTTTTTCTAAATTTAATCTCTTGTAATTACTTTAAATTCCTAAGGTGTGGTTTTATTTTCTAAACTTGGATTCAAAAAGTAGTAAAATGATATTTTCGTTTCTTGTAATGATTCCAAAAGAATTTCTATTTCTTGATGAAAGATAAGTTTTCATAAAACTTTTTGTTTATTTAAGAAAAATCATTTCCAAGCATGCTCATGAGTTTTTAAGAAATTTATTTCCTACTTTTATTTATCAAGAACCTTTAGTTTATGAAAACACTTCCCCATTTATTTTTATTGAGACAAAAACATTATGTTCATGCATGAATATGAATCATAAACTATAGAAATATAAAGGAACATAATAACTTAAAAGATTAAGCAAATAAGAAAGTAAATCAAGTATTGGGACCTTAGCTTCATCAAGGTATCGCGGGACTAAGAAAAGACTAGTCCCGAAAAGAAAAGAAAAGGTTTTGACTTGATGAGGACAAGTCTAAGACTAGAATGACTAGTCTTAAAAATAACTTGAAATAAATAAATTGCAATGAAGTAAATAAATTGCATGAAAGGTAAATAAATTGCAAAACAATGAGCTTATATGCTCTAAATATATATATATATATATACATATATAGCTATATAGATATTTAAATAGTTATGAACATAAAAGTAACACAAAAGAACATAAGGAAATTGTGATTATGAACAAAAACAAAGTATGAACCTATTGTTGCTTTCTTAACCTTCATGGTTTTAGAAAACACACTAAGTTCATACTAAGTAGATGAACATAAAGAAAGCTTGGAGGAATTTTTACCTAAAAGAAGCTAAACTAGGAAGAACTTCTTGAGAGAACTCTTAAAAGATTTGAGAGAGATTTTTGGTATAGTAACTTTAGAGAAGAAGTGGTGTGAAAAAAGTGAAGGTATGAGGGGGTATTTATAGGAAAATATGAGAGATAATTTATGTTAATTAAATAAATGAAAAATAAAACAATTTGAGGCATTATGGAGGGGGGCTGGTGCTACTTTCATGCATGGGAAGAGGAAAATTTTAATTTTTTGTTATTTTGTTATTAAAAGTAAGAAATAAAAGATATGAAGTTGTATTGGAAATGAAAATGTGTAAGAAATAGGTGTATGGTTTGTAAGAGTAGGTTGTAAGAAAAAATAGAGATAGATGAATAGTATAGAATAGTAGAAAATAGTGTAATGTAAATGTAAAGACCCGATCCTCTAAATCCCGAGACTTAGAGTACCGAATCCCCAACTACATATAACGTTTTCACATTATATGTAAGGTTGTCCTAAAACTAACAATTTATGAAAATTGTTTGATCATAATCACTAAACTTTGTAAAGAGCTTTTACACAAAACAAGATTGCTAACAAAAGCAATCTATACATACATTTACATCATATAAACATTGCTCAGTGCCAATATTACACTACAAAAATTACGTGTTTTCTCAAAATATGAGAATCCTAAAGGATCTTAAGATCATTACAAAAGAGATTAGCTTAACTAACAAGCCTTCTATACATAGCTTATCCTTAGCAAAAAGTCTTCTAAAAGTCCCGGGTAATCGGATCCTATTCATCCCACTCGTCCAGAAATCTCTCGAAATCGGACCCGTAGCCCAAGTCATCATAATACTCGTCTCCAATACCTGCAAAGCAGCAAAAGTGAGCCAGAGGCCCAGTACACAATAACCAATGCATAACAAGTCATCCAATTGATGTAATGCATCATAGAACAAGTGGTTATCTTTATTACTCTTTCTTTCACAAATCATCAAGAGGGTATTCAAACCCCGGTCACACTTCGGGAATCCAGGGATCCTGAGTAACAACAGCTGCTCAGGGGGTTGATATAAGCAGTCCGAATACTTATATCTCCTATATCTATTTCATGAAGATAATAGCTTCATCTAGGGTTTAAAAGCCGTTGCCCGACTCTACTTAAACTCAGTCCATAACATGAGCCTAGTTCACAAGTTCCCATAAACTTTGAACTAAATCATGGTATTTCCCCCTAAGTTTAAGCAAACGTTACACAGATACAATTCCCCCTATCGGCTACCCACTTAACCAAAAGAATCGCTATTGCATCATAGCGTACCATTGCATCATGACTTGGTTAAGCGCCTAGCTAACATGTCATTGCATCATGACAGGTTTGCTGCTCCTCGGACCAGATTAAATAGCGTAATAGACATCCAATTCATTCAAATGTTAAGTCGAATCGATTTTAATCAAATTAGGAATGCCTATTCCTAACAATCATCAAACAAGTCATTGCGTACCTGAACCCGTTAGTAAATAACTAGGATCTCTCGGTGATGAACTAACCGAAGAATTCTTAACTGAAATAGAAATACCACAATAATCAATAAATCAACAATTATAGATTTCATTCTCACAACTATACACATATTATATCCATATATCACAATTAATCAAAGACATCCAATTCATTAAATACAAAGTCATGAATAAGCATTTAAACATCCTATTATATCCCAATTTGCTTAATAAATACTTAATTGTTCAAATAACAACTTTGGAAAATTTTTAGAAAAAGTTCTTAAAATTCAAAAGCACAGGGGATACGCTGGTACTCAACGCCGGCAGCGTTGAGCCGGTGTTCAATGTCCTGAAAATGCACACTGCCAATGCTGGCAGTGTTCAAGGGTACGCCGTCAGCCTTTGTACCCGCCGCCGGCATAGAATCCAAAACCAAAGTTTTCAAAAACGTCCAGAGAGGTGTAAGCCGGCCGCTTATATAAGTACGCGGGCAGCTTTCACATGTACGCCGGCGGCCTTGATTCCCAGTAGCCCGCGTACAATATGGAAGAAAGAACGCCGGCTGACTTTCCTAGCGAAAGCTGGCGGCGTTTGTCGGCTTTAAGAAATTTGATTCTGTAGACTATCAACACCGCCTCTATGCCGGCGGCGTTGAAACTCAAATTGCCGGCGTACGTTCTGAAGAACAAACGTTGGCAAATCCTTAGCATAAAAGCCGGCGGCGTAACAAACGGCGTTAGGAAAATCGATTCTGTGGGCTTTCTACACCGCCTCTACGCCGGCGGCGTAAAATCCCCAGATGCCGGCGTACGTTTGAAAAACAAGCTTAAACGTGAGAATTCAAATCCCCTGTTTTTCAACTTTGAAAAAAAAATCCTATCTTAATACATTCTAAACCTTCCTCAACTACACTTCCAACTTCATATCATTCACTCATATCTATACTACTCAATTCTAGTAACTCAAAACATAAATTCAACACAATTAAACACTTCAAACTCCACTTCAATCCAATCTAGATTTCTCCTACACAATTCCTCTTCACATCTTCCCAACACTTCATATCATCTCAATAATACATACACAACCTCACACACTCACAAGCTCATTCCTAACTCAACCCAAGCATGAACAAACAATTAAGACAACATTTAGCTCATTCCAACAAAGAATTCATGTAATCACTTCAAGAAAGAAAACAAACAAAACAAAACAACAACCATAACTAAATCAATTCAAATACAACTATATATATACCTTGTCTTAAGGATATCTTTGATTTTTAAACTTGATATTAACCCTAACTTGAGCTTGGAAATGGAGATGGAAATGGAAAAAGAAACAAAAGAAAGAAAGAAAAGGAAATTCGGATAACAATGGGCTGCCCCCAAAAAGTAGGTTAATTAAGCAAAATTTGACTTTAAACATATACCAAATTTACCCCTTAAAGCATATATTAACTTAGGATGCATTTGGCATGAATTTGAACTTCATTGGGGCCTTATATTTGAGCATAATGTTACTTAATTAAAGAAACAAAATTTCCATCACTAATCTTGTAAAACCAAAGTTGATTTTTATAATCTAACTTAACTAACACCTTAATGCACAAAAGGCACAATTAATAATTCGATTAATCACACATTAATGTATATAAAACAAAAATATTAATGTTAGCATATACATATACAAAATCATATATCTTAGAGTACTAGCAACACAACCATGCTCATTCAATTCAACACTTTAAAATAAATAAATAAACACATGAAATTTGAATAGAATTGAAATCTAGATCATTTCATTCTTCCCTTCTTCAAGAAGTTTCGTCCCCGAAACTTAACTCACATTCTCACTCAAAAAGTTCCGGATATTTCTGTCTCATTACACTCGCTACTTCCCAAACCGCTTCTCTCTCAGATTGATTACTCCATTGGACCTTCACCATTGGTATGACTTTATTCCTCAATTCTTTGTCCATATTTCCCAAAATTCTAATTGGCTTTTCCTCAGTAGTTAAATCTGGTAGTTTCTCTGGTTGATTTGTATCTAATATTGCATCGGAATAGATATGCATTTTTTAAGCTGAGACGCATGAAAAACATTATGAACGCCTGACAAACTTGGTGGTAACGCCAATCTATAAGCTAATGGCCCGATCCATTCCAATATTTCATATGGCCCAATGTATCTTGGATTCAATTTACTCCTCACACCAAATCTGAAAACTCCTTTAGTCGGGGATACCTTGAGGAACACATGATCTCCAAGTTTAAACTCCAAAGGTCTTCTTCTCAAATCGGCATAACTTTTATATCGGTCTTGAGCAGCTTTCAACCTCTGTTTGATCATTTGAATCTTATCAACAGCTTGTTGTACCAAATCGGGTCCAATCAATACTCTCTCACCCACTTCATCTCAATGCAAAGGAGATCTACATTTCCTTCCATATAACGCTTCATACGGAGCCATCTGAATTGATGCCTGATAACTATTATTGTAAGCGAATTCAACTAAAGGTAAGTGTTCATCCCAATTTCTTCCAAAATCCAATGCATAAGCTCTAAGCATATCTTCAAGAATTTGAATTGTCCTTTCCGATTGCCCGTCAGTTTGTGGATGAAAAGCTGTACTAAATTGTATGTCACGCCCCGAGGGGTACCCTAAACGTGGCAGTCCGCCGTACACAATACTAAAGCCTAGAAATGACTACCTTAGTCATGCAGAGGCTTCCATATTATGTACAAGGTATACATCACAACCAAGGGGATGCATCGGAGTAGCGCAATTTACATTGATAATAAATAAGTAACAAGGCAAAGAGAATACTTTAACATAAAACATAAGCATATCACATTTCAATTCTTAAGGGCATGTTCTTCTATTATCTTCAAATAAATATACGTCTCTAATCATATAGGTTAGCACATATAAAGAACCTTACAAAATTTCTTCATCGCATGATTCCATATCGTTAATCATCCGTCCATGACTTCCTTAATGTCATGATTCTCAAATTCGATCCACGAATATACCTGTTTCAACAAAATCTATAGGGGTATAAGCTACAACTAGCTTAGTGAGATATTCCTTTTCATTCGTACCATATTTTCAAACAAGTTTATTTATATAATCACACGTATGCTATGCGTGCAATGCAACAATCACATGTTTACGCGAATATATATAGTCATCCGGAAACCATATATAGAACAGATTTACCCCTCCGTATCAAAGGTTAGGGAATCGGGGTTGAAGGTCCTCGACCTTCTACTGCTAGTCCCCAGGTCCTCACCCACAGCGTTCGGTTGGCTCGGCTCCGAACCTAGAGTCGCTTTCCCCGAGCGATTTGGATTCTCCAGGAAGGAACATGGCCCGTGGCACCGCACGATCACAGCCAATCCAACTCTACGCGTAGGAGTAGCAGCCTTTGAATAGATGTGACTCGATGGATGCTATGCGTGAACGTTTTATTGTTCTTAGGTCAAACCTTATTAAGGTTTATTGGGGCGATCAATCAATTTAGCAACAATAAACAATCATACAAGTAAGTAAACAAAATTATTTAAACAAGCAGATCGAAGTTGCGATATTCTTAATTCTCAATTCACGCATAAACATAGAATCATATATATAATCCCGAATTCCCCAAATATATTCCTTTTTATCTTTTCTAATATACTAATGCTACTATTACAAGCACAAGCAAGTAACGAATTAGAGGAATAACTCACTCGTCCATTTCGCTATCTTCTTAGTCGTAGAAATCCTCGGGTAGGGTATTCCGTATCCTTCGTCACCTAGACAAAAGAAATACCCGGGATAAGTTTCATGAATTTCTATTCTTGGAGATTCTAAACTTTACTTAAAATCGGTAAAATCGTATAAGAAGAAATTCCAACTTAAAATGGCCATAACTTGCTCATTTTAACTCGGAATTTCGCATATGATATATCGTTTTCTACCTATTCGAAAAGTTCTATCCATTTCTAAACTTATCTTGGTCATATAAGGTCATTTGGGTTCTGAAAATGTCATGTACAGATTTAAAACGAATTTTCTAAACTTTTGCAAAAATCCATTTTCTAACTCAACTCCATTTTAAAGAAAATCCTTTTGTAACAATATAAATATATATTTGATAAACACCTTTGAATATATAGGTATGCTCACTTTATATGCAAAATCCCAATGGTAGTGTCTCAACAATTTATTTCATAAAACAATTCATTTAAACCTTAGTTTTGAAAATTTCCTTTCAAGTATCTAAAGAAACTTTATATTTTTCCTTGGTTGTTATAAATGAGTATATTCTTATTTTATTTTCTTCATTTCTTCTTCCAAAACAAGTTGAATTTTTCCTTAATCCTTTAGTCTTGTATTAAATTTTCCTTCTAGTGATTAAAGCTCAAATTCATCAAAAGTATATTAAGTTGATAAAACCCTTTTTTATAAATTTTCGTATTTAGGATGGTTTTTAGAAAATGAATCTTGTCTTCTTATATTTATTTCTAAAATATAAGCTTTGCTTTCTAAAACTTGTTCTTTCATTTCTTTGAAAAGAATCATCTTTATTGATAAAATCCATTATTGCTAACCTTACTTTATTTATATTCTTTTGAAAACAAGTTCTTTCTTTTAAAAAAATCGTTACTTTTCCTAAGTGGGTTCCTTATGAGTTGATTTTTATATTAACTTTGAAAACTAGTTTGTTCCTTAGTTTTAGAAAAGAATTTAAGTCTCAAACTTTCAATATGAACGATTTATTTTTCTAAAAACTTAGATTACCATAAAATACAAGGAAAATATTTATTTATGTTTTCTTGGTAAAACTATCTTTGTCATTTAAGAAAACTTGTATTATTCTATTTTTAGGTTGTTGATAATAACTTCATGTTTTTGTGGTAAATCATATAATTGGAAACTTAGCTTTGAGTTTATTTAGCAAAACAAGATTCTATTTTTAGACTAGTTAAGACATTAACATTATGCAAATGCAAGTATCATGAGCATATAAAATAATAAGAACATAAGAAAATACTAAAAATAATTAATGAGCAAAAAATAAAATATCAAGCATTGGGAACCTTAGCTTCATTAAGGAATCCCGATCAAGTATTGGAGCCTTAGCTTTATCAAGGCGTCCCGGGACTAAGAATGGACTAGTCCCGAAAGATTAAAGAAAATAAAAAAAGATTGTTTTGACTTGATATGGACAAGTCTAAGACTAGAAAGACTAGTCTTAATAACATAAAATAAATAAATTGCATAACTTGAAATAAATAAATAACAAATGAGCTTATATGCTCTAAATAAATATATATACATAGTATACATAATAATAACAATAATAACAACATAATAAAATAGGAAGCTTATGTACAAGAACAAAACATGAACATGTTGTTGCTTTTACTACTCATATGAGTTTCAAAACAACACCATAGTCATGTTAAGTTACATGACATGGATGAATAATAGATGGAAGAAATATTACCTAAGGTATGTAAGGATATGGAGATGGTAATGAAATGGGTATTATGTGAGTAGTGATATGTGGTAGATGGTTTATGTATGAGACATGATTTTTGTGAGGAATTGTTTGAGAGAGTTTTGGTAGAGAGAATTCTTGATGAGAGAATTTGTGGAGAGATTTTGAGAGAGTTTTGGTAGTGTAAAGAATTGTGTGAAAGAATGGAAGAGGAAGGGGGTATTTATAGAATTTTTGGAGTGATTTTTGGATGTAATAAAATAAATTGAAAAAGAAAAAAAAGAGAGGGAAGGAGGGATGCGCCGGTTTTGGCTTTAGAGGGGGGAAATTGTTTTATTTTATTTGTTTGTGTAATAAAGAAGTAATGTGTAAAGTTGATGTGATTAAAGGTGTATTGGAAATGAAAAAAGTAAGAAAATAGATATAGGTGTAAGAAATAGGTGTAAGAAAAAGTAGAGATAATGAATAGTAGAAAAGTACTATGAATAGTAGACTAGACAATTAAAGTACCGGTAGTAATAAAAATACGCGTAATAATGCGATATCTGTAATTTTTAGCTACCGAAAAATTCCAAAACTGATATTTTTGGAATCCTTGTATTTTTACGAGTCTATTGGTATAAACGGAATATTTTTAATATTCCGAGCTCCGGGACACGCTTTTCGAGAACCGATCCCGTTTGGGTCCGAAGGTCACTCGAAATTCGCGAATCTGATATTTTTATGTTACCCTACGTTATTACGAACTATTCTAGGCCATTAACTTAATTTCGTTTTCTAGGGTTTGAAAACGCGGGATTGCCGGATCTTAAACACTAGGGTTCGTTATAGGCTTGTTGACTTTTAGGGTTCCGTTTTGATTTCCGTTTTCGTCGAGATATTCGTAAGATCGTATAATTTTCGAGTTTGATCGTTTTAATTTTAGCTCGAAATTTATGTTTATTTATTTTATTTATTTGTGATTATTTAATAGTTTTTAGTTCTCGGAATCGTTTAACCGAGTCTAGGTTTATGAGTTGACTCGATTTGACTTTTGTGGAAAATTTGGATTTTGTGATTCTAAAATTTTACTGAAGGAATTAGGACTTTATTATCTCGTTGTTAAGCGGTATTTGGATCTATTGTTTCGATTTGCGTTTTAGGAATTGGGTAGATTATTTAATCGACGTACGGACGTTGATTATATCGGTAATTGAACTTTATATTTTGTTTCAGGGGTTCTTGTTTTCTCAAGATTGAGAGAACTCGTTTTTGTTCTCATTAAATTTTAACTTGGTTCAACTTTTAGGGTTTCGTTTCCAGTGTTTTGACTCGGTATAGAATTTGGTTTTTATCTTGAGTCGATTTTTGGGATTTAGATTTCTAAACTTTTAGAATTATTTTCTATGAATTAGGAAAATTTTTGGGGGTTTACATTGTAACTTTGTTCCAAGAGCTTCATGAAGACTTTTCCAGAATCGACTGATAAATCTCGTATCTCTATCTGAAGTGATGGTCATTGGTATACCATATAACCTCACTATCTCTCGAATGTAAATTTGAGCCAATCTTTCAAGTGAATACCCGATTCTCAGTGGAATGAAATGTAACGATTTCGTGAGTCGATTCACAATGATCCAAATCATTTCATTCTTGGCTACTGTCTTTGGCAAAGCTGTCACAAAATCCATTGTTATCTCATCCCACTTCCATTCTGGAATCTTCAATGGTTGCAATTCTCCTCCAGGCCGTTGATGCTCGATCTTCACTTGTTGACATACCAAACACTTAGAAACAAATCTTGCAATGTCCTTCTTCATTCCTTCCCACCAAAAATGTCGCTTCAAGTCTCGATACATTTTCGTTTCCCGGATGAATTGAATATGAGGAAGAATGTGCTTCCTTCATAATTTGGTGTCTCAAATCATAGATCTCAGGTACATAAATTCTATCTCTGAATCTGATAATACCATTATCATCAATCCTCATCTCTTTTCTCTTCTTTCTACCTATCATACTTTTTAACTTCTGGCTTCCAGGTTCTTCAAGTTGTCCTTGCTTGATTTGATCCAGAATCGTCGGTTGCAGTGATAAACTCGCTAACATAAGGTCAACATTTTCTATAGCTATCTCAATATTCATCCATTGAAGGTCTTCTTGTAATTCCCATTGATTAGTAACCAGAGATTCCACATTCATCGGTTTCTTTCTACTGAGCGCATCGGCTACCACATTAGCTTTTCCCGGGTGATACAAAATTTCAACATTGTAATCTTTAATTAATTCCAACCACCTTCGTTGTCGCATGTTCAATTCCTTTTGAGTGAAAATGTATTTCAAACTCTTGTGATCCGTGAATATCTTACATTTTTCACCAAACAAATAATGTCTCCAAAGCTTCAATGCTAATACCACCGCGGCTAACTCGAGATCATGAATTGGGTAATTCCTCTCATGGAGCTTTAATTGTCTTGAGGCATACGCTATGACCCGATTATCTTGCATCAAAACACATCCGAATCCTTGAAGTGAAGCATCACTATAAACCACGAACTCTTCTCCACTAACTGGTAATGCCAAAATCGGTGCAGAAATCAATCGTTCCTTCAGCTCAAGAAAACTCCGATCACAATCTTCATCCCAATCAAACTTCACATATTTTCTCGTCAACTTAGTTAATGGTGAAGCGATTTTGGAAAAACCTTGTACAAATCTTCTATAATAGCTTGCCAAACCCAGAAAACTTCGCACTTCCGTAACACTTGTCGGTGGTGGCCAGTCCAATACCGCTCTAATCTTCTCCGGATCAACAGATATCCCTTCCTTTGTAATGATATGTCCCAAGAATGCAACTTCTCTCAACCAAAACTTGCACTTGCTAAATTTAGCATAAAGCTTCCTCTCTCTCAATCTTTGCAATACAAGTCTCAAATGTTTCTCATGATCTTCTACATTCTTTGAATACACCAATATATCATCAATGAAGACTATTACAAATTGATCCAAATAATCCTTAAATACCCTATTCATCAAATCCATAAAAGCAGCAGGGGCATTTGTTAAACCGAAAGGCATAACCATAAATTCAAAATGTCCATATCTTGTTCTGAAAGCAGTCTTGGATATATCTTGTTGCTTAATCTTGAGTTGATGATATCCGGATCTCAAATCTATCTTGGAAAACAATGCAGCATCTCTCAGTTGATCAAATAAATCATCAATTCGAGGAAGTGGATACTTGTTCTTGATTGTCACTTGATTTAATTCTCTATAGTCTATACACATTCTTAGACTTCCATCTTTCTTCTTAACAAATAATACCGGAGCACCCCAAGGAGAAATACTTGGACGAATAAACCCGAGGTGTTGTAATTCTTCCAACTGACTTTCAATTCTTTCAACTCAGCCGGAGCCATACGTATGGAGCTTTAGAAATAGGTGTAGTTCCTGGTATCAAATCAATCCCAAAATCAATCTCCCTATCCGGTGGCAAACCGGGTAATTCATCAGGAAAAACATCAACAAATTCCCTTACTACTGGCACCATATCAACTCGGAGTTCTTCACTACCCATTGTAGTTCTCATATCCTTCTCCCACAATTCCATAGAATACATACTCCTGGGTCTCCTTCTTTCCAACACATGAAATAGTCTTCTACCTTCCAACTCAAAACTCACTTCCGCTTTACTACAATCTATTGTAGCTTTGTAAAGATTCAACCAATTCATTCCAAGAATAACATCAAAATCGATTAAAGGCAGAACTAACATATCTATTGGCATGCTTTCATCAGAAATCACAACATCAACATTCCTACATACACATGGCTCTTTGGATTGCACACCAAAAGGAGTATTCACACTCATCACTCTATCATGCAACACTTCAGAAGATAAACCACACTCATTCACAAAGCTTTCAGCAATACATGCATGAGTAGCACCAGTATCAATTAAAGTATATGCAGGATGATTTGCAATCTGTATTATACCTGCCAGTGTATCAACCGAAGGAGCTTTCTCACATTGTTGCAAAGCAAACACTCTAGCAGCTGTCATTCCCTTTCCAAAGTTCGGTCCTTCATTCCTCGGCTTTTCTTTACAATTTGCCACATGATGACCTCTTTGTTGACAATGAGCACAAAAGATGGGCTTCAATTTAGGTTCAGGACAATCAGAAGCTTTATGACCAACTTTCCCACATGCAAAACAAGCTCCAGGAGTCCATTTACATTGAAACAATTCATGAGGCCCAAAACATATAGGGCATCGCCTATAAAATGGAATGGATGGCATAGGAGTCTTTACCACTTGTCCCAAGCTTGATTTCTCACTCATATATGATCGCTTGCCTTTGTTAACATTGCCAAACCTTGAATAAGGGGTGTAGGATGTCACCGATCTCTTGCTCATGAATGTAGCACGTCTATCCCTCTGAGCTTTATTCTCATTATTAATTTGTTCCACTAACTTTGCCTTGATTACTGTTTCAGACAATGTTGACAATTGAAACTTCTTAACCTCACTCTTAATCTCCATGTTCAAGCCATCTTGGAACTTTTGAACCTTCATGCTCTCATCATTGTAACTTGTACCCGCAAATCGAAGCAATCTGCAATATTCTGCATGATATTCTTCAACAGTTTTATTTCCTTGCCTTAGACTCAACCAACTCGATATCATTTGTTCCCGCACTGTGGATGGAATGTATTGCAAGAAAAAGGCTTCCTTAAATCTATTCCATGGTATCGGTCTTACATACCCTTCACTATTCAATCTCCACCAATTATATGCATCTCCCTTCAACATATATATAGCCAAATCAACTTTTCTATGCTCAGGCACTTCACAAGTTGCAAACGCTTTCTCCAGCTCCACTATCCAACCTTCCGTTCGAGTCGGATCCAAAACAGTTCCATCAAAATTAGGTACCAGTCTAACAAAATCATGTAACTTGACTTGTTCATTCCGGTCTCCCATTGATGCTTGTGGCTCCTCTCTCACAGTCAGAAGATGATATTGCTGCATAAATTGTTGTTGTTGTTGATACATCATTTGTTGGTACTGCTGAACTATTGCAAACATATCTCGAAACATAGTGAGCACATTATTCGGATCTCTGGTAGGCATCTGCGGCATAGCTGGTGTCACGCCCCGAAGGGTACCCTAAACGTGGCAGTCCACCGTACACAATATTAAAGCCTAAGAATGACCACCTCAGTCACGCGAAGGCTTCCATACTATGTACAAGGCGTCTAACACATAAAGGAGACAAATCGGAATGATACATTTTATGTTGATACAATTGAGTAACAATGTAAAGGAAATACAATCCACTATACTCCAAATACAAAACACTATACTTCAAAATACAGTTCATCAAACTTCAATTACATTCATCCCAAGACTTCACTACATAAAACTATTACAAGCAATCGTAAAGCTTAGCCAAAAACTTCAAGCATTCTTATATCTTGCCGGAATCCCGAAGTCATTCTCGACTTCAACCATCTTGGTCCCCACTTAGCATTCTTGGAATAACCTGCTCATTTAAACAACTATTGGGGTATAAGCTACACTAGCTTAGTGAGAATTCCCTTAATTCCGTACCATAACAAACAAGTTATTAATCAATCATATGCTATGCATGAACAAACACGTGAGCAAGCAATTATGCATGGGTAACCGGAACCCACACACAGAACGGATTTACGCCCTCCGTATCTTGGGTTAGGAATGGTATTGAGTCTACACGACCGCTGCTAGTCCCCAAGCCCTGGCTCTTAGCACTCGACTCGGCTAGGCTCATACAAGGATGCATCCACATGCGCCTTAGTACCCGAGAATGAGCTCTGGCACCGGGTCTCCACTTAAACGAGTCCTCGGACCATACCGATCGACCTGCGTAGGAGTAGCACGCTACCAAATGCAATATGTCTGATGCGATGCATGATCAATTACTTTTTGCTTAGGTCAAAATATTTATACATTCTTTAGAGTGACCAGGCAATATCATACACATAAATAATATGAACCGTGCAGTTATCCAATCAAATCGTGGTTTCGATATGCTTTAGTATTCCTTGGCATACATTCATCACAGTCTCATCATATATCCCATCCCCATTCATATCGATTTTTATCTTGTTCCTAAAATTCTAATGCGACTAATTACAAGCACAATCAAGGTAACAAAACAAGGAGAAAACTCACTCAGCCATTGGATCACCGGTCTTCTAGTAATAATAATCCGGTGGTAGGGAATCGTCGAACTCGGGATAACCTAAAAAGGAAGAAATACTCTAATCAGTATTTCAACTCAAACTAATCCAACGACTTCATACGAACTTATCAAATTCGTAATTCGCGTCCTAAGCGGGAATTCCAACTTAAAACGGCCATAACTTGGTCATTTTAACTCGGAATCTCGCAAATTTTATATCGATTTCTATCTACTTCGGAAGAGCTTTCTAAATACGAAGTTTAAATCAAGTTTTGAAAATATCTAAGCCTCGGAAACGAGGGATCAGATCTGTACAGCGGTAATATAATTCCGAAAATGCGGTTTTCATGAATGCACTTGAGATTCCTAAGTGTAAAATGAAACTAAATGCAATGGTAATGATTTTCCCTATCATGAATGTCATGATATGAACTCTAATGAGCCTAAGTTCTTATAGCTCTTTAGGTTTAAAGAATTTACATAAACTTTTCTTAGAAACCATTTCATATTAATGTTTAACAAGTGAGTTTACTACACTTAGTCACACCTACATATTACAAGGATTTTCTTTAGGAAAACTCTATTTTGCTTAAAGAATTTTGACCCATATTAGTTATATCCTAAGGCCTTTATTTCTTAATAAAATCTTCATTTATAAACTTTTAAGTGGGTCTTTTACTATGGGGTTTCCAAAAATCCGAATTTACAAAAGTCCATTTTCAAGTTGATTCTTTAGAAAAATAATTTTATACTCAAAACTTTAAGTATTTATTATACCTATACCCTAAGGACTTCATTTATTTAAGAAAATACCATTTTTGAAGTTGGAAAAATAGTGTTTTCTAACCCTACATCCATTATTACGAATTTTCTACATGACTTTTAGCTCAAAACTTCTATGGACTTCATTTCTTGTTTCCAACATTTTCTTTAGTAAAAACTCATTTAGACTCATGAAAAATACTACTAAACATTATCTATTACCCATAGGCTTCATTTCTCTTATAAAATACATGTTTAGAAGTTGATAAAAGTGTTTTTACCTAGGTTTTCAAAGTCATCCGAATTTACACAAGTTCATATTTTGAAAAGTGTTTTCCTTTTTGACTTTATTAACTTATCTAACCATAGATCTACATACTAGGAAGGTTATTTACTAAGACAAAAGCATTAAAACTATGAATGCACATAAACTCAAAATGAAGATGAGATCTTAAATGTCTACATGAATAAGAGTAGTAAAATGATAGATCTACTATATCAATGCTTAAATAGGTTTTGAAAACATAAAAACTATATTTTTATAAAAGATCTTTTGTTCAAAATACTTTTTGATGGAGAAACATAAAGCTTTTGGCATGAAAGCTCCTTTAAATGGTAGATCTACTTTGTAATGGTTCGGTATTCTTGTTTTGATCTTTCCTTGACCCTAGCAAAAGCTCATGGGGTCCTTTGGTTGGAAATATCCAAGAATCACTTAGCCATAACAAAGATCTAAAGGAAGGAGGTAAAAGCTTACTTACTTGAAGTAAAATAGGAGATGGAAAGAAGAAATGGAAGTTGTGTGTGTGTGGGGGCTAAGGAAGTTTCGGCCAAAGGAAAAGAGGGAGTGGAGAGGAGAGAAAAGAGAGTGTTTTGAGAGCTTTTTCACTTTGTGAAAATGGAAAAGTGAAAGAATGAGGAGAGAGAGAGAAAAGATAGCTTATATGGAGTGGATTTAGGTTAAAGAAGTAAAAGAAAATTCAAATGGAGCATGGAAGGGGGGGGGGGGGGGGGGGGGGGGGGGGGGGGGGGGGCAATTTCGTCGATCACTATTCATGAGAGGGGGAAGAAAAAGTTTGATTTGATTTTGTTTTGATTGATTTGTCTTTGATGTGTAAGTTGTCATAACTTGTATGGGAAGTTTAAGGGACAAAAGTAAAGAGAAAAGAGGTTGATTTGAGTGATGGTAAGAGTTAGACTTGTAGGGTAGCTAATAGGTAGTCATAGGTTGTACTTTTTGAATAGTGAGGAATAGTTGACAAGACAATTTGATTTTCCGGTAGTAAGGAAATACGAATAAAAAGGTTATAACTGTATTTTTCGTAAGCCGGAAAATTATGAGAAATATATTTTTGAAATCCTTATTTTATTTCGATTCAAATGAGTATTCATAAAGAAATTTTTGAAATTCTAGTTCCGGGCACGCTTTTCTATAATGGGTCTCGGGATGACCTGGAATTGAAATTTTCCAAAAATCTGATCTTTTCTTGGTTTGAAATATAATCAAGAACTATATTCAAAATTAAATTTTCTTACAAAAGTTTCTTAATTGGAAATCGAGGAAAAGCCGGAATTAGGGTATCTCGGTCTTTCTCACAAAGTTTGAACTAAACTGGTTTAGGGTTAAATTTTCTGGTTTTCGAAGTTTACTTGATTACTAGGAAACCCCATGGTATAATAATAATAATAATAATAATAATAATAATTAATAATAATAATTAATAATAATAATAATAAAATTGTGTAATGAAATAAAATGAATAGTGCAAAAGAATAATCAATTACCGGTAGAAATGAAAATACGGTAAAAAGGTTATAACTGTAACTTTTATAACCGAAAAATTATATAAACTGATATATTTAGAAATCTCGTGGAATTACGAGTCTAACGGTACTAATGGTATATTTTTGATATCTCGAGTCCGGGACACGTTTTCAAAGTCTGTATCCGAACGGGTTCGAGATAGGTCAAAAATTTACCAATCTGATATTTGTGAACAAACTTATATTACTACGAGCTATTCTACTTATTTAAACTATCTTTCGGCCTCTAGAGTTAGGGGCGCTAGATTGCCGGACTTACACTATTGTATTCCGGTTAGGGATTCCGGATGATTTTTCTGGTTTAGATATTGCCAAATTGGAAACTGAGATTTTCTGTTTATACAACGTATTTAGTTTGAGAAATTTATTTTAAATTTTATTTTTATAAGCATTCAATATCTCTTATTACTTTCGGAAATCTTGAATTGAATTATTATATCCAGAGTTATATCGGTAATGGGTACCAGATATGATTTTCTTGAGTTTGAGTCAAATATCGATTTTTGGAATGATTTTGGAGAAATCTTGATTTTTATAATTTGCTTTGAAAAAGGATCTTCATAGTGTTTTGTTTTCGAGTTTGTTTTTGCTTTGATTTCAGGTTTTATGAACAATTGGTTAACTTAAGGATTATCTAATTTGTTATTTTGTTTCTTGAATTCTTCCTTCTTAAGATTACGAGATTTCAATTTCTAACTCGTTCTATGATTCCTTGGGAGTTTGATTTGATCGTTAGGGCTTTATTGTGATTTCTGTCTCTTAGGATTATTAGTTGGTCGTTTGGGGAA
This sequence comes from Combretum micranthum, assembly GCA_024138025.1. Lineage (NCBI taxonomy): Eukaryota > Viridiplantae > Streptophyta > Magnoliopsida > Myrtales > Combretaceae > Combretum > Combretum micranthum. The sequence continues at coordinate 524,400 of JAMXBD010000517.1, forward strand.
CTTCCAAAGTCTATATTTTATTATTGGCAGATAAAGTTTTCTTAATCGTGCCAAAGCCTAGTTATGGAATTGGCCTTTGGTGATCTCCTGATCCTTTAAATTGTCATGTTATGGATTAACTTGCTTTTTAGCAAATTATCACTGTGTTTTATTTTTATCTCGATTTTTATGAATTATAGATTAGGTAAGAAGTTTATCTTACGTAAGGATTTTTGGACTTAAGGACTTTTGTAGTCCTTATATTATTTTTAGATTTTGTCAAAACTAATGAATTCTTACTTTCGTTTATATTTCGGGACTCGTTCAAAGTTCGGTTTTAATTTGGAGTGATTTTTAGGGTTTATTTTCGAAGTTCATTTTGGAATTATTTACTGAAATTTTCCGGGGCTTACAGCTGGATATGCTGGCATTTGAGGAGGCTATGGATTCGGTGCAGTAGAAGCCGAAGCCGGTGATGGAGTCGAAGTAGAAGCTGGAATACTAGCTGATGCAGAAGCTGAAATAGTAGACTGAAAAGGAGGTGGCATACTTTCTCTTTCTGAAGATTGTCGAGTTACTCTTCGTGACCTATCCATCTTTTAAACAAACATGCAACATATGTATGACATATAATAATTTTACAAGGTCAAATCAATATCAAAACAATTAATAAACCAATTAGACATTCAAACATAGAGCTTAATATAAACAAGTCCTATATATATCTAACTAACTTACCGCATCTAAGGTCAAGTCACCACTATTTAATCAAACAATTTCATAAACAGAGCTCTGATACCATCTGTAAAGACCAGATCCTCTAAATCCCGAGACTTAGAGTACCGAATCCCCAACCACATATAACGTTTTCACATTATATGTAAGGTTGTCCTAAAACTAACAGTTTATGAAAATTGTTTGATCATAATCACTAAACTTTGTAAAGAGCTTTTACATAAAACAAGATTGCTAACAAAAGCAATATATAATACATTTACATCATATAAACATTGCTCAGTGCCAATACATTACACTACAAAAATTACGTGTTTTCTCAAAACATGAAAATCCTAAAGGATCTTAAGGTCGTTACAAAAGAGATTAGCTTAACTAACAAGCCTTCTATACATAGCTTATCCATAGCAAAAAGTCTTCTAAAAGTCCCGGGTAATCGGATCCTATTCATCCCACTCGTCCAGAAATCTCTCGAAATCGGACCCGTAGCACAAGTCATCATAATACTCGTCTCCAATACCTGCAAAGCAGCAAAAGTGAGCCAGAGGCCCAGTACACAATAACCAATGCATAACAAGTCATCCAATTGATGTAATGCATCATAGAACAAGTGGTTATCTTTATTACTCTTTCTTTCACAAATCATCAAGAGGGTATTCAAACCTCGGTCACACTTCGGGAATCCAGGGATCCTGAGTAACAACAGCTGCTCAGGGGGTTGATATAAGCAGTCCGAATACTTATATCTCCTATATCTATTTCATGAAGATAATAGCTTCATCTAGGGTTTAAAAGCCGTTGCCCGACTCTACTTAAACTCAGTCCATAACATGAGCCTAGTTCATAAGTTCCCATAAACTTTGAACTAAATCATGGTATTTCCCCCTAAGTTTAAGCAAACGTTACACAGATACAATTCCCCCTATCGGCTACCCACTTAACCAAAAGAATCGCTATTGCATCATAGCGTACCATTGCATCATGGTAAAGTCATTGCATCATGACTTGGTTAAGCGCCTAGCTAACATATCATTGCATCATGACAGGTTTGCTGCTCCTCGGACCAGATTAAACAGCGTAATAGACATCCAATTCATTCAAATGTTAAGTCAAATCGATTTAAATCAAATTAGGAATGCCTATTCCTAGCAATTATCAAACAAGTCATTGCGTACCTAAACCCGTTAGTAAATAACTAGGATCTCTCGGTGATGAAATAACCGAAGAATTCTTAACTGAAATAGAAATACCACAATAATCAATAAATCAACAATTATAGATTTCATTCTCACAACTATACACATATTATATCCATATATCACAATTAATCAAAGACATCCAATTCATTGAATACAAAGTCACGAATAAGCATTTAAACGTCCTATTATATCCCAATTTGCTTAATAAATACTTAATTGTTCAAATAAAAACTTTGGAAAATTTTTAGAAAAAGTTCTTAAAATTCAAAAGCACAGGGGATACGCCGGTACTCAACGTTGGCGGCGTTGAGCCGGTGTTCAATGTCCTGAAAATGCACACTACCAACGCTGGCAGTGTTCAAGGGTACGCCGTCAGCCTTTGTACCCTACGCCGGCGGCGTTGAGCCGGCGTATAATCCAAAACCAAAGTTTTCAAAAACGTCAAGAGAGGTGTAAGCCGGCCACTTATATAAGTACGTGGGCAGCTTTCACATGTACACCGGCGGCCTTGATTCCCAGTAGCCAGCGTACAATATGGAAGAAAGAACGCCGGCTGACTTTCCTAGCGAAAGTCGGCGGCATTTAGTCGGCTTTAAGAAATTTGATTCTGTGGACTATCAACACCGCCTCTACGCCGGCGGCGTTGAAACTCAAATTGCCGGCATACGTTCTGAAGAACAAACGCTGGCAAATCCTTAGCATAAAAGCCGGCGGCGTAACAAACGGCCTTAGAAAAATCGATTCTGTGGGCTTTCTACACTGCCTCTACGCCGGCGGCGTAAAATCTCCAGATGCCGGCGTACGTTTGAAAAACAAGCTTAAACGTGAGAATTCAAATCCCCTGTTTTTCAACTTTGAAAAAAAAATCCTATCTTAATACATTCTAAACCTTCCTCAACTACACTTCCAACTTCATATCATTCACTCATATCTATACTACTCAATTCTAGCAACTCAAAACATAAATTCAACAAAATTAAACACTTCAAACTCCACTTCAATCCAATCTAGATTTCTCCTACACAATTCCTCTTCACATCTTCCCAACACTTCATATCATCTCAATAATACATACACAACCTCACACACTCACAAGCTCATTCCTAACTCAACCCAAGCATGAACAAACAATTAAGACAACATTTAGCTCATTCCAACAAAGAATTCATGTAATCACTTCAAGAAAGAAAACAAACAAAACAAAACAACAACCATAACTAAATCAATTCAAATACAACTATATATACCTTGTCTTAAGGATATCTTTGATTTTTAAACTTGATATTAACCCTAACTTGAGCTTGGAAATGGAGATGGAAATGGAAAAAGAAACAAAAGAAAGAAAGAAAAGGAAATTCGGATAACAATGGGCTGCCCCCAAAAAGTAGGTTAATTAAGCAAAATTTGACTTTAAACATATACCAAATTTACCCCTTAAAGCATATATTAACTTAGGATGCATTTGGCATGAATTTGAACTTCATTTGGGCCTTATATTTGAGCATAATGTTACTTAATTAAAGAAACAAAATTTCCATCACTAATCTTGTAAAACCAAAGTTGATTTTTATAATCTAACTTAACTAACACCTTAATGCACAAAAGGCACAATTAATAATTCCATTACTCACACATTAATGCATATAAAACAAAAATTAATGTTAGCATATACATATACAAAATCATATATCTTAGAGTACTAGCAACACAACCATGCTCATTCAATTCAACACTTTAAAATAAATAAATAAACACATGAAATTTGAATAGAATTGAAATCTAGATCATTTCAGTAAAAGTAGACATGATAATTTAATACCGGTAGTAAGAAAATACGCATATAAAAGCGGTATCTGATATTTTTAGCTACTGAAAAATTACGAAATTGATATTTTTGGAAATCTCATATTTTTACGAATCTAACGGTATATTCGGAATATTTTTCCTATTCCGAGCTCCCGGACAAGTTTTTCAAGAGTTGTGTCCGATCGGGTTCAAAGGACATTTGAATTTTGCAAAACTGATATTTTTATAAAACCTATAGCTATTATGAACTATTATACCTAACTTTTCCAACTTGGTTTTCTAGGGCTTGAGAAAACTGCAATGCCGGAGTTAAGCGGTTATAGTAAACTAGAGTTTTGGTTGACTTAAGAATCCGGTTGATTTCTGATTAGGGTTTAGGTCTTTAACTCGATTACAAAACTTCGGGGGTTTACAAACCTCAAGATGCGCGCAACTTTAAGGAGGTCATTTGGGACCCAGTTCAAAGCATTCCCTAACCACCGATGGAAGGATAAATCTATCACACATACGAAACCGGATAGTCGTATGTACTGTTTGATCATATGGTTGTTGCTGTAAGCCTCGAAAAATTTCAGTAAGTAATTTCAAGATGAACTTTGAAAATAAATCCTAAAAAACACTCCAAATTAAAACTGAACTTTGATTAGTCTTAATATCCAAAAAATTCTCAATCTTGAGGAAAATAAGAATCCTTAAAAACAAAATAAGAACTCAACATACTTCAAATCCAAGACCGCTACATATATGACAAATTTCATATTTGACTCCGACTTCTAAAATTGGGTAATATAAAACCCAAAAATAAATTATTAAAAAGTAAATAATGATTAACCTTTGGAAATGAAACCCAATTCAAGAATTTTGAAAACGTTAAATGATATTAAATACTTACAAAAAATAAAATTTAAGATAAATTTCTCAAATCAAATAAGTTGTATAAACATAAAATATTAGATTCCAAATTGGCAAAGATCTAAACCGGAAAATCACCCGGAAACTAAGTGGAATACAATAGTTTAAGTCCGGCAATCTAGTGCCCTTAACCCTAGAGGCCGAGGTGTAGTTTAAGTGTGGAGAATAGCTCGTAGTACTATAAGTTTGCTTAAAAATATCAGACTGGTAAATTTTTGACCTATTTCGAACCCGTGCGGATACAAACTTCAAAAAGCGTGTTCCGGGGCTCAAGATATAAAAAATATACCATTAGTACCGTCAGACTCGTAATTTCATAAGATTTCCAAATATGTCAGTTATATAATTTTTCGGATTATAAAAGTTACAGTTTAACCTTTTTATCCGTGTTTCATCACTACCGGTGATTAATTAGTTTTTTGCACTATTCACTTTTATTTCATTACACAATTTTATTATTATTATAAAGCCTTATATTTTTAGATAAATATTTTATATATTATAGAAAATTTTGTTTTTCTAAAATTTAGATAGTTTCGGGTTTTTACGGGATCAGATTCTGTTTAGGATCCGATACTAAAATGAAATAAATTAATTTAATAATTGGAAATATTTGAAAAATATTTTTATTTTCATAAAGTAATTTTTTATAATTTTTCGGGCTATAAAAATATCATTTATAGCAATATTCGCGTATTTTGATCATACCGGTAACATATTTGTTAAAATACTAAAATAATTCAAATAATTATTTAATTTTATTTCTGAAAATTCTGCCACTTATTTAGAAATATTTTTTCTAATTTTATTTTGTATTTTTCTTAATAAAAAGCACTTTTTCTAACCCATACTTCAACTACACCTTACACATATCACTTCTTTTTCACTTCAATCTTTCTACACTTTGTCCCACCTTCATGGCAGATTTTTTCGTCCTTTATGGCTATCATTGTCCTTTAATTTACTCCTATTTTGACTAAAATAAATATATTTCAATCCTTTTTCAAAAAGCTACACATACCATTAATTACACAATTCAATTTCAAGTCAAATTTCAAACAAACTCCCTCTCTCTCTCCCCTCTCTTTCACGTGCAGCACCCTTCCTTTGGCTGCCCTTGTTTTATTTTTTTTTCTTTCTTTCATTCATTTAACACACTCATTCTCTCTCTCCTTCATTTACTCCTTTTTCCCTTTACCATTCCCTATCTTTTTCTCTCTCTTTCTTTCTTCATTTTGTTCTTGTTCTTACAAGAACAGAAGCTGCCCCTAATTCTTTTATGAGCTCCCACACATATTTCTTCAAGATTTTTGAATAAAACTCTTGTCCAAAGCTTCCATATGTGATATAGGTAAAGTATAGTGAGAGTTTCATGCATCATATGACATTCCATTAGCTTAAAAGCTAAGGATGATGATGCCAAAAATGAAACACTCCACTTCTCTATGATTATTCTCTTGTATCATTCTTATTTTCTTGTTAAAAGTAGTTATATGTTAAAAATCTAACTTTTTGTAGCTTTGATTTTCGTTTATGCCTTAGATCTTGTCATTTGAGTTATTATTTTAGTTATTTCTTATGATTTATGCATATATTCATCATTCACATAACCATCTTAGTGTTCATGCATCTACAACTAGTATAGTAAACTAGATCCAGTGTTTTGAGTTCATAAATGCATTAGACTTTTGTTTTATGTTCATAAACAATTTGTAGTAGCATGATGATAGTAGGAAAGTTTTAGAAAGCTCAAGATCTATTTTATTTTCAATAAAAATCATTTTTGAAAATTCGGATGAAAATGGAACCATATTTAGAAAAGTTTTTTTTCAACTTCAAAATGTGTATTTTTCATTTAAAATGAATGGCTTAGGGTATAGATAACATAAATGAAAGATTTTGATGAGTAAAGTTTAGATCTATGAGTTTATAGTTTACTACCATGCATTTCTTTTATATTCATGTCTATATTATGTGTAGATCTTGGTTTTGAACTCAAATAAAAATAGTGAAATTCATATTTTGGCAAGACCCCTATTTAAAAACCACTTTCCAAGTGTCAAAATGAAATTTTTACTTAAGATAATGAAGGCTTAATGGATGTATATCATCAAGACTTCTTTTTACAAGAGTCAAAGGTGATTTTCAAAAGTTATTTTCAAAATAAAAATCTTATTTTCGGATTTAGGTTAAGACATATTTTAAAAACATGTTTTCCAACTCAAAAATGAAGTTTTTATTCAAGATATGAAGGGCTCTTAAGATATGATATGTAAGGAATGGATTTTCATAAGTTTAGATAGATTTTATCAAAAGAATATCCAAGAATAAATTTTGTAAATTCGGATCTCAACCAAGACCACTTTGTAAAACCCATTTATCAACTCCAAAACTCATGTTTTATGTGAAGAATGAAGGGTATAGGTAATAGGTATCATTAAGTGGTGATTTTTACAAGTTGAAATGAGTTTTGATGAGATTAATGTGTAAAACAAAAAGTAGAATCAAGGGAAAATTTTGAGTTAGTAGTCAACTTGTAAAATTCGTAACTTTGGATGATGCCCATGAAAACACCTATTATCCAAGTTCAAAATAAAAGTTTTATGTATTAAATGAAGTCCTTAAGTAGTAGGTATAGTAAGTCTTAAATTTTAATGCATTAACAAGTTTTTCCCAAAGGAATCATTCAAAAAGTGATTTCTAAAATTCGGATTTTTGAGTAAATCCTATTTGAAAACATATTTGCAAAGTGTAAAATGAAAATTTTTATGAAAAAGTGAAGTCCTTAGTGGTTATGTATAGTTGAGCCCTAATTTTCTAAATATCAAATGATTTTTACTTAAAGGAATCACTCAAAAACTAGTTTTCACAAAATTCGGATTTTGGAATCAACCTTACTTGAAAACATGTTTACAAAGTGTAAAATGAAAATTTTTATGTAGAAATGAAGGTCATAAGTAATAGATATAATAAACTCAATTTTAACAAACATAATTATATTTTCGTAAGTAATAAATCGAAAACAAATGGAAATGATCAAAGTTAGAAAACTAGATTTTTCATAAGTAGTTGTTATTATGGTCTTGCAAAATAAAAAGTTATAAAATTTTCTTTTAGCAAGAATCATCAAGATCATGCATACATTAAACTCATCTCATGTCATTCATGCTAGGAAATCATTTGTATTGCATGAATAGCTAATCTACATAGTAGGAACATTACAAACATTTATAAAACTATTTTTCGGAATTGAAGTTTGCTACTGTCCTAATCTGATCCGACCTTTTCGAAGCTTCAAAGTTTTCAAAACTTAAATATAATATTAGATAGATTTTACGAAGTAGATAGAAATCGATATATAATTTGCGAAATTCCGAGTTAAAATGACCAAGTTATGGCCGTTTTAAGTTGAAATCTCTGCTTAGGACGAGAATTGCGAATTTGATAGTTTATATAAGATCGTGGTGATCCCGAAATCAATGATTCCCTACCATCGAATTACTTTTACTAAAAGACCGGTGATCCAATGGCCGAGTGAGTTTTCTCCTTATTTTGTTACCTTGATTGTACTTGTAGCTAGTTGCATTATTATAGGAACAAGATAAAAATCGATATGAATGGGGATGGGATATATGATGAGACTATGATGAATGTATGCCAAAGAATACTAAAACATATCGAAACCACGATTCAATTAGATAATCGCACTGTTCATATTATTTCTGTTATGTGTATGATATTAGTTGGTCACTCTAAAGAATGTATGAATATTTTGACCTAAGCAAAAAATTAAATTGGTCATGCATCACATCGGACATATTGCATTTGGTAGCATGCTATTCCTACGCAGGTCGATCGGTATGGTCCGATGATGACTCGTTTGGATAACGAGGCTAATATCAGAGCTCATTCATGGGAATAAGGCGCATCGGGATGCATTCCATGTTTGAGCCTAGCCGAGTCGAGTGCTATGAGCCGAGGGCTTGGGGACTAGCAACGGTCGTGTAGACTTTCAATACCATCCTTAACCCAAGATACGGAAGGCGTAAATCCGTTCTGTGTGTGGGTTCCGGATACCCATACATAATTGTTTGCTCATGTGTTTGTTCATGTATAGCATATGGATTATTATAATTTGCTTGTTATGGTACAAAATTAAGAGAATTCTCACTAAGCTAGTGTAGCTTATACCCCAATAGATGTTTAAATGAACAAGTTATCTCAAGAATGCAAAGTGGGGACCGAGATGGTTAGAGCAGAACATGACTTCGGGATTTCAACAAAGAATAAGAATGCTTGAAGTTATTAGCTAGGTTTTATGATTTGCCTTGTAATAGTTTATGTAGGGAAGTCTTTGGATGAATGTAATTGAAGTTTAATGATTTGTATTTTGAGGTATAGTGATTCGTATATAAAGTATAGTGATTTGTATCTGAAGTATAGTGAATTGTATTTCCTTTACATTGTTACTCAAGTGTATCAACATAAAATGTATCACTTCGATGTGTCTCCTCCATGTGTTAGACGCCTTGTACATAGTATGGAAGCCTTCGCGTGACCGAGGCGCTCATTCTTAGGCTTAAATATTGTGTACGGCGGACTGCCACGTTTAGGGCACCCTTTGGGCGTGACCGTTGTATTTCATATGCTTGATTAATAAACTTGGTTGATTGCCTGTTATGAGTACTTTTACGTAAGGAATATCTCACTAAACTAGTTATGCTTATACCCCTATAGACTTTTGATATTGCAGGATTATCTTTTGCACCCGAGACCATCTTGATCACCCGGGTATAATCCTTATTTTGGGAAGCTTTTGGTTGTTTTGAAGTCTTAGAATAGATTTCTTCTAAAATCTTCTAGCATTTGTTATTTATCTTAGCAAGACCATGTTGTTATGGAATTTGTCGAGGGAAATGCCCCTTAGAAGTTGTAAGACTTTATATTTTAATGAATTATATTAAGCGATATTTTGCATGTTCCGCTGCCAATATCTTAAAATGCATTACTCCACCAGTCTCCCTTTGATGTGAATGTATGCCTTGTATTGATATGGAAGCTTTCAAGTGACTGAGGTAGTCATTCTTAAGTTTTAATATTGCGTACGGCGGGCTGTCACATTTAGGGTTCCCATTGGGGCGTGACAATTATGAATACACATTGAAAACAAAAATAGATCCACAACTCATAATATAGACTTTAAATAAATAATTGGATCACACTATTATTCTAGTTTGTAAATTCTTAAGCTATTATAGACTAAAACGAAATTTGGCTTATTAAGCTTAGAAAACCTTAATTGGGTGAGATAAAATCCTAAAAATAATTTATTACGTAAACTTTAAACCTAAACTTGAACTCAATAACAATCTAGAAAATTTATAGAACTCTAAATAAATTTTTTGAAGATAAAACTCCTGAATAATTATCATATTTATACCCGTTTAGTTTAATAAACTATCTCAAAACTAAGATAATCAATTAAATAAATAATATTATAATAATATATATGTATTTCGATGCAAATTGGGCAAATATGTGGCTGAAATCTCCTCAAATTTCTCTAGCGAAAACATAGCAATTTGGTCAAGAAAAACAAATAAAAGTCAAGGAAAATTGTGGAAAAACCAATGAAGATGTCCTAAATCAGCCAATGCATTAAATGTATATGGGACAAGCATTTCGAGTTGCCAAATTTCAGTGGAAAATTGCTCTTGTGAGATTCAAGTTGCAGCTGTCTTCTCCTTCTTCACATATATATATGTACCCTTAATGAACTACAAACCAAAATTAATAACTCACATAAAACAACAGCTAAACAACAACAACAACAGCTCAAAAATTCGTTTTACATCAGTTCCATAGATAGCCTGTCACGCCCTATAGGGGTATCCTAAACGTAACAGTTTGCCACATGCTATATAAGACTCTCGAATTACTATCCGAGCCCTTCGGGGGTCTTGTCCAGATGTAAAGCGTCCCTTTACGACAATAGAATACTCTATTCAATGAAGTTAAGAAGTTTAATGCATTCGAAAGCCATAGATAATAAATCAAAACACATACTTAAAGTTACAAAGTCTAAGGGGCATTCCCCCACAAAAGAATATTAAGGTCTATTACAGTCATCCAGAGTCTTTTGGTTTCCTGAGGAAGTCTAAACAAAAACCGAAATAAACTTCTAAGGTAAACACCTAGCTCCGGTACTTGAGCTGTAGCCTGCTTTGGTCTAAGCCAAATGAACTCGTGCTGCAACAAGTAAAAACTAGAGGGGCGTAAGCTAACTAGCTTAGTGAGTGAAAACTTCCATATCGCAATTAAGACATAGCATTCAAGCAAGTGATTATTTAATCAAGTGAAATGCATCAATCACGTGAATTCAACAAACATATGACCAGCCGGAAATCATATGTGGATGGACTTGCGCCCTTCATCCCGGGTTAGCAGATTAACGAATCCTGCGGTACGACGCCGTTTAAGCTCACGGTCAATTGAATAATAATTAGTTTTATGGATCACGATTAACCAATATATTCGTTTTATGGATCACGATTAACCAACGTATTCGTTTTATGGATCACGATTAACCAACATATTCGTTTTATGGATCACAAAAAACCAACAAATGCTAATGCTCCATCCCCATCGTGATATGAATGAGTTCAAATTTATATTGAATGTCTAATAATCGATTAATCCAATTCTTTTAGGTGGCCAAGCAATATTCGCAGACAATCAATTCTAACTCCTCTCTATATAAGCAATGAATTATCACCCGGCTTCGATATTCTTTAAATTCAACTTCACATATCAACAGCAGACAATTATAATTCCCAACTAACCCCATCATGCATAATCATTCTTTTTATCTTTGCTTAGCAACTAATGCAACTATCATTACAATCACAAGCAATAATTGAAATCGAAAGTAGTACTCACTCGGCCATGGTACGCTGGTCTCTTAGTAATAGTAGTCGGGTGGTAGGATATCGTCGTTCTCAGGATCACCTACCAAATAAGAATAACCTAATGAGAATTTCGTCACTTAACTAATTCAAACTATGCATCTAAACTAAACAAAATCGTGATTTCCGCTACTTGCGGAAGTTCCAACTTAAAACAGCCATAACTTGGTCATTTTAACTCGGAATTTTGCAAATTTTATATCGATTTCTATCTACTTTGAAAGATCTTTCTATTTCTATCATTAATTCCAAGTTTTGAAAACATTTAGGTCACATAACAGAGGGATCAAATCTGTTCTGTAACTTTTCCATTTCCGAAAAATTATTTTGCACTTAATCAAAATGTTTTTAATTGATGATTCATGTGTAGATTAAATATGAATGAATTCCTAATATGAATGATATGTAGTGAGTTCAATATATGCATGATCTTGATGATTTTTGATAATGAAACTTTAAGAACTCCTAATTCTTGCAAGACTCCAACAATAGCCACTTCTTAAAAAAAATCCACTTTTTCCAATTTTGCATCTCCTTAGTGTTTTTGCATTTTATTCTTAGAATTTACTTGTTATCTAAGTAAAAATGAGTCTTTATCATCTATACTATCCAAGACCTTCATTTCCACATAAAAATTTACATTTTTCACCTTGCAAGTATATTTTTAATTAAGTTTTTCACAAAAATCCGAATTTTGGAAAAAATTCATTTCTTGCATGTTTCCTTTGAGAAAACTTGTTTAATGCATCAAAATTTAAAGCTTTACTATATCTATTACCTAAGGACTTCATTTAACACATAAAACATGCAATTTGAGCTTGAATACTAGGTGATTACATATGCATCATCTCAAATTACGAATTTGACAACTTGAACACTAACTCAAATTTTTCCATCTTAATTTCACTACTTGTTTTACACATTACTCATGCCTGAACTTATTTCAACTTGCAAAATCATTACTTAGTGATACCTATTACTTATACCTTCATTTATCATGTAAAATATGAGTTTCAAAGTGGTTTCAAGGGTTTTTAAAATAGGTCTTGAAGTTCATCCGAATTTTCCATTAAACATTTCTAACAAAAACCTTTTCTTTTCAAGTTCCTTGTCTTATATTCATAAAGATCTACCATCTAACACATTTATATATACAAGACTAAGCTTTTATGATCATTAATGCATGAAAACACAAAATACTCACATGAACATGAATGTCAAGAAAAACATGAGTGTCTAAACACTAGATCTACAACTTATAGTGTATGAAAATGAGTTTAAAGACATAAACATAAATTTTTCATGCAAGATCTATACTTTTATATGCATGAACATAATATTACTTCAACAAAAACTCATTAAACACAAGATCTACTTCTTGTGATGGCTTGAGATTCTTGTATTAGTGTTTTCTTATCCCTAGCATTTGCTCATTGGGATTTAAGGTGGAAAACATACAAGAATAGTCTTGCCATTACAACATTATGTAATAGAAAGGCTAGAAATCATCACCTAAAAGAAGATTTGAAGAAGAAAAGAAGAGGAAATGAGCTGTGTGTGTGTGTGTGTGTGTGTGTGGGGTGTGGGAGGGGGGGGGGGGGGGGGGGGGGGGGAGCTACGGTGTCACGGCAACAATAGGGTAGAAAAGAGAGAGTTTTTGCTTTTGTAAAAATTTTGAATGAGTGAAAATGAAGAGAGTGAGTGAAAATGAGTTTATATATTAAGTGAATTAGGGTTTAGTTGTAATAAAAGAAGTAAAAATAAAACAAATGGAGGGGAAAAGGGGAGGAGGTATGCTAGCTAACAAGGAGGAGAGGGAGAGAGATATTTGAATTTTGTTGAATTTGTAATTTAAGTAATAAAATGTAATAAATGTAATAATTAAGTAGGAAACAAAATTTTTTTGAAAAAGAAAATATAATTAGTAGTTGTAAGAATGTAAGAATAGGGTATGGGTAGTGTGTAGTGTAGGTTGTACTTATGAATAGTGATAAATAGTAGACAAGACATCTACTTTACCGGTAGTAAAGAAAATACGGGAAAAAGGCTATAACTGTAATTTTTGTAGCCCAGAAAATTATAAAATTTATATTTTTGAAATCCTTATAAAATTTCGGTTCTAATGAATATTCCAGAATATTTTTTTGAGTTTCTTATCCCAGGGCTCGTTTTTTTGTAATTGAGCTCGGGAAGGCCCGGAATAGGAAATTTTCCAAAATTAAAACTTTCTAAGGTTTGAAATATACTTTAAAACAATAAATCATATTAATTTATTTTATAAAACTTCTTTTGCTATGAAATCGAAGGAAAGCCGGATTTAGGGTTCCTAAGCTTCTCTCACTAAGCTTGAACAAGACCGATTTAGGGTTTCGCTTTTTGGTTCCCGGAGTTTACTTGACTACTGAGAATATCGGGGTTTACATAGCCAATATAGCAGATAATCCAAACCTAACAATCTAAACCCCATTGGCAAGCCCAAGCTTAGGATAAGGAGCAAATCAAGGTAAGATAAATTCATACTTAAATTAGTTATATATTAAGCTCTAGCCTAAACAATGTCATTGTTAACCTTAGGTTCGTATCAAGACTTTAGGGAGAGTTTAACACCTCCAAATCTACTCAAATAAGGTAATACTCAACCCTAACCCTTATATATATGCTATCATCTTTATAGAAGTTAGAAACTAGGTCGAATGATGATTTAAAGAAGTAATATGTACTAATATATCACTTATGATACATGTAGAATGTAGAGAAACACTTAGGAGAAGCTTTAATACAAGTATAATACATATATGTTAAAGAAAAATTAAGTTTCGAATTGAAAAAAAATAGGAGAAGATTATTAACAATGTCAACACTACTCTTACTCCGGCAGTGTATACGCTTAACACTCGCGGCATACACGGTTAGGCCGACGGTGTTGAGATGGCTTACACTGGAACAAAAGCTATGTAAAATTTATTTTTACGTAAAATGAATGAACGCCTGCCAAGTTGAATTCTACACTGGTAGTGTAGATAGCCGGCATACGTTGTAAAGCTGGTGGCTTACAACTAGCGTACGTTGGCATAAAATAACATGTAAAACATAAGAACACCGGCATCTGGGTATCAATGTCGGTGGCGTTGGAGCCGATGTACACGCATAATTTTCTTGCGTGAAATCTGTTTTACACAAACTGCTTATATATATAAATAATAATAAACATATATTATATATAAACAAAAATAGATTTTTACTAAGTAAATAAATAGAAATACTTATAATAATAATAATAATAATAATAATAATAATAATAATATAATAATAATAATAATAATAATAATAGGTTTAATATTTGAAGAGTATTAAACCCTAAAAACTATAGGAAAATATTATTGTTATTATCAACTATAATTGTTAAATATTTATTTTATATAGATAAATATGTAAGAATGGAAATCTAAATAAGCTAAAATTATGAATAATGTGATATCTAAAAATGAAAAAATAATTATATGAAGTAGATTAAGAGAAACATGGCAAAACTAAATAATAAGAAATAAATACTAGTTACCATAATATGTTAACTAAAAGAATGATATAAAAATAGCAATAATAGTAATGATAAAAATATCAATCTACTGAATACAACTCCTACAACTACCAATAAAAATATATAAATATCCAACAAGACCAAGAAAAGCAAAATGAAAATGAATATTAAATAATAATTGATTATCATAGGACCAATAAAAGAACCAATATAGTAATAGAAACAAAACCAAATACTAATATAAGACACTTAGATATTATAGGAGCTTAGTTCTATAATTTATATTTTATTGATGAATATTTTTATTCATCTCATTAGGTGATCTTGATATTTGTGAGGACTTCCCCTTTGACTATTACGACTAGCTGAAATGAGCAAGTGAGTAACTCATATCTATTATATTGTTTGTGCTTATAACTAATAGCATATGTAATGCAATGATAATAGTACAGTTGTTGTGCAAAGTCTGTTGAGAATGAATTCTGATTTGAGCTAATTGCTTGTCATGCCAAAAGGAATTAATGAAAGTAATAATACTATTGTATGATGATGAGAAATAGTGTGATGATTATTGTGTGTAATGCATGATCACCATCAATCTGAATAAGAATTATTGACTTATTAAATAACATGGTCATGCATTGCACGTACTGCATAATTGCATATACAAATTAATATTTCGGTTTTTTGTTAATGCTTGGTTTTTCTAAAGTATTAATTCTTCTAAGGTTTTCTTTGTTCTATTGGTTATACTGGAACTAAGAGGCAACGAAGAACGCCACCTATTGTATTACTTTGAAATGATTAATACTTAAAGAGTTTCTAGGATTGATATAGGAAATGGTTAGCTAAAAACATCATTAAACTAAAAGTGATAACCCTAAGACGAGAAATCGTTAATTTTCCTGTAAACTTAGTCTCTCTTAGGCAGGTAGGTCATAGAGTAATTGTTCTTCAACCTTAAAAAAAGGGTGTAAATCCTTTTCCTATTTGGATTCTAGATAATCCAAGCTTGTATTTGAGCATATGTTTGTTTGATTGCATTACATTGATTTGTTAATAAACTTATTTCATGTGTAATATGTCCGATTATTCACTGAGCCCATGGTTTCGCTCACACTCGTAAAGGCATCTCAGGTTTACTCTATGTAAGCCTTGGAAAATTTCAGTAAATAATTCAAAAATGAACTTCGAAAATTAACCCAAAAAATGACTCCAAATTAAAACCGAAGTTTAACTAGTCCTAAATCACGAACGAATCCAGAAATTTCTTAATCTTGAGAAAATGATATTCCTTAGAAATAAAATAAGAACTCAACGGTCTTCAAATTCAAAACCACTACGTACGACAAATTCCATACTTAACTTTGAATTGTAAAATCGGATAATATAGAATACAAAAACAAATTAAAAAAAAGTAAAAACGATAAACCTTCAGAAATAAAACTCAATTCAAGAATTCCAAAAACGTTGAGAGATATTAAATACTTACAAAAATAAAATTTAAAATAAATTTCTCAAATTAAATATGTTGTATAAATATAAAACATCGGTATCCAAATTAGCAAAGATCTAAACCGAAAAATCACCCGGGAACCCTAAGTGGAATATAGTAGTTTAAATCCGACAATCTCTCACTCTTATCCCTAGAGGTCGAGGTGTGATTTAAGTGTGTAGAATAGCTCGTAGTAATATAAGGTCGCTTAAAAATATTAGATTGGTAAATTTTTGACCTATTTTGAACCCGTTTGGATACAGACTTTGAAAAGCGCGTCCCGAGGCTCGAGATATAAAAAATATACCATTAATACCATTAGACTCATAATTTTATAAGGATTTCTAAAATATCAATTTTGTAATTTTTCGATAACTAGAATTATCTGATTTTACGATTTTATTCATATTTCATTACTACCGGTGATTAACTAGTCTTTTGCACTATTCACTACTATTCATTACATGATTTTGTTATTCTTATAAACCCTTATATTTTTAGATAAATATTTTATATATCCTAGAAAATTTCGTTTTTCCAAAATTTAGTTCATTTCGGGTTTTTATGAGATTAGTTTCTATTTAAGACCCGATACTAAAAATAAAATAAAATAATTTAATAATTTAAAAAAATTTGAAAAATATTTTTATTTTCATAAAATAATTTTTTAGAATTTTTTGGGTTATAAAAATATCATTTATAGCTCATATTCACCTATTTTGATCATACCGGTAACTTCTTTGATAATTCACTAAAATAAATAAATTAATTATGTTATTTTAATTATGAAAAATCTGCTACAAATATTTGGAATACATTTTCTATATTTTTATTATTTTTATTTTATTTTATTAAGAAAGTACTCTTACAACCTATACCTTTAAGTACACCTTTCACACATCACTTCTTTTTCATTCCAATCTTTCTACACTTTATTCCACACTTCATGGAAGAATTTTTTTTACTTCTTTTGCTGCCTTTTGTTCCTTTAAATTACTCCAAATTGATTAAAATAAATCTCTTTCAACCTTCTTTAAGAAGCAACAATTACACAATAACTACATATTACATTTTCAAGTCAAAAGCTAACCAAATTTCCTCTCTCTCTCTTCTCAATATTCACGCCAGTTTTGGGGACTCATATTGCTGCTCATTTATTTTTTAATCTCATTTAATGTGTCTTTAACTCATTCCATTTCTCTCTCTCATTTGCACCTTCAAACCTTAACCATTCTTTACACTTTTTCCACTCTTTCTTTCTTCATTTTCTCTTGTTCTCTCAAGCAAGCCTTGCTGCCCCCGTTCCTTCTTTGAGCTCCCACGCATATTTCTTCAAGATCCTTTGATAAAACTCTGTCCAAAGCTTCCATAGATGATATAGGTAAAGTATAGTGAGAGTTTCATGTATCAAATGACTTTCCATGAGCTTAAAAGCTAAGGTTGATGATGCCAAAATGAAACACTCCTCTTATCCATGAGTACTCTCTTGTATTATTATTATTTTATTGCTAAAGGTAGTTATATTTTGTAGATCTAGCTTTTTTATGTAGCTTTGATTATGTTTATGTTTAGATCTATGAGTTTATAGTTCATTACCATGCATTTCTCTTATATTAATGTTTATATTATATATAGATCTTGGATTTGAATTTGAATAAAAATAGTAAAATTCGTATTTTGGCAAAACCCTTATTTAAAAACCCTCTTCCGAGTCTCAAAATGGAAGTTTTAGTTGAGAAAATGAAGGTTTAGTGGATGTATATCATCAAGACTTCTTTTTACAAGAATCAAAGGTGATTTTCAAAATAAAAATCTCATTTTGGATTTAGGCTAAAGCTTAGTTTAAAAACATGTTTTCCAACTTAAAAATGAAGTTTTTATTCAAGATATGGAAGGCTCTTAAGATAGGATATGTAAAGGATGGATTTTCATAAGTTTAGATAGATTTTATCAAAAGATATCATTAAGTAAATTTTGTAAATTCGGATCTCAACCAAAACCAATTTTGAAAACCCATTTATCAACTTCAAAACTTGTGTTTTATATGAAAAATGAAGAGTTCAGGTCATAGATATCATTAAGTAGTGATTTTTATAAGTTGAAATGAGTTTTGATGAGATTAATGTATAAAACAAGAAATAGAATCAAGATGAAAAATTTTAAGTTAGTAGTCAATTTGTGAAATTCGTAATTTTGAATGAAGGCCATAAAAACACTTATTTTTCAATTCAAAATGAAAGCTTTAGGTAATAAATGAAGTCCTTTAGGAATAGGTATAGTAAAGCCTTAAGTTTTAATGCATTAAACAAGTTTTTCCCAAAGGAATCATTCAAAAAGTGGATTTTTTTTTTCAAATTTTTGAGTAAATCCTAATTGAAAACATATTTGCAAAGTGTAAAATGCAAATTTTTATGTGAAAATGAAGGTCTTAGGTAGTGTATTTTATGAAGACTCAATTTTAACTAAGATAACTAAAGAATGAATTCCAAAACACAAGTGTGTTGTCAAAGTTAAAAGACTAGATTTTTTTTTTCATAAGTAGTTGTTATTGTGGTCTTGCAAAATGAAAAGTTATAAATTTTTTTTTTTAGCAAAAATCATCGAGATCATGCATACATTAGACTCCTCATATGTCATCCATGTTAGAAAATCATTCATATTTCATGTATACTTGAATTATCAAATAGAAACATTTCAAACAATTACAAAACTATTTTTCAAAAATGGGGATCGCTACTGATCAGATCTGATCCTTCTGTTCCGTGACACAAATTTTTTCAAAACTTGAAAATAATATTAGAATTGGATAGATCTTTTGAAGTAGATAGAAATCGATATATAATTTGCTAAATTCCGAGTTAAAACGACCAAGTTATGGCCGTTTTAAGTTGAAATTCCCACTTAGGACGAGAATTACGAATTTGATAGTTTGTATAAGATAGTTTGGATTAGTTAAGTGATGAAATACTTATTATGGTATTTCCTCCTTTTTAGGTGACCCCGAAATCGAGGATTCCCTACCACCGGATTACTTTTACTAACAGACCGGTTATCCAATGGCCGAGTGAGTCTTCTTCTTATTTTGTTACCTTGTTTGTGCTTTTAGCTAGTTGCATTAGAATTATAGGAACAAGATAAAAATCGATATGAATGGGGACGGGATAGATGATGAGACTTTGATGTATGTATGCCAAAGAATAATAAATCATATCGAAACTATGATTCGATTGGATAATTGCACTATTCATATTACTTCTGTTATATGTATGATATTGGTTGGTCACTCTAAAAAATGTATGAATATTTTAACTTAAGCAAAAATTTAAATTGGTCATGCATCGCACCGGACATGTTGCATTTGGTAGTGTGCTACTCCTATGCAGGTCGATCGGTATGGTCTGAGGATTCGTTTGGATAATGAGACCTGGTGCCAGAGCTCATTCATAGGGAACTAAGGCGCATCGGGGATGCAGTCCATGGGTGAGCCTAGCCAAGTCGAGTGCTATGAGCCGAGGGCTCGGGGACTAGCAGCGGTCGTGTAGACTTTCAATACTATCCTTAACCCAAGATACAGAGGGCATAGATCCATTCTGTGTGTTGGTTCCGGA
Source organism: Combretum micranthum (assembly GCA_024138025.1). NCBI lineage: Eukaryota > Viridiplantae > Streptophyta > Magnoliopsida > Myrtales > Combretaceae > Combretum > Combretum micranthum. The sequence continues at coordinate 544,637 of JAMXBD010000517.1, forward strand.
TATCCATACATAATTATCTGCTCATGTGTTTGTTCATGCATAGCATATGCCTGATTTATAACTTACTTGTTATGGTACGGAATTAAGGAAATTCTCACTAAGTTAGTGTAGGTTATACCCCAATAGATGTTTGAATGAACAGGATATCTCAAAAATGCTAAGTGGGGACCGAGATGGTTATAGCTAAATATGACTTCGGGATTCCGGCGGGAAGTATGAATACTTGAAGATATTAGCTAGTTTTTATGAATTGTATTGTAATAGTTTGTGTAGTGAAATCTGTGGATGAACTGTAATTGAAGTATAGTGATCTGCATTTGAAGTATAGTGAATTGTATTTCCTTTACATTGTTACTCAAATTGTATCAGTATAAAATGTATCACTCCGATATGTCTCCTCCATGAGTTAGATACCTTGTACATAGTATGGAAGCCTTCGTATGACTGAGGCGGTCATTCCTAGGCTTTAATATCGTGTACGGCGGATTGCCACGTATAGGGTACCCTTCGGGGTGTGACACTCTACAAGCATGGCTAGTTACATCCAGGAGTATAGCCCCGGTAAGAGTTTAGGAGCTGGATGCTCATGGGTCAAATCGGGTAAGTTGTTTTGTATGATTACTAGTATAGCTTAGTTAGTTTAGAGTTTATCTATTATGTATTTAAAGATTTCCAGAAGGATTATATGGTCTGTAATATCTTTATGATATCTATTACTTGTGATGATAGTTATTTATTAATTTATGTCTTACATGTATTTATCCTTTATTATCACAGCAACTAAAAGATCCTATTGTTTGAAAAATAGTCACTCTCCAAAAGTAATCTAGTGATAGCATTCAAGCATGGCTTGTTTGCTACTACTAAGGTACCTTTGGGGCGTGACAACAATAGGTGTGAAGCTTGGTAAGGTTGCACCTTGTTGTGTGATAAGTTACTAGATATCCCTAGCATATGGCAAGCCTACATGGTTAAAAATTGATTTAAGACCCTGATATTCTTAAGTATTATTCACATGAATTTTGCATTGTTTCAATGCATTACATACATTATCTATGAAGTATTAAGGGCAATCTCGTAAGTGTTGATAACAAAGGGTATATCTTCAAGTGGTTGGCATGGTTTGCTCAATGGTTTCAAGAATAAGGGTCGATGCCTTGGCTGACATTGTAATTAGGATTAATTGGTTTTCTTTTCAAGGATGTCATAATGCTAATGTCGAAGTTCTCAATTTCTAATGGAATTGCCAAAAATATAGATGTATGGATTTGAATGAATTAGTCACATGCATGCTCTATGAGTCCACTAGTAGTTATCAAGATTGAACTCTACTCGTAGTGATGAACACGATGCGTTCTTGATTATTCATGTATTTGTTCTCTTGAGGTAGCAATTCGATAGCATAACAATGTTTTTATCAATTTTCGATTATCTAAATAAAGAGGAACTAGAGATATTTATAGAGCTTAGCTATTAATGTCATCCGTTACATTGAATTGATAATTAATGGCCAAGAAGAGTTCATTTTAGTACATGAATCTCATTGATAAAAAGTTGGAATTAGACATGTTGATTTCAACATTCTAATGTACCCTACTCCTAATCTACTATGTCAAGTCTATCTTAATTATCCCAATATATACACTAAACTCATTGAACCCTATCATTTAATCCATGAGTTAAGCCTAACATTTAATAAAATAATTTTCAACACTCTATAAGCATCATTTCCCTAATACTTGTAAACTAAAACTCTTGTTTTTCTCCTAATTTTGAACTTCAAAAAGCAAAAGATAGGTAAGTTATTGATCAATTATTTTTTGCAACACTCTTTATTCGAGTGCACTACATGAGAAAATGATTCTATATGGTAAGTTCTAATGTGAGAAAATGGTACAAGTATCAATAAAGTTTCAACATTTAAAAATAAGAATAATAAACTACCAATTATTTTTTACATGTCCAAATATCATGGTATCCACATACTACTTATGCTTTCGTAAAGAAAGACTAACATACCATGTAGTTTGTGTAAACCTTGGTAATCTCAGTAGTTAAGAAAACCCCGGGAGTTGAAAAGTGAAACCCTAATCCGGTTCAGTTTAAGTCTAGTGAGAGGAGCTTAGGAACCCTAAATCCGGCTTTCATTCGGTTTCATAATAAAAGAAGTTTTATAAAGTAAATGAATATGAATTATCATTCTAAAGTATATTTTAGACATTTGAAAGTTTTAAATTCGGGAATTTTTCAATTCCGGGCCTTCCCGAGCTCAATTACGGAAAAAGCGTGCCCTGGGACCACGAACTTAGAAAAATGTTCCGGAATATTCATTAGAACCGTAATTTTATAAGGATTCCAAAAATATCAATTTTATAATTTTCCGGGCTATAAAAATTACAGTTATAGCCTTTTCCCGTGTTTTCGTTACAACCGGTGAAGTAGATGTCTTGTCTACTATTCACAAGTACAACCTACACTACACACTACCCATACCCTATTCTTATATCCTTACAACTACTCATTTCAATTTTCTTTCCCAAGTATTTTTGTCTCTTAAATAATTATTACATTTATTACATTTTAATTACTTAAATTACAAAATATCAAATTTCACACACGCACTTCCCTCCCCACCCCCCTACCCCCCCCCCCCCCCCTCTCCCGCACCCATATGGCCGGCGCCCTCCCCTCTTTTCCCCTCTCATTTGATTTATTCTTCCTAAATCTTGCAATGGCAAGGCTATTTCTTGTGTGTTTTCTCATTTAATCCCAATGAACATATGCTAGGGACATGAAAACTCTTGAACAAGAATACCAAGACATGGATCTAATGTTTAAATGAGTTTTTGTTGAGATATAATCTTGTTCATGCATGTAAAGTAGAGATCTTGCATATATATTGATGTTCATGCCATGAAACTTACAATTCATGCATTATATTTAGTAGATCTAGTGTTGAGACATTTATATCTTCATCTACATTCATGATCATATGGTTATTTTAATTTTCATGCATGGATGATCATAAAAATGTAGCCTTGCCTATGTATAGATATGTTAGATAGTAGATCTCCATGTATAGAAGGCAAGAAGATTGAAAAAGAAAAGGTTTTGTTAGAAATGATTTGTTGGAAATTCGGATGAACTCTACCTTAAAGACCACCAAAACCACTTTAAAACTCATGTTTTTCATAAAAATTGGAAGGTGTATGTAATAGATGCCCTTAAGGAATGATTTTCATAAGTTTAGATGAGTTTAGACATGATAAAAATGTAAAACAAGTAGTGGAGTTAGAATGAAAAATATTGAGATGGTGATTAGAAGTAAAATTCGTAATTTAGGATGGTGCCTACATGAACACTTAGTATCCAAGCTTAGATGGCAATGAAGTCCTTAGATACTAGATACAATGAAGCTTCAATTTTTGATGCATTAAACAAGTTCTCTCATAAGGAAAATGCAAGAAAATGAAATTTACAAAATTCGGATCTTTGTGAGTAGCTTGTTTAAAAACATATTTATCCAATGAAAAATGTGGATTTCTATGCATAAATGAAGGTCATGATTAATATAGATGTTGAAAAATCATTTTCATATAGATGGTGAGTAAATCCCAAGAATAAAATCATAAGAACCCTAGAGAATGTAAAGTTGGTAAAATTTAACTTTTCATAAGTGATCATTATGAAATTCTTAATAATTAGGAGTCCATGGGAGTTCATCATCAAAAATCATCAAAACCATGCATATATTGAGTTCATTACATGATAGTCATATTAGGAAATCATCCATATACCATCTATACATGAATCATCAACTAGGAATATTTTTATCAAAAGCAAAACAAATTTTCAGAATTGGAGGATTTATGGAACAGATATGATCCTACTGTTCTGTGGCCTTACTATTTTCAAAACTTGAAAATAATATTAGAAATAGATAGATCTTTCAAAGTAGGTAGAGATCGATACAAAATTGCGAAATTCCGAGTTAAAATGATCAAGTTATGGCCGTTTTAAGTTAGAACTTCCGCAAATAGCGCGAATTCCGAATTCATCTAGTTTAGATGCATAGCTTGGAATAATTAAATGATGAGATTCTTATTAGGATTATTCTTATTTGGTAGGTGATCCCGAGCAAGACGATACCTTACCACCCGATTACTATTACTGAAAGACCGGCGAACCATGGCCGAGTGAGTACTACTTCCACTCTCGATTAATGTTTGTGATTGTATTGTTAGTGGCACTAGTGGTGTAGGCAAAGATAAAAATGGAAATGTATGATGGGGTATATGGGAATTATATATTGTTTGCTGTTGATGTGTGAAATGGAACTTAAGAAATATCGAAACCGGGTGTTAAGCTATTGATTGATTAGCTAGCATTTTATATGGATTGTCTGTGGATAATTGTTGGTCACCTAAAAGAATCGAATTAATGCATATTTGACTTCAGTTATAATCGGACTCATTCATATCACGACGGGGATGGAGCATTAGCATTGGTTGGTTTTTCGTGATCCATAAAACGAATATGTTGGTTAATCGTGATCTATAAAACGAAATTGTTGGTTAATCGTGATCCATAAAACGAATTATTGTTCAGTTGACCGTGAGCTTAAACGGCGTCGTACTGCAGGATTTGTTAATCTTCTAACCCGGGATGGAGGGCGTAAGTCCATCCAAATATGATTTCCGGCTGATCATATGTTTGTTGAACTCATTTGTCTGGTGCATACATTTGCGTGAATAATCACTTGCTTGAGTGAATTGTATTAATTGTGACATGGAAGTTCTTACTCACTAAGCTAGTTAGCTTACGCCCCCATAGCTTTTATTTGTTGCAGCACGAGTTCATTTGGCTTAAGCCGAGGCAAGCCACAGCTCAGGTACCGGAGATAGGAGTTTCCCATAGAAGTTTACCTCGCTTTTGTTTAGACTTTCGTTGGAAACTAAAGGACTCTAGATGACTGTAATGGACTTGATATTATTTTGCGGAGGAATGCCCCTTAGATTTTGTAAAGTATATATATGTGTTTTGGCTTATTGTCTATGGCTAATGAATGCCACATTAAACTTCTTAACTCCATTGATTGAGTATTCTATTGTCGTAAAGGGACGCTTTATATCTATACAAGACTCCCGAAAGGCTCGGATAGAAATTCGAGAGTATTTTATAGTATGTGGCGGGCTGTTACGTTTAGGATACCCTATAGGGCGTGACGGTTTGATTAGTGGAGTATAAACATCAATAAAATTATGACATCGTGGATAATTCTATAGAAATCAGGTACTATTATCATCGTTTGTTTAACAAATATCGGTAATTGCCCACTACTCATTTAGACACATGACATATTAGTATCAATACTTTTTTTCCCCTGAAATGAAGGGTGATACATCTAGGTAGTTAACTAGTAATAGTACTACTAGTAATAGTAGTAGTGGCAACACCAGCCATATGATGATTACTTTAGCACCCTTAATTTTAAAATGATTACGACTCTTTTAGTTGATATTTTAAGTGAAAATCATCTAGAATAGGTGCTTAATTGATTAATTTTATCGATTTTAGGCAATATAGAACTCATCGTGAAAAAATCAAATGAATTCCATAAGAAAAATATCGAGTGTGAAGAAGTCAAGAACCATACGAGCAAATATGGAGGGTTGTATCAATTTTGAAGAGGAAACACAAAGTCATACGCCCTCCTATACGGCCCATATCAAAGGCAATATGGTTTTAGGGGAGAAGGTAACAAGTGAAACACCCTACCCTATGTCTTGTATGAAGGGTTGCATGATTTCAAGAGATAGAACAAAAAGTGAAATAGCCCTTCATATGGGCCGTGTCAATGCTCGTATCAATCCGGTGTGCCAATCTAGAGAGTCAAATGGCCCTTGATATAGGCCAGTTGAACACACGCATCTTTTCTGTTATGTTTATTTTTGGGGATTTTTTTGGTGCTCATATAAATACCTTTTTGAGGGAGATTCTACAAAGCCTTTTTAGAGATTTTTAGCTTCGATATAGGGTTTTGAGAGGATTTTTAGAGTATTCATTAAGGCAAACAAGTCAAGAAAATTCAAGATCCAAAACTTCTTAACTTCAATTTTCAGGATTGTAATCATGAATTTTGTTTTCTCTTCTAGATCTTGTACTTTTCTTGTTAATACTATGGAGGAGTAAACCCTAGGCTTAGGTTTTGTTTGAATACTATTTTATTATGTAATGAGGATTTGTTTTTAATGAAATCATATGGATGTTCTTATGTTCAACTGCTTATTCTATTATTATTTCTTAGATTCATATGTTTGAAGTATGCATTTATGTCTAATATCATTCAAGTTAATTGAGAAATTTCTTTATGATTAGGTCTACGCAATTGATGAGGTTTGATTATAATTTTAGAGATAGGATAGCAAGACCCTTCTGTTGACGATTGATTTGTTGATGAGTTCATGTTCTTCATGCGATCCTATGTTGTTATTGATTGATGAGATATCCTAATTGATAAACCTAGGGTAAGATAAGATGATTGATTCAAGAGAGTTGTTAGCTTGCTTATAGAACTCCACAACATAAAAACTCAATAGTGATAACTTTTAGATTCCAAGGATTCACATGATAAAATAATGATAGAGCAAGACTTAGGTCACTTTAATTCTTTAATTGAAACTTCCTGTTTTCTGTTGGTGATATTTGCTTGCTTTTAGTAAAATCATAACTTTAGTTGGTTTTTTTTTTTAGGATACAATCACTCTGTTTCATCAGTTAGATAATAGGAGCAAAGTCATTACTAGTAATTAGCTTATCTCTATAGAATGACCTTGTGCTTAACGCCATACTACGCTCATGATAGGCACACTTGCCTATTAAAAATTTTATGGTTTCTAGCTTTAAGGCATTTGCAGAGAAACTTAAAGTCAAACTATCATATTGCCTTAACTCCTCTAGCAATGATGATGAAGAATGTGTTAGTGCTCAAGCTGGTAAAAAGAGATTCATTGATGTGGAAGGAGTTGGAACTTCTAGGGTTGGTGGTGGCAGTAATGATGATCTTGAGGGAAAAATTGATGTCTATGTGGGAGAGGAAGGAACAGAAAACAAAAGTCCTAGAATAGAGCTTAGGTTCAGATGATGCAAGTACTGGCATACCTTTGGTACATATGGAGACAAATGCTAAACCCAAGGATAGGGAAGAGGAAAATTGATACTCTAGTGCTCATTTGATTTGCTTTTTTTTTTTTTTTTGTTGTATTTGATCTAAGAGAGAGAGAGAGAGAGAGAGAGATTCCTTTATGTTTGTACTTAATTTGTTTTCTCTTTCTCTTACTCTTGCTCTAACTTTTCTTAAACTAACTTCTTGACCTTTGTCTCTTTTATTGAATCATGATTATAGGGACCAGCATTAATGATAATCTTGAGTTGTTCATGACATCAATTCTTGTAATCTAATTAATAGGGCAATACCGGTTCTCCTCTTCCCTTAATGTATTAACCTTAATTCTACTCTTTCCATAAGAACTTTATTGATAAGACATTGAGGACAATGTCTTAATTAAGTGCGGGGGAAGAAAGTAGATACCTTATAGGAGGAAAAGAGAACCAAAGGTGTTATTTGCTAACTAGTGCTTTGAGTAGAAAATGATTCAAATTTTTCAAAATTTCCCTTAAAATTTTTTCATTGACAATTAAACTTTGAAATCATAATTGCAATCATAAACCCCGAATTTTTCGTAACTCTTAGAAAATAATCCTGGAATTAAAATACCAAATCGAAACCTTAAAAGCTGACCCAAGTTAAAACCAAGCCTTAAACAATATCAAATACGAAATTTCATGGCCTTAAGAAAAAGAGAACCTTCAAAATCAAAAATAGAAATTCAATAATTGTTTGACTCAAAACCCAAACATGAGACAATTCGTTATTCCATCCCTAACACATAAATCGAGATGGAATATCCAAATAATATCCAACAAAAAAAGTATAGAACCTTAAGCCTTTCAGTTAATTTTTAAATAAAAAATCTAAATTAACACTGAAGGTCAAACTAAGTTAATCATACAACCCTAGACTCGATTAAATAATCTCGGTAACTAAAAAATATCGTAAAAATAAAGTAAAACATAAATTTTGAACCAAAGATATAACATGATAAAAAACCCAAAATTTTATGATCTTACAAACAAATTAAAAAGCCGGAAGTCAAACTAGAACCTTAGAAGTCAACAAAGTCTATAACAAACCCTAGTGTTTCGATCTGGTAATCCTACGTTCTTAAACCCTAAACAATGGAATCGAAATAATTATGGATAATAGTTCGTAATATATAGGAAAGTTTAAAAATATCAGATTCTCTAATTTTTAGGATATTTTGAATCCAAATAGGATCAGTTTTCGAAAACCGTGCCATTGTACATCAAATGGTAAAAATATTCCGATGACATCATTAGACTCGTAATAATGTAAGAAATCCAAAAATATCAGCTTCATAATTTTTTGGTATCCAAAAATATTTGATATAGCTCGTTTACGCGTATTTTTATTACTACCAGTATTTTATTTGTCTAGTCTACTATTCACAGTACTATTCTACTATTCATTACTATGTCACTACAAAAATACAAAATTTAATACTCTCTCTCTTTTCCCCATGTGTACCGCCGGCCATACTCTCTCTCCCCCTCTTAATTTTATTTCTTTTTTAATTTATTTTATTATATTTAATTTCCCTCTACATTTATCTACAAATACTTCATTTTTCTCTACTTCTTTTACGTCTTCATTTTACATAATAAAACTATCTCAAATTCACTCCACAAATCCTCTCTCTATAAATTCTCTATACCAAAACTCCCTACTACCAAATCCTCCAAAAATCCTTCTCTACATAAACCATTCAGTACATATTACTACCCACATAATACTACACTCATCTACCATCTTCCTTTAGCTCAAAAACACTTATAGGTAAAACTTTCAACAATTTATTTTTTCATGTTATGTAACTTAGCATGACTATATTGTTGTTTCTTAAAACTCATATGAGTTGTAGAAGCAACAACATGTTCATGTTTTGTACTTGCACATACCAAGAATTTTGATTTTATTATCTTATTATTATGATAATATTATGTTGTTATTATTGTTATTATGCTCCTAACTTAACCTTATATATATTATTATCTATATATATATCTATATATGTTTTAGAGCCTAAACGCTCACGAACTCTTATTAACTTGCTTTTATTATTGCTTTTCTTTTCTTTTTCTTTTGGGACTAGTTTATTCTTAGTACCGGGAAGCCTTGATGAAGCTAAGGCTCCCAATACTTGATTGGGTTGCTTTAATGAAGCTAAAGCTCCCAATACATGACCGGATTATCTTGGTGAAGCTAAGGTTCCCAATACTTGAATATATTATTTTGCTTATTTTTCCTTCTTATAATCTTTCTTATAGTATTATGTGATATTTTCATCTTTTCCATACTACATAATCATGTGCATGCGTCATTATAATAATATTGTCTCAACAAATTTAAAGTGGAATTCTCTTTAATAAAGGAAAATGGAACCAAACTCTTTTATTATCTAACTTTGAACTTAAATAAAGATTTTATCATAAAAAAATGGAAAAAGTATTTTTATAAATTCTTTTAAAAAATTTAGCAAACCCACCAAAATTTTTCTTCAATAACAATAAAAGATGATTTTTACTAGTGAAATTGACTAAGAAAATAAACACAACCTTTTTGTGATGAGTAACATAAAGTTTATTAAAACTTAGTGTTAATAACTCTTTTATATCCACATTTTACATAAAAACTTAATTATAGGATTTCTTTTCTAACTTCATAATAAAAATCAAGAACTAGACTAGTTTTCAAAGTTAAGATAAAATCAACTCACTAAGTTAAAATCCACTTAGAAGTAAAATCGGTATACAACTTAAGCAACTAAGTTTTACGAAGCGACATCCTTTTTTTTTTTTTTTGGAATTAAGGAAATACAAATAACATTTATAATGACTAGACACCCACTATCACGCTTCAAAGAGTACCCTAAACGTGGCAGTCCACCGCACGTAATATTAAAGCTAATGAATGACAACCTTAATCATGCAGAAGCTTCTGTATCACGTGCAAGGCATGCTTCCAAAATAATAGGAGACTCAAAGGGGTATTACGTTTAAGTAGATAATAAAAGCATGCAAGAACTTATATAGATAAACATATAATATCTATTAGAATAAAAGTCTGTTACAACTTCTTAGGGGCATTCCCCCGTTCTAATAGCCTTGATCAACTAAGCTGTAAAATACAAAAATAAAGATGAAAATATAATGAATTATGAATCATGAGATGATATAGGATGAGTTTAAGGTCAAAACAAGTAAATTGTAAAAGTTAAAGTTTGGTTGTATGACAAATATTAAAGTTCAGATTTCTGCAATTTTTGATAGATTGTACGCCGCCTCCTGGAGAATCTACGTCGCCGGCGTAGAGATGGTTAGGATGGGAACAGTAGCGTTTTTCTTAATTCTAGGAGGAATGCTACCAGTGTTCACTAGGGTTTCTCTCAACACCGGCATAGAACACCGCCGGCGTAGGGCATGGATTTGCAGGCGTATGTAGTAGGATCGAAGTTCTGGGAAATCAAAGCCCCGATGAACGCTGTCAGCGCTCGTGTAAATTTTGCCAGTGTAGACACCGCCGGCGTAGGGCCGGCGTATGACCAAATTTCTATAAATACGAGACGCGAAAAACATTTTCAATAGATTTTCTTTTTATCATTTTCTTCTTGCATCAAAAAGGGTTTTGGAGTGTTATTAGAGATCCATGCTTGGAGAATCATCCGAAGGGTGTTTTTGATCCAAAGTAAATGATTTTAATCTTCTCTTATGGATTAAATATGAAATTGTATAAGTTTTCTTAAGGTTTGGGTTAGATTTTGCATGAAGGTTCTTGTGAGGAAACCCTAGCACGTGTGAGATCTGTGAATTGGTGAATGCAAGTCGGGTTTTAGCGATTCAAAATAGTAAGTTTATCTCCTCTATGATGGATTCAAACAAAATACGGGTTAAACAATCCTCATACGTTCTTATTGTTGTGCACATTAGGGTTTTGGGTGAAATAATTGGTGTTTATGAAGTTTGATCGGAATAGATGGTACAGATAATGGAGATTTCTTTTCAGGTTAGGGTTTTTGGAGAATTCATGTTTGTTAGGGTATTTTGATAATGTGATCATACCTGTTGATATATATATGTTGTAACAGGACATTTGGAGTTTGTGGAATTGTTGTTGGTGTGGATATAGGAGTTTGTGGAGTTTGGGTTATCTTTGTTGTTGTTGGTATCAGATTCTGAGGATTTGATTTATATTCCTGAAATTTAGAAAGGTACGACCAATCCTTGCTTGCTGTTTTTGCCTGTAAGTTTAGTATTGATTGAATGCTTGTAGGAACAAAATTTCTTAATAAACTTAATCGTTATTTGGGTTAATAGTTGTATGATTGATTGTGCTTGGCTTTGACTAGTAAAGACCTGGCAGACAGTGATACTGATGAGGCACCCTGATGATCTTGGTGTGAGGTTATCCCTAGTAGACTCGTGCCTTGATATGATTCTGGTAGAGTTAGCTGTTTTGGATTCGGGGTGTTTGGAGAGTACCCACTCATCCATATATGTATATAATTATTATTTTCAAAAAGTTGTTTGATTTTTAATGGAGTCTGAGTAACTCCGAGTTCAGGATAGTGTACGCCTAATACTGGACTGTGTTGTTGTGTTGGCTTAAGAAAGATAATAATATGATTGTTTGCATTAGTTTAAGTTGCATGTATTGTATGCCTTTTGTATGTGCATATGCATTTGTTTTTGGATTGGAGTTGTCGTACTGGGCATTGCTGCTCATTCTTTTAAATTTCAGGTACAGGTGAAGAAGATATAGTGTATGATCTATCCGGTTATGATTTATTCTTTGATAGCGGGGATGGCGATAGTGGACCTGACTACCCAGCCGAGAGTTAGTCTTCATATACCAAGTTTCTGAGAGAAGGCATGTTTTGATCATTTGAGGTCGTAGTTAGATTCATAGCTGGTTTTAATTGAAAAAATTATAATGTAAACAGTATTTAGTTTTTGTTCAATTTGTTGACTGTGAAGTCAACTTGGATTTTATGTTTGAACAAGGAGTTTATGTTTTATGAAGTATGAGTTTTTAGTTTTAACAGGTTTGGTATTTTATGAGTTACCCTATGAGTGTTTACAGGTGATGATTGTATTATTGTAGATAATAGAGCCTTTGCATATCCTTTATAAGAGGGGATACGTGGCGGGTTGTAATGCCTTATTTTAAGGCGTTACATAATCCATTTTCAAAATATACGTAAATATAACATAAATCTACTGTAGAGATTTTTCTTAGAATTCTACATTCGAAACTAAATACATATAAACTTCTTCCAAAAACTCCTAATAGCTTTGGCTCATACCTGACAAAAGGGGCTCCTTGGTGCCAACCACAAGTAATCATACTGTAAAAAAAAGCTATAGGGGTATAAGCAAATATAGCTTAGTGAGATAACTCCCATCTACAAAACATTTCCATAAAACACACAAGTATTGAGACAATCATATGAGAATGCATCAATCACATGAGTAAACAAAATATACACAATTAACAGGAAACCATGTGTAGCATGGATTTTACGCCCTCAATGTCGGGGTTTGGGTGGTTACCAGCCTATACGACCATCAGTGTTTGTAGGCTTACCGGCTCCTATTTGCCCTGTAGACTTTCTGGCTCCTACTTGCCCATGTAGACTTTCCGCTCCTACTAGCCACCACTACAACTCCTTGTTTCTCCATACGAAGATTAGTAGCGAAAATAAATGTGACTCACAAATATGATATGCATGAATTGTTTTCAATATAGGGTTATTCAATTATCATTGAATTCAAGTTAAAGGAGATCAAAATAATGTTCATCAAACCATTGCAAGAAAACATAAGTTATTCATCCATTCCTCTTTCGATACTCTTAGCTTTTATTCAACAACGATATCAATCAATCATGAATCCAAATCACCATTATTTATTCATTTATCTTTTTCCTTATTCTCTAATGCTACTACTTACAAGCACAATCAAAGAAATGTAATTAGTAAGGGATTAACTCACTCCATGATGATCGCTCCTAGTCAAAGTAATCTTTCGGGAAAGCGATATTAGTTCCTTCTTCACCTAAATAAGATAAAATACCCAAAATGAGTCTTTCATAGAATTTCTTCTTTGAAGATTCTAAATCTATCTTCAATGTGCGGTAAACTCAGATTTGAAGGAAGTTCCAATTTAAAATGGTCATAACTTGCTCATTTTAACTTGGAATTTCGTATATTATATATTGTTTTCTACTTACCCGAAAAGATCTATTTATTTCTAAAACTATTTTCATCAAACTAAGTCGTTTGAGCTCCGAAATAGTGATGATCAAATCCACCACGAATGTCACAAAATTTACTTCCTTCTTTTTACAAAAACTCATATCGAAGAGATAGATATTATAATAGTTTGTAAAACCTTTGAAATGTATTTATATATGTATTCATTGACTCATATCAAATGCATGAAATTAATGAAGTTCTCTCAATCATGAATTTTTGGTAAAAGTAAAGTCTTCTGAATATTTTAGAAAAGTGAAACTTTTGAAAATTTCCTCTTGCTAGAAAATATCTCAAGTTATTTTAAATGAGTATTTTTCTTTTCCCTAATTTCATTTCCTTAGTCCTTTTAAATTTCTAAAGAATGATTTTTATTTTCTAAGCTTAGTTTCTAATACTTTTTGAAAGTAGTAATAATTCTATATTTATAGAAATAATTTCCTTATTTCTTAAGATCATTCTACTTTTATGAAAGAAAATTTCTTAGTGTTTGTCAAACTAGTATTGATGAAAAGTGAAGTTTTAGTAAAAATTTTGTTTAATCAAGAATTTCTTTCCATTTTATGACTTTGTAAAGGGTATGTATGTATTGTTTAAAAATTCCTATGTTCTTAAAATTTATAATGAACTCCTTTAGATTTTTAGAAAATGTTTGTTAAGATAAATTATTAAGTTTTTACGAAAAATTACTTCCTTTATAACAACATTTATTTTTAGAGAAGAACTTCTATTTTAAGAAAACTTTTCCTCCTTTGTCTTATTGAGAAAAAATCAATATGTTCATGCATGATCATGAATATGAAATCATAAAATTATGAAAATATAAGAAAGACATAATAATTAATGAAATAAGCTAGTAAAGAAATATATCAAGTATTAGAACCTTAGCTTCATCAAGGTATCCTAGGACTAAGAATAGACTAGTCCCAAAAGAAAAAGAAAATTGTTTGACTTGATGAGGACAAGTCTAAGACTAGAAAGACTAGTCTTAAAACACTTGAAAATAAATAAATTGCAAGGTAAATAAATAAATTGCAAGGAAAGTAAATAAATTGCAAAACAAAGGAGCTTACATGCTCTAAAAGATATATATAACTACATAGATATATTTAGTTAAATATATATGAAAACAACATAAAGGAAAAAGTTTCATGAACAAAAACAAAGTATGAACATATTGTTGCTTTCTTAACCTTCATAGTTTTAGAAAACACATATTATGCTCATACTAAGTAAATGAATATAAATGAAACTTAAAGAAGTATTACCTATGAAAACTAAACTTGAGAGAACTCTTGGAGAAATTTTGAGAGAGTAAGAGTAGTATATGAATGGTGTAAAGGAAATGGAAGGAAGATGGGGTATTTATAGGAAAAAGTGAAAGGAAAGTTGTGTTAATTAAATAAATGGAAAATGAAACAATTTAAGGAGAGAGGGGGGGTATGGCCGGCGCTACTTGTGAGAGAGAGAGGGAGAGAAATTTATTTTTTTTATATTTTTGTTAATGAAAAGTAAGATATAAAAGATATGAAGTTGTATTGGAAATGAAAATTGTAAGAAAATAGAGGTATGATTGTAAAAAAAATAGAGATAGATAAATAGTATAGAATAGTAATAAATAGTGTAATGTAAAGTAGACATGACAATTAAAGTACCGGTAGTAAAAAAATATGCATATAATTGAGATATATGATATTTTTAGTTACCAAAAAATTATAAAACTGGTATTTTTGAAAACCTTATGTGTTTACGAGTTTAACAGTATATTCAAAATATTTGTACTATTCTGAGCCTCGGGACACGCTTTTCGAAAACTGTATCCAATTGGGCTCAAAACGAATCGTGGTTTAACTAATCTTATATTTTAAGCTTTCTCATATTATTACGAACTATTCTACATACTAATCTCTCACTTACTTTCTCAAGGTTATGAACACGGGATAGCCGAACTTGAACGGTTGCACCAGGCTAGAGTTTTGTTGACTTTAGGATTTCCGATTGACCTTTTAATTAGGGTTTAAGCTTAATTAATCAAAAAAATTTGGGGCTTTACACCCACTTGTAACAAAATAAAGATTTTCAAATAAAGGTCCATGTATGGGAAAAATCATGAATTAATAAAGAAATATTGTAAGCATGAAGGTTTAGAATAAGTCACTCACAAATTTTTTTTATACGCTAAAAATTGAAACATCTTTTATACAACTTAAAATGATTTTTCTTCATAACCACATAAAAGTTAATATTTTGGAAAATAATTAGTTAAAAGAGTTTAACATAAAAATAAAACAGCCATGGGCTCAAAATGAGCAGGAGATAATGATTTTTTTAAATTAAGTTTCACACTTATAAAATCTAAAAATTAAAATTTTGTTTAAAGAGTCAAACTTAGAAAATTCTTTAAAAGGAAATACAATTGAGTTTTCATCTCATAAATAGGGAAAGCCATGTTTTATAAAAATAAATTGTTGAGTAAGAATTTGAGAACAATATAAAACCTATAAGGATTTTAAAAATATATTTATCGAATTATGACATTCTTGTTACTAAGTCACAAATTCACAAAATAGCAAATTAATCACAAGTGAAAGAATGACCCTTCGCAAAACTCTATCTTCACAAAATTGTTTATAAACTTTATTTTGAGGCAACATCACTAAAACCATGCATACAATATGAGTTTATGTATATATATGTATATATATATATTCAAAGGATTTTTCAATCATATGAATATCTATATTTCTGCCTAAGGATTTTTGAATGAAGAAAAATTTGAAAAAAAAAATTTGTGTTTAAGGAATTGGAATTTCCGTAATGATTTTGTGCCCTATTGTTTCTAAACCAAAACGGCTCTTTAGGATAAAAATAACATTAGAAATGGATAGATATTTTTTAATAAGTAGAAAACGGCATATAGTGTGCGAAATTCTGAGTTGAAATGAGCAAGTTGTTGCCATTTTGAGTTGGAATTTCATTATATGTGATTTTTTACGAACATAGTGAAATAAAATTAGAAAGTTTAAAGTAGAACTTCTACGAAATACTCATCCCAGGTATTTTTTTTATCTAGGTGACAAGGAATACAGGATTTACCTACCTAAAGATTGCTATGACTAAGAAGATTGTAATATGGATGAGTGAGTTTTCTTTTACCTTTATGTATTCGTGCATGTGCTTGTAGAATAGAGCACTAGATGTTAGGAAAAGATAAAATTGATATGCACGCTTGTTATCATGGGAGTTATGTATGTGAATTGCTATGTGTGATCAATGAACAATAAGTATATCGAAGCCCAATTTATTGATTGTTATGATTACCTCTATGTATATTGCCATGTGTGCAAATTATTGATTGATCGCCCTAAATGATTTAATGACGGACCAAAAATACCTTAAAATTAAATTGTTCATGTATATCACTTAGAATATCATCTTCGCATTTTGCTACTACTCCTTAACGTGAGACTAGAAAGGTAAGCTGCCTAGCTATAGCTTGAGGAATTAGGACATTCGAAGAATATGGCCTTAAGGTGTAGCCGAGTGGGATCGATCACTTTGGGTAAAGAAAGCTCAGGGCCTAGTAGTATAGTTCATTGGAACTCCAAGACACATGCAAAATTTTAAGGAGGTTGTTAGTGACTCATTCAAATCATTCCCTAACCATCGAATGGAGGAATAAATTCATTCTACATATGAGGCCAGATAGTCGTATGTATTGTTTGATCATATGGTTGTTGTATTTCATATGTTTGCTTAAATGACTTGTTTGATTGCTTTGTTAAGAGTACTTTTGCATAAGGAATATCTCACAAAGCTAATTATGCTTATTCCCCAATAGATTTCTAACGCTGTAGGATCATTGTTTTTGTGCTCAAGATCACCATGTCCGTCCGGTAGAACACACATTTTGGGGAGCTTTTGGAGGAATTTTATTTTGAAGACTTTAGATTAGATTTCCCTTTAGAAATCTTTTAGTTTTAGTTATTTAATTTGTAATGTATGGAAATATGAAGATGAAAATCTAATGGATTATGAATCATAAGATGATATAGGATAAGTTTAAGGTCAAAATAAGTAAGTTATAAAAGTTTAAGTTTGTTTGGGGAATGAATGTTGAAGTTCGGATTTCTACAATTTTTGATAGATGCAACTCTGCCATATGGAGAATTAGGTGCTCTAGATTCGGGGTGTTTGGGGAGTACCCACTCATCTATATATGTATATGATTATTATTTTCAAAGAGTTGTTTAATTTTCAAGGGGTCTAAGTAACTCTGAGTTCGGGATTAGAGTATACCTAATACTGGACTGTGTTGTTTTGTTGGTCTAGGAAAGATAATAATATGACTGTTTGCATTAGCTTAAGTTGCATGAATTACTTGTCTGTTGTATGTGCATATGCATTTGTTTTTGGATTGGAGTTTTTGTACTGGGCGTTGCCACTCATTCTTTTAAATTTCAGGTACAAGTGAAGAGGATATAGTATATGATCTTTTTGGATATGAGTTATTCTTTGATAACGGGGATGGCGATTGTGGACCCGACTACCCAGCCGAGAGCTAGGCTTCAAAATATCAGGATTTCTAAAGAAAAGATGTTTAGGTTATTTGAAGTTATAGTTGGATGATTAGATTGGTTTTAATGAAAGGATTTTGATGTGAACAATTTTTAGTTTTTGTTGGTTTGGTGGCTGTGTTATGCCAACTTGGATTTTATGTTTGAACTAGGAGTTTATGTTTTATGAAATATATGTTTTTAGTTTAAAAAGGTTTCATATCCTATGAGATACCCTATGTATGTTTACAAGTGATTAATGTATTATTGTGGATAATATAGCCTTTGCGTGTCCTATATAAGAGAGGACACGTGGTGAGTTGTAATACCTTCAGGTTAGGGTGTTACAGTTTATTTGGTATTAGAGCTATAGGTTATGAATCATTTATATTTAAGTTTTGATTCTTTAGGACGGTGAGATTTGACGAGTGGGGTAGAATAATAGGTTTGTTGTTTAGTTAAGTTTTATGTTATCTTTTAGATTTAAGTTTTGATCTTGAGTTGGATACCCTTATTCTAATCTTGGGGTGTTTTTTTGTGTTAGAATGCCTCCAAGGAGAAGGATTCTTAAGGAGAATGAGAATTTGGGGCAGCAGCAGGATGAGTAGTAGGCTCAGAATCGGGACTTGCCACCACCTCCACCTATTGGACCACAGGTTTCGGTTGATGTTGCATAGCTTATGCAGGCTGTGAATGCTTTGTTAGGAGTGGTTGGTCAGCAGTAGTAGGATATGAGGAGGGACATGTAGATGGTCTAAGAAAATGCTGAAGCTTGGAGACAGGAGACTCAAAGACTGAATGGGAATGGAAGTAATGGAGCTAGGCATGCAGGTGTGCTTAGTTTGAGCAAATTGGTGGACCTAGTGCATAAGTTTGAGCCAGTACCAGGTAAGTCTCTCGAAGCATAGTTGTGGATGGAAGAGGTTAAGAAGACGTTTGCTGCTCTAGATATTCCAGAGATCAAGAAAATTGAATATGCCTCCTATTTGCTGGCTGGCAGAGCCAATAACTGGTAGTTGAGTACCAAAAGACACATGACTGGTATGATTACATGGCAGATGTTTTAGCAGGCCTTCTTTAGAGAATTCTTTCCCGATAGTGTTAAGCAGAGAATGCTTTAAGAGTACAACACCTTGCAGGAAGGGAAGATGACAATGGAAGAATATGAGGCAGAATTGCACAGGCTGATGAGATTTCTACCTGACGCTTTGAAAGAGAGTGAAGAGGCCAAGGTTAGCAGATTCATCACTGGACTAAAGCCTGATATTCAATATCAGGTGAATTTGATGGATTTGGGCAACTACTCAGCTGTGGTGAACAAAGCCAAGACTGTGGAGTGGGGCTTGAGTAGGATTAGAAGTCGTGAGCCACAGAGGAATCAGGTATTCTTGGGCAAGAGACCAACTACTGGTGTATTGACACATGATAGAGGCAAGAGTCATATCACACAGAATTTCAGGTCAGCAGTGCAGAATACAGATAGAAGATGCACAAGATGCCTTGGACCACATGATGTGAAGGATTGCAAGTAAGTAGAGAATGCTTGCTTTTCTTGTAAAAAGCCGGGACATAAGAGTAATACCTACACAGACAAAGTCATTCACAGGTTTTCTGCTTCAAGTGTGGGCAAAGGGGACATAGAGATGTAGCTTGTAAAGGAGGACAGTATAGTAGAGTTTATTCTGGCCAGGGGCAGCGAACACCAACAAAGGCTTACACTTTATAGCGTCGTGAGACCTCTAGTGTGGACACTATCGCGTGTATGTTTCCTGTACTCCTGCATAGTGCATATGTGTTGTTTGATACTAGTGACAGTTTCTCTTGCATTTCTGAATCTTTTATGTATGTTTATGGTATGTCTACCAAGTTTATGTCTAGATGTGTATCTGTTAGTACCCCTTTGGGAAGTGAGTTTGTATTGAATAAAATCTATAGGAATATGGATATTGAGATAAAGGGTAAGCATCTACCTGCAGATTTGCTGGTGCTGAATATGTTAGATTTTGATGTGATTTTGGGTGTAGACTGGTTGGCAAAATATCATGTGGTGACTGATTGCCATAACCTAGTAGTGGAGCTCAGTTTGCCCGATGGTGACCAGTTTGTTTATAAGTTGGTAGTGCAAAGACCTCCAGTTTTACCTACTTATGAATTGTGGGGAGGATCAGTTTTGGCTACTATGGTGAAAGAAGATAAGAAGGAGATAGTGTTATCGGATATTCCGGTTTTATGTGAGTATCTAGAAGTTTTCCCAGAGGATCTACTCGAATTACCACCAGAGAGGGAAGTAGAGTTTGGTATTGACTTGATACCCGGTATTGCACTAATAGCAAAAGCTCCTTATCGAATGGCTCCTATAGAACTTGCTGAGCTTAAAGTGCAGTTGGATGACTTGTTGAAGAAGAAGTTCATTAGACCCAGTGTTTCGCCTTAGGGAGCTCCAGTTCTGTTTGTCAAGAAGAAGGATGGCAGTATGAGATTGTGTATCGACTATAGAGAGTTGAATCGAGTGATAGTCCAGAACAAGTATCCTTTGCCACAGATTGATGATCTGTTTGATCAGTTGGCAGGAGCTTTAGTGTTCTCAAAAATAGGTTTGAGATCTGGATATCACCAGCTAAGAGTGAAAGCAGAAGACATTCAGAAGACAGCTTTCAAGACAAGATATAGACACTATGAATTTGTTGTCATGCCTTTTGGACTCACCAATGCACTAGCAGTATATTTATGGATTTGATGAACAGAGTCTTCAGGGAGTATCTTGATATGTTTGTGGTAGTCTTCATTGATGACATATTGCTGTACTCAAGGACTAAAGAGGAGCACGAGGAACACTTGAGATTAGTTTTGACCAAATTGAAAGAAGAGAAGTTATATGCAAAATTTTCAAAATGAGAGTTCTGGTTGGAACATGTGTTTGTCTTAGGACATGTTGTTGATGGTAGTGGGATATCAGTGGATCTTAAGAAAGTCAAAGCAGTTGTTGAATGGCCAAGACTTAAGACTGTGACGGAAATTAGAAGTTTTCTGGGAATGGTAGGATATTATAGAAGATTTGTGGAAGATTTTTTCCAGGATTGCCAATCCTTTGACCCGGTTGACACAGAAGGGAGTGAAGTATGAATGGAGTGAAAGCTGTGAAGCTAGTTTTCAGTTGTTGAAGAATAAGTTAGTGTCTGCTCCAATGCTAGCCTTACCTGTAAGTGGTAAAGAGTATGCTATTTATAGTGACACCTCTATACAAGGTTTCGGATGTGTACTGATGCAGGGAGGCTGGGTTATAGCATACGCTTCCAGACAGTTAAAGCCTTTTGAGAGAAATTATCCTACTCATGATCTGGAACTAGCAGCAGTAGTGCATGCTTTGAAGCTGTGGATACACTACCTATATGGGGAAGGATGTAAAGTGTATAAGGATCACAAAAGTTTCAAGTACATCTTTACCCAGAAAGAGTTGAACATGAGGCAGAGAAGATGGTTAGAACTGATAATGGATTATGATATTGATATTCAGTATCATCCAGGAAAGGCGAATGTGGTAGCTGACGCCTTGAGCAAAGAAAGAATAGAGAATCTTGTGGTTTCGATCACTACGAAACGTCATCTCATTGATGATATGAGGAAGCTTGAACTGGAAATAGTCACAAGACAGATAGGTGAAAGATTGGCTAATATGAGAATTCAACCTACTCTTGTGGACAGAATCAAGACAACTCAGATAGATGATCAGGGTATCTTAAATATAAAGAGGAAAATGGAGATGGGTCGAGCACTAGAGATTTACGTGGATGATGAAGGTATACTTAGGTACAAAGGGAGATTGTGTGTGCCAATGCAAGGAGAACTTAAGAGGGAATTGTTGAAGGAAGCACACTACTCCAGTTATACCATATATCCTGGAGGGAACAAGATGTATCAGGATTTGAAAAAGCTATACTAGTGGAATAATATGAAAAAGGAGATAGCGGAATATGTATCTAAGTGTCATACGTGTCAGATGATTAATATTGAGCATAGAAAACTGGCAGGTGAGTTGAAGCCTTTGCCAATACCATAGTGGAAGTGGGAACATATCACCATGGATTTTGTTTCAGCTTTACCCAAGACAAGAGATAAGCTTAATTCAATTTGGGTTATTGTGGATCATCTCACAAGTGGCTCACTTTATACCTATTAAGATTGGTTATAAGTTAGAGCGTCTGGCACAGTTGTACATCAAGAAGATTGTGAGCTTGCACAAAATACTAGTGACAATCGTGTCAGATAGGAATACCAGATTTATTGGGAGATTCTAGAAAAGTCAGCATCAAGCTTTGGGAACCAAGGTCGTATTTAGTACTGCTTATCATCCTCAGACTAATGGCCAATTTGAAAGGACTATACAGACTTTAGAAGATATGTTGGGAGCATGTACTTTGGATTTCAAAGGAAGTTGGGATGAACATTTGCCACTAGTAGAATTTTCCAATAACAACAGTTATCGAGAGTCGATTGGCATGCCTCCATACAAAGCGCTTTATGGTAGAAAGTGTAGATCACCTATTCATTAGGATGAAGTGGGTGAAAGAAAGTTGTTGGGACCAGAGTTAGTTCAAGATGTAGTTGACAAGATCAGTTTGATCAGGCAAAGATTGCAAGCTGCTCAGAGTCGACAAAAGAGTTATGCAGATAAATGAAGAAGACCCTTAGAATTTCAAGTGGGTCAGCACGTTTTGCTAAAGATTTCACCAACAAAGGTAGTTGTCAGATTTGGCTTAAGAGGAAAGTTAAATCCTTGATATGTGGGACCATATGAGATTCTTGAAAGGATAGACGACATGGCTTATAGATTAGCTTTACTACCTGATTTGGAGGGAGTGCATAATGTGTTCCACATTACCATGCTTAGAAAGTATGTCAGAGATCCGGAAGAGATAGTAGTTCTTGAACTGCTGGAAGTGCAGCCAAATCTTACGATGGTTGAAAAGCCAATCAAGATTATGGATTCTAAGGAGAAGATTCTGAGAAGCAAGGTGATCAAATATGTAAGAGTACAGTGGACTAATCAAACTGAACGTGAAGCTACCTAGGAGCTAGAAGAAGACATGGGAACAAATATCCAGAGTTGTTTCATCAATCCAGATAACTTTCGAGGACAAAAGTTTTTTTAGGAGAGGAGAGATGTAATATATGGAAATATGAAGATGAAAATATAATGGATTATGAATCATAAGATGATATAGGATGAGTTTTAGATTTGTAACGCCCTAACTTGAAGGCATTACAACCCGCCACGTATCCTCTCTTATATAAGACATGCAAAGGCTCTAATATCCACAATAATACATTTATCACATGTAAACACACATAGGGTATCTCATAGGATACGAAACCTATTTAAATTAAAAACTTATACTTCATAAAATATGAAATCCTGGTTCAAGCATAAAACCCAAGTCGACATCACATAGCCAACAAATTCAGCAAAAACTAAAAACTGTATATGTCACGCCGCGTAGGGTATCCTAAACGTAACAGCCCGCCACATACTAAGTAAGACTCTCGAGTTCCTTACCTGGGCCCTTCGGGAGTCTTAAGTAGATGTAAAGCGTTCCTTTACGATAATAGAATACTTCAACAAATGGAGTTAAACAGTTTAATGTGGCATTCATTAGCCATAGATAATAAATCAAAACGCATAATTAAAGTTTACAAAATCTAAGGGGCATTCCCCTGCAAAAAAATAACAAGTCCATTACAGTCATCCAGAGTCTTTAGTTTCCAATGGAAGTCTATACAAAAGGAATGGATTAAACTTCTATGGGAAACTCCTATCTCCGGTACCTGTGCTGTGGCTTGCCTCGGCCTAAGCCATATAAACTCATGCTGCAAAAGATAGAAACTATGGGGGCGTAAGCTAACTAGCTTAGTGAGTAATAACTTCCATAACACAATTAAACTACAATCGTTCAAGCAAGTGATTATTCAAGCGAGTGTATGCATCATACAAATGTGATCAACAAACATATGACCAACCGGAAATCATATGTGGATGGACTTGCGCCCTCATCCCGGGTTAGCAGATTAACGAATCCTGCGGTACGACGCCGTTTAAGCTCACGGTCAACTAACAATATTTCGTTTTATGGATCACGATTAACCAACAAATTTGTATTATGGATCACGGTTAACCAACATATTCGTTTTATGGATCACGAAAAACCAACCAATGCAAATGCTCCAACCCCATCATGATATGAATGAATCCAATTTACAATTGAAGTCGAATATACATTAGCTCAATTCTTTTAGGTGACCAACAAGTATTCGCAGATATTCACCATAGGATACTAGCTAATCAGTCAATAGCTTAACACCCGGTTTCGATATTCCTTATGTTCTATTTCACATATCAACAGTAGACAACATATATAATTTCCCATATACCCCATCATGCATATACAATTCCTTTTTATCTTTGCCTATGCCGCTAATGCCACTACATTATAATCACATTCATTAATTGAGAGTGGCAGCAAAACTCACTTGGCCATTGGACGCCAATCTTCCTAGTAGTAGTAGTCGGGAGGTAGAGTGTCATCCTGCTCGGGATCACCTACCAAGCAAGAATAATCCTAATGAGACTCTCATTATGTAACTAAATCAAGCTATACATCTAAACTAAATGGATTCGGATTTCTCGCTATTTGCGGAAGTTCCGACTTAAAACGGCCATAACTTGGTGATTTTAACTCGGAATTTCGCAAATTTTATATCGATCTCTATCTACTTCGAATGATATACCTATTTCTAGTATTATTTCCAAGTTTTGAAAATAGTAAGGTCACGGAACAGTGGGATCAGATCTGTTCCGCAAATGTTCTAATCTCAAAAATTTGTTTTGCTTTTGATAAGAATTGTTCCTAGTTGATGATTCATGCATGAATGATATGGGAATGAATTACTAGTATGAATGCCATGTAATGAACTTAATATATGAATGGTCATAATAATTTTTTTTTTTTTGTGATAATAAACTCTTATGAACTCTTAAGTGTTGGAAAATTCCCATAAAGATTATTCCTAAGAAGCTATTTTTCCACATTATACTCCTTAGGGTTTCCTTGACTTTTAATCTTGTAATCCACTTATTATTTAACTAAAAATAAGTTCTCAAAGTCTATATTAATCATGGCCTTCATTCATGCATAAAAATTCCCATTTTTCATTTGGTAAACATGTCTTTGAACAAGCTTTTTGTAAAAATCCGAATTTTCTAAATTTCATTTTCTTGCATTTTTCTTAAGGGAAAACTTGTCTAATGCATTAAAAAGTGAGGCTTCAATATATATATTATCTAAGGACTTCATTTAGCTTATAAAACATCCAATTTAGACTTAAATTCTAAGTGTCTTGTAGGCATGAACCTAAATTACGAATTTGACTACACATCCATATTTCAATATTTTCATTCTAATTTATTCCTTATTTTTACATTTTTATCATGCCTAAACTCTCCTAAATTTATAAAAATCATTCCTTCAATATACCTATTACACATACCCTTCATTTTTTTATGAAACATGAGTTTAAAATTGATTTTGGGGGTTTTTAAAGTAGGGTTTCACTTTCATCCGAATTTCAACATTTCATATTTAACAAAACCTTTCCTTTTTCAATATTCTTGCTTCCCACATGTGAAGATCTACTATCTAACTTCTCTATACATGAACAAGACTACATTTTTATGATCATCAAAGCATAAAAACAAAATAACCCTATGATCATGCATGTACATGAAGATGTGGATGCCTAAACTTTAGATCTACTATATATAATGCATGAATCATGGATCTCATGGCATGAACAACAATATATATGCAAGATCTATACTTTTCATGCATGAACAAGTGGATATTCCAAACAAAAACTCATTCAAAGGCTAGATCCACTTCTTGAGATGGCTTGAGATTCTTGTAGTAGTGTTTTCATGTCCCTTGCTCATGCTCATTGGGATTTTGATGAGAAAACACACAAGAATGATCTTGCCATAACAAGATTTAGGATGAACAAAGCCTAAAATCAACCTACCAATGGAGTCTTGAAGTGGAAAAGAGAAGAAAGCAAGTTGAAGTTGTGAGAGGGAGAGGGAGGGGAGTTTACGGCACTAAAGGGAGAAAAGAGAGGGTTTTTGCTCTTTTACAAAATTTGAAACAAGAAGAATGAGAGAGAGAGAGAAAAATATGTATATATATGAAGTAATTTAGGGTTCAACTAATTAAATTGGAGTAAAAATAATTGAATTGGGGGGGGGGGGGGGGGGGGGGGGGGGGGGGGGGGGGGGGGGGGGGGGGGGGGGCGCGGCCACACTTCTTGTGTGTGTGTTGTTTTAAAAATTTGATATTTTAATTTAGTAAATTAAAATGTAATAAATGTGATAATTATTTAAGAGACAAAATTTCTTGGAAAAGAAAATTGAAATGAGTAGTTGTAAGGATGTAAGAATAGGGTATGGGTAGTGTGTAGTGTAGGTTGTACTTGTGAATAGTAGACAAGACATCTACTTTACCGGTTGTTCCGAAAACACGGGAAAAGCTATAACTGTAATTTTTATAGCTCGAAAATTATGAAATTGATATTTTTGGAATCCTTATAAAATTACGGTTCTAATGAATATTCCGAACATTTTTCTGAATCCGTGGTCCGGGGCACGCTTTTCCGTAATTGAGCTCGGGAAGGCCCGGAATTGAAAAATTCCCGAATTTAAAACTTTCAAAGGTTTAGAATGTACTTTTAAACAATAATTCAAATTCATTTACTTCATAATATTTATTTTATTATAAACCGAAGGAAAGCCGGATTTAGGGTTCCTAGGCTTCACTCACTAGACTCAAACTGGACCGGATTAGGGTTTCGCTTCCAACTCCCGGGGTTTCTTGACTACTGAGTATACCGGGTTTACAACCTCCCCACCTTAAATAAAGTTTTGTCCTCAAAACGGAACTGACATACCTTGCCCTTCAAATATCTCGGGGTACTTTCTCCGGATTTCCTCTTCAGCTTCCCATGTTGCTTCCTCAAAGGCATGATTCCTCCATAACACTTTCACGTAGTGAATGTCTTTGTTTCGTAGCCTTTGAGTTTTCTTATCCAATATCTTCACTGGGTGTTCTTCATATGTCAGGTTTTCCTTCAACTGAATTGGTTCCAATTCCAGAATCCTTTCTGGGTCGGCAACGTATCTTCTCAAAACTGACACATGGAATACATTGTGGATCCCGGACAAATTTGGGCAGGGCTAGCCGATATGCTAGATCTCCGACTCTTTCCAGGATTTCGAAGGGTCCAACGTATCTCGGGCTTAACTTCCCTTGTGTACGCATCCTCTTGATACTTTTAATCGGGTTTATCTTCAGGTATACATGATCACCCACCCTGAATTCAAGCTCTCTTCTTTTCAAATCTGCCCAGCTCTTTTGCCGGTCCTGAGCTTCTTTCATTTTCCGCTGAATCAACCTCACTTTATCCGGCTTCTTGTACCAATTCCGGCCCAATTGCTACCTTTTCCACTTCATCCCAAAACAAAGGGGATCTACAACGCGCGTCCATACAAAGCTTCATACGGTGGCATCTGGATGGTGGAGTGATAGCTGTTATTGTAGGCAAACTCGATTAGGTGTACATGACTATCCCAATTCCCTTTGAATTCCAAGGCACACGCTCTCAGCATGTCTTCTAGGGTTTGGATCGTCCGTCAGACTGTCCATCGGTCTGAGGGTGATAAGCCGTGCTAAATGCAATTTAGTGCCCAAGCTCTTTTGCAAGCTTGTCCAAAACTTGGACACGAATCTCGGGTCTCTATCGGAGATAATCCCTGCAGGTATACCATGTAATCTTACGATCTCTCTGATATAGATCTTGGCTAACCTTTCCATTGAGTAGGTCATATTTATGGGTAAGAAATGCGCCGACTTAGTCAATCGGTCCACTATTACCCATATTGCATCACAACCAGATGGAGTCTTGGGAAAACCACACACAAAATCCATGGATATCTGATCCCACTTCCATTCGGGAATGGGTAAGGGCTTTAGCAATCCGCCCGGTCTTTGGTGCTCTACTTTCACCTGTTGGCATACTGGACACTTTATCACATAATCTGCCACATCTCGCTTCATGCCATTCCACCAGTAGCGGCTCTTCAAATCTTGATACATTTTGGTGCCTCCTGCATGGTATATCCGGAGTTATGTGCTTCACTCATTATTTCCTTTCAACTCCTCGTCCTCTGGTACACACAGCCTTCCTTTCATTCGGATCACATCTTCATCATCTACGGCAAAGTCAAGGTACTTTCCTGCTTGGGTTTCCCTTTTTATCCTTTGTATCACCTCGTCATATCTTTGGGCTTCTTTGATTCTCTCTATGAGGGTCGGTTCCAGTGCCAAGTTGGATATCTCAAGCTCAGCGCTTTGATCTATGAACTCGATCCTTAGCTTCTCAAACTCCTTAATCAAATCTCTTTGACTCGTGATCAAGGCGGCTACTTCTCCGTGATTCTTCCGACTTAGGGCATCCGCGACCGCATTCACTTTCCCTGGACAGTAATTTATTCCCAGATCATAATCCTTTATTAATTCTAGCCACCTCCTTTGTCTCATGTTTAGCTCCTTCTGTGAAGGTATTTAAGACTCTTATGATCTGTATATATCTCACACCTTTGCCCATACAGATAATGTCTCCATAACTTCAAAGCGAAGACAACGGCAGCTAGTTCCAAATCATGCGTAGGAATTCTGCTCATGCGGTCTCAATTGCCGAAGCATATGCAATAACCTTCCCTCTTGCATCAGGACGCATCCAAGGCCATTCCTTGAGGCGTCACTATGTACCGTAGGTTTTCTGGGTCTGGTAAAACTAGAATCGGTGCCGAAACCAATCGTCGCTTCAATTCCTGAAAGTTCTGTTCCCTCTTGTCCGTCCAAACGAATTTCTCATTCTTTTGAGTTAACTGAGTCAGTGGCTTGGCTATCTTAGAGAAATCCTTCACAAACTTGCGATAGTAGCCAGCTAATCCCAAGAAACTCCTTACTTCGGTAACCGTTTGCGGTGGTTTCCAATCCACTACAGCCTTGATCTTTTCGGGGTCAACCGATATCCCATCACCAGTTACTACATGTCCAAGGAATGATATTCTGTCCAACCAAAAATCACATTTGGACAGCTTGGCATACAGCTCATTATCCCGTAAGGTTTGCAACGCCAATCGAAGATGCTCCTCGTGTTGCTCTTTGGTCTTTGAATATATGAGGATGTCGTCTATGAAGACTATCACACACTTATCCAAAAGTGGCTTATAGACTCTATTCATCAGGTCCATAAATGCAGCTGGTGCATTAGTCAGTCCAAATGACATTACGAGGAACTCGTAGTGTCCATATCGAGTACGAAAGGCCGTCTTAGGTACATCCTCAGGCTTAATCCTCAACTGATGATATCCCGAACGTAAATCAATGCGTGAGAACACACAAGCCCCTTATAGTTGGTTAAACAAATCGTCAATTCTTGGCAAGGGATACCGATTTTTGACAGTCACTTTATTCAACTCCCGGTAGTCGATACACAATCTCATCGATCCATCCTTCTTCTTTACAAACAAAACGGTGCGCCCCATGGCGATACACTTGGTCTTATAAATTTCTGATCCAGAAGTTCTTGCAACTGTGTCTTTAGCTCCTTCAACTCAGTCGGTGCCATCCGGTATGGCGCTTTAGATATCGGCTCGGTGTTTGGAGCCAAAACAATCTCAAAGTCAATTTCTCTTTTGGGAACACATCCAAGTATTCGTTCACCACTGGAATATCCTTTTCCTCACGGGTTTCTCCTTCATCCAAGACACCCTCAATCGGTATTATCTTCTCATCCTCCATCATCAACTCAAACGAGCTCAACTCAACCCTTCTTGGGACTAAGGTTCCTCCCACGAATTCTACTTTTTCTCTCGATTGATCATAAAAACATACTGTCCTCCTTTGGCAATCCACTATTGCTTTCACTTTACTTAACCAACTCATTCCGAGGATGATTTCGTATTTGTTCATTTCCAACATTATTAAATCACATTTGGAGTGGTGACCGTGGATTTCCAATGGACAATCTTTTATCAGTTCTCGGGTTGACACAACACTCCCTGTGGGGGTCTTAATTCTCAAGTTAACCGTGGTTGTGGCTATAGGCAATCCAAGTCGGTTGGCCAAACTATTGGTGATGAATGAGTGGGTTGCTCCCGTGTCAAATAAAACATAGGCCTCCACGCTATTCACTCGTATGTGTCCTGAGGTCAATAAACACCCATCACATATGGTCCTTAAAATACTCTTAAGGCTATCCACATAGGGTCTCTACTTCCAGCTTTCCCATAACATATTCAATTTCATTTAGACAATAATTCAAATTAAATAACTTAAACTTCAACTCAGGAGGGGTTTCCGCTACTAACCTGTCACCAGGCCGCCATCAGCATTCTCGCTTTGATCCAAAGCTGCCAACTCCACTTCCTCATCTTCGTCTTCTTCCACCATCCATTGGCCTTCCAAGTTGTACAGCCTCATCCCATGCATTGCTGAAGCTGCTCGACTCCCGCTTTTGTTTCCAGACCTCATGGGGTTGGTGTTACTCGAGGTTCCAAAAGGTCGAGTGGTCACGCTCTTCCGTTGAGAACATTCGGAAGGTAAGTGCCCTTTTTCCTTGCAAATAAAGCAAGTCACAGCCAGCTTCTTCGGGCATGTATAAACCATGTGGCTAGCATCACCACAAAAGTAACATTTGTTCCTCAACAGCGGGCATTGCCTAGGAGCATGCGTCCCCTTACATTTCCAGCACGTGACATTGTCTTGAACTGGGTCGCTTGCTACTAGACTCCTCTTTAAACCCTTGGTACGGCCTGTACCTTTTCCTTTGAACCCTGAGCTCAGGCATCAAACGGCCTTTTCCAAATACTTTTTCAGCTCCTGATACTTCCTTTTCCTAGCCCCTTCAATTACCGGGCCTTCTCTACCATCTCAGGGTAGGTCCTTACTCCAAACTCTTCCAACTTAACCCAATTCCTCATCTAAGCCTCCCAGGAACACTTGCTTCTTCAACTCTTTGCTATCCCTGAAAGACTCAGGTGCATACTGCAGCAAGTGAACGAACTCAGTCTCGTATTGTTCTACCAATCTCCCCTTCTACTTAACATGGAGGAAATCAGCACTGTATTTCACCCTTAAGCTGGAGGGAAAATAATTGTTCAGAAATTCCCGGCGAAAGGTTTCCCAAGTGGCCGGGGAAGTCAAGTTCCTTCTCTTGGAGTCCCACCAGACTCGCGCATTGTACCTCAGCATATACGTCCCATATTCCAACTGCAGATAAGGTGGAATCTCGTATGCGGCAAAAAAACGCTCAACCTGAGCCAACCAATCCTCGGCTTCATCCGGTTTACCGAACGCTCCATCAAAATACCGGTTGTTTTTAATAAAGTTCGGTAAGGAGCTTCGGTGGGGTCTCCTGTATGGCGGGGGTAGCGGCAATGGCACATTATAGGAATGCTCCTCTTGTGGAGCCGGGGCCTCTGCAGTCATTTCCCGATGATCTGCGGTGGTGTATGTGGGGCCGAATCCTGGGCACTATGACCTGGGTGTGGGTTCTGAACTGGATTCTGATTCTGGATGAAAGTGTTCAGAAGATTGGCCAATTGTCCAATCGCGTTTAGCACATCACCCTGTTGGTTTTGGGGTGCGGCTCCTTGGGGGTTAGGTTGTTGCATAGCCGGTTGATCGGCTTCATTCAAATTAGACCCTTGTCCCTGGTTCCGAATTCGTCGGTTTCGTCTGTTTATACAATGTTTAATGGATTTTTAGTACCCTTAGCAAGTTTTAGATTTCGAAGGATCAAGATTATTAACAAGTTCAAAAATTGCGAAAATTTGGAATTCAAACTTGGAAAGAAATGGAATTCATAAACCCATAAAATCATAAGGTAAACGATAATAGAAATAAAAGAAGTTTCACAATTCCATATAATCACTGGGAGAACAAAAGAATCCACACATAGAGTAACCAGTTGAAATTTCACAACAATAATGCGGAGGAATGAATGCTCATGCAGTCTGTATGCAGTTAATGTTCTCTTATGCCTCATGACTAGCATGCATGCTTTTCGCAACTCCTTTCCTTTGAAACAAACATGATCTTTTTCATTGCTTTAGCGAGCCATACAAATATTACATCAAGATTTGGTCCCCAAAATTTGGCTAGCTAAGTTCCCTTTCTATTCTAAACAATTTCCCTATTCCCGAAAACATGACAAAATACAGGGAAAAATGAACAATTAAAATACTAGCTATCCTGAAATCCTAAGGCAATTTGGCATCTCGCATTGCCTAGTACAAAAATAAGAAAATCAGGACTCCGCTTGGACTTCATGGGTTAGCTATCCTCTCGGTCTCTACTCATCACTAGAGTCATCAGGGGTAGTGTAAACCCCCAAAAATTTCATAGTCCTTAAAAATAATTCTAGAAGTATAAATACCAAAAACCCGAAAAATCAACTTGAGATTAAAACTCAATTCTAGACCGAGTCAAATACCGGAAACGAAACCCTAAAACTCGAACCAAGTTAAAACTTAATTCCAAATAAGAACAAAAACGAGTTTTCTCAAATCTTGAGAAAACGAGAACCCTTGAAACGAAATATAAAGACCAATTACCGATATAATCAACGTCCGTACGTCGATTAAATAATCTACCCAATTCCTAAAACGCAAATCGAAGCAATAGATCCAAATACCGCTTAACAACGAGATAATAAAATCCTAATTCCTTCAGTAAAATTTTAGAATCACAAAATCCAAATTTTCCATAAAAGTCAAATCGAGTCAACTCATAAACCTAGACTCGATTAAACGATCCCGAGAACTAAAAACTATTAAATAAATCACAAATAAAATAATATAAACCATAGATGTCGAGCTAGAAATATAAAACGATCGAAAGTCAAAAATTATACGATCCTACGAATAACTCAGTAAAACCGGAACCCTAAAAGTCAACAAGCCTACAACGAACCCTAGTGTTTAAGATCCGGCAATCCCGCGTTTTCAAACCCTAGAAAATGAAATTTAGTTGATGGCCTAGAATAGTTCGTAATAACGTAGGGTAACATAAAAATATCAGATTCGCGAATTTTGAGTGACCTTTGGACCCAAACGGGATCGGTTCTCGAAAAGCGTGTCCCGGAGCTCGGAATATTAAAAATATTCCGTTTATACCAGTAGACTCGTAAAAATACAAGGATTCCAAAAATATCAGTTTTGGAATTTTTCGGTAGATAAAAATTATAGATATCGCATTATTACGCGTATTTTTATTACTACCGGTACTTTAATTGTCTAGTCTACTATTCATAGTACTTTCTACTATTCATTACTATTCACCTATCTCTACTTTTTCTTACACCTATTTCTTACACCTACATATCTATTTTCTTACTTTTTTCATTTCCAATACACCTTTAATCACATCAAACTTTACACATTACTTCTTTATTACACAAAACAAATTAAAATAAATCAATTTCCCCCTCTTCTACAAGCAAAACCGGCGCCTAGTGTTCCCCCCATGCATCCAATTATTTTTTTTTTCAATTTATTTTATTACATCCAAAAATCACTCCAAAAATCTATAAATACCCTTCCTCTTCCATTCTTTCACACAATTCTTTACACTACCAAAACTCTCTCAAAATCTCTCCACAAATTCTCTCATCAAGAATTCTCTCTACCAAAACTCTCTCAAATCAATTCCTCAAAAATCATGTCTCATACATAAACCATCTACCACATATCACTACTCACATAATACCCATTTCATTTACCATCTCCATATC
Source organism: Combretum micranthum (assembly GCA_024138025.1). Classification (NCBI taxonomy): domain Eukaryota; kingdom Viridiplantae; phylum Streptophyta; class Magnoliopsida; order Myrtales; family Combretaceae; genus Combretum; species Combretum micranthum. The sequence goes on from JAMXBD010000517.1 coordinate 578,547, forward strand.
TCTTACACACTTTAGGTAATATTTCTTCCATATGTATTCATCCATGTCATGTAACTTAATATGACTATGGTGTTGTTTTGAAACTCATATGAGTAGTAAAAGCAACAACATGTTCATGTTTTTTTCTTGTACATAAGCTTCCTATTTTATTATGTTGTTATTATTATTGTTATTATTTGCTTCTAATCTAACTTATATTATGTATATTATGTATATAAATTTATTTAGAGCATATAAGCTCATTTGGTTATTTATTTACATTCAAGTTATGCAATTTATTTATTTTATTAAGACTAGTCTTTCTAGTCTTAGACTTGTCCATATCAAGTCAAACAACCTTTTGATTATTTATTTTAATCTTTCGGGACTAGTCCATTCATAGTCCCGGGATGCCTTGATAAAGCTAAGGCTCCAATACGTGATCGGGATTCCTTGACGAAGCTAAGGTTCCCAATGCTTGATATTTTATTTTCTTACTTATTATTTGTTTCTAGTGTTTTCTTATGTTCTTATTATTTTATATGCTCATGATACTTGCATCTACATAATGTTAATGTCTAACTAAGTCTAAAAAGAGAATTTCATTTTTTTAAGGGAACTCAAAACTAGATTTTCTATCATGTGGTTTGTCACAAAATAATGAAGTTTTTATCAACAACATAAAAATAAAGCACTACAAGCTTTCCCAAGATTTTCCTAAAATGACAAAGATAGTTTTATAAGAAATAAATATCTTCTTTATATTTCATGGTAATTTAAGTTTTAAGGAAAATAAATCGTTAATGTTGAAAACTTAAATTCTTTTCTAAACTAAGAAAACAAACCACTTTTCAAAGTTAATATAAAAATCAACTCATAAGGAACCCACTTAGGAAAAGTAATGATTTTTAAATTATAAAAGAAAGAACTTGTTTTCAAAAGAATATAAATAAAGTAAGGTTAACAATAATGGATTTTATCAATAAAGATGATTCTTTTCAAAGAAATGAAAGAACAAGTTTTAGAAAGCAAAAGCTTATATTTTAGAAATAAATATAAGAAGGCAAGATTCATTTTCTAAAAACCATCCTAAATACAAAAATTATAAAGGGTTTTTCATCAACTTAATGTATTTTTGATGAATTTGAACTTTAATCACTAGAAGGAAAATTTAATACATGACTAAAGGATTAAGGAAAAAAAATTTAACTTGTTTTGGAAAAAGGAATGAAGAAAATAAAATAAGATTATACTCATTTATAACAATCTAAGAAAAATATAAAATTTCTTTAAATACTTGAAAGGAAGTTTTCAAAGCTAAAGTTTAAAAGAATTATTTTATGAAATAAATTGTTGAGACACTACCATTAGGATTTTTGCATATAAAGTGAGCATGCCTATATATTCAAAGTGTTTATCAAATATATATCTATATTGTTACAAAAGGATTTTCTTTAAAATGGAGTTGAGTTAGAAAATGGATTTTTGCAAAAGTTTAGAAAATTCGTTTTAAATCTGTACCTGACGTTTTCGGAACCCAAATGACCTTTTATGACCAAGATAAGTTTAGAAATGGATAGAACTTTTCGAATAGGTAGAAAACGGTATATCATATGCGAAATTCCGAGTTAAAATGAGCAAGATATGGCCATTTTAAGTTGGAATTTCTTCTTATACGATTTTTACCACGATTTTAAGTAAAGTTTAGAATCCAAGAATAGAAATTCATGGAAGACTTATCCCGGGTATTTCTTTTGTCTAGGTGACGAAGGATACGGAAAGACCCTACCCGAGAATTTCTACGACTAAGAAGATAGCGAAATGGACGAGTGAGTTATTCCTCCTAAATTCGTTACTTTGCTTGTGCTTGTAAAGTAGTAGCATTAGTATATTAGGAAAAGATAAAAATGGATATATATTTGGGGAATTCGGGATTATATATATGATTCTATGTTTGTGCGTGAATTGAGAAGTAAGAATATCGCAACTTCGATCTGCTTGTTTAAATAATTTTGTTTACTTACTTGTATGATTGTTTATTGTTGCTAAATTGATTGATCGCCCCAATAAACCTTAATAAGGTTTGACCTAAGAACAATAAAACGTTCACGCATAGCATCCATCGAGTCACATCTATTTCAGAAGGCTGCTACTCCTACGCGTAGAGTTGGATTGGCTGTGATCGTGCGGTGCCACGGGCCATGTTCCTTCCTGGAGAATCCAAATCGCTCGGGGAAAGCGACTCTAGGTTCGGAGCCGAGTCAACCGAACGCTGTGGATGAGGACCTGGGGACTAGCAGTAGAAGGTCGAGGACCTTCAACCCCGATTCCCTAACCTTTGATACGGAGGGGTAAATCCGTTCTATATATGGTTTCCGGATGACTATATATATTCGCGTAATCATGTGATTGTAGCATTGTATGCATAGCATATGTGTGATTAAATAAATAAACTTGTTTGAAAATATGGTGCGAATGAAAAGGAATATCTCACTAAGCTAGTTGTAGCTTATACCCCTATAGATTTGTTGAAACAGGTATACCAGTGGCTTAAATTGAGGATCATGACATTAAGGAAGTCATGGATGAATGGTTAAGCTTCGACGAAGGAGATGGAATCATAAGATGAAGTAATGTTGTAAGGATCTTTATATGAAATGACCTATATGATAAGTAATGTTATATTTAATTGAAGAAGGTTATGCCCCTAAGACTTGAGATGAAATATGTATGTTTTATGATAAGTATTCTCTTTGCCTTGCTACTTATTTATTATCAATGTAAATTGCGCTACTCCGATGCGTCCCCTTGGTTGTGATGTACGCCTTGTACATAATATGGAAGCCTTTGCATGACTAAGGTAGTCATTCCTAGGCTTTAGTATTGTGTACGGCGGACTGCCACGTTTAGGGTACCCCTCGGGGCGTGACAGGCAGGGCTAGGAAGCCGTCTCCTACTGAAAGAGCTACCATCGTCCCGTTGGATGAACAAACTAAGGTACTCCCTTGTAGTCATCCTCCGCTTCCTAGCAGGTCGGACTAGGGGTTCCTGGTCTTCACTTTCCTCCTCTTCCTCAGTACCTTGCCCTTCCCTCGGGCTCACATCATTCTCCTCACCTCTAACCTCAGGTTCACTCACCTGAGTCTCTACCATCTCATTCTCTCTTACCGGCTCTCAACCCATGCCTTCTACCTCCATAGGCTCGGGGGCTACAGGCTCAGCTACCACCATATCAAGTACAGGGGGATTTTCACCGTCTACATAAACATCCCTCCACATCAAAGGATCAAACTCGGGCTCTACCCTACCACTATCAGGTATCTCCAGCTCCCGATTAAAATCCCATACAATCGGGTTGGGTTCCGGATTTTCTTCAGCTTCCGGCTCGGTTGGTGGGGTAGGGGTTCTAAGAACTACATTTTCTTCCCAGTTAGGATCCTCCTCAGGGTCCTCTTCCTCCTCTTCTTCTTCTTCATCATCTCCAATCACAGGTGCCCCATTCAATTGCATGCCTATATCAATAGCTGGAGGTGGAGCTATCACTCGGGGTGGAAGGATATCTAAGTAAATCGCATGCCAAGTGATGTGATTCCATGCGTCTGCTAAATTCCAGTCAGGATGATCATACAAGTTATCATGGGCATACACATATAAAGGTCCTATGGGGATCCATACTCTAAAATCTGGAGGGGTTCGGGTTCCTCCACCCTTCAAAATAAAAGTAGCTTCTCTAGTCATGGGCTCACGCCCATAATCAACCATGATCCTCTCTAGAGTATAAATTGTCTCCAATTTTGTCCAGCTCCTTCTTCCCATGGGATCATACCTCAATCGATCCACTGCCGAAGCCCATCTGGTATATCTCAATCCATCCTTCCACAACTTGTACATTTCCCCTATAGTCCGGGGATGTCTGGCTAAGGCAAAATCTTCACACAGTTCTCTTAGCCTCAACCTATATTCTACCATCGTCTCATCATTTTGCTTTGTGAAATTCCTGGCCCTCTCCCTGGTCTCACCCAGGGAGACCTACATCAAAACAATACTCCTAATCAGACTTAGCAAGAAAACGTTTTTAACTCCATTTAACCTATTAATTAGATTTCTAAGTCCGGTTTCTTTTAATTCTATTGTCTTGCTTTATAAACTAGTGCTCTGATACCAACTTAAACTGTCACGCCCCGTAGGGTATCCTAAACATAACAGCCCGCCACATACTAAGTAAGACTCTCAAGTTCCTTACCCGGGCCCTTCGGGAGTCTTAAGTAGATGTAAAGCATTCCTTTACGACAATAGAATACTTCCAAATGGAGTTAAACAGTTTAATGTGGCATTCATTAGCCATAGATAATAAATCAAAACGCATAATTAGAGTTTACAAAATCTAAGGGGCATTCCCCCGCAAAATAATAACAAGTCCATTTGAAATTTTGGTAGGTGTTGAATCCAACAAAAATAATTATTTATAATCAACCTGCTTTAAATATTTGTAAATAGAGTGAGCAGGATCGTCTCCACAAGGACTGGTAAAATTCCCAAGTTTCTATCGAGATTAAGAAGAGAAAAAGAAAATAAAATAAGGGGTTTTTGAAATCACACGATTAAAATAAACTATATCTAATTAACAAGAATTTCTATATTAAAAAGATTATCTAGCCTAAGTCTTATTACAATTCAATTCCCGGGATTGATCCTTGACTCAATAATTATTATTCCTATTTTGAATAGGTTAGTTATAATTTTCAACAAGCTCCGAAAATCAATCTCTTTTTATATATTAAATAACCAAGATAAGATCTTTGATTATTCCTAATCGAATAGACAACCCTAAACAAGCTCTTAAGGTTTAATCTATCAATTGCATTAGAAATTAGAGAGACCTAACCCTAATCAACAATCTCATAGAGCATGGATCATTTAGAATAGATTATATTTCATCAACAACAACAAATAATCATCTATTTTATGACTATCGTGTTGTTTCATCACTTTATATTAGGAGATTCATACAATTACGGATATGAGTCCTAATTGATTGATTATTGTTTGTTATCTAATACAACCGGATCCAAAGTTATATCAATAATAGACAAACAATCACAAATAAATCTGATGAAATATAAATATTCAAAATAGAGAACAATGAAATCAAACCACTTTGGTCTCACAATCCCTCTTGAATTGATTTGCAATAATCCCTTTGGCTAGATCTTGTATTTAGCCCTTCATGACCCTAGAAAATCTCTCTAGGGTTTTCTTACAAAATTGTATCTAAAATATGGAATGAATGAATCCTCTTGAAAGAAACCCTAAATAATATATAAATACAAGTTTGGAAGTTATGGAATTTGTAGGGACAAAGGCTGGATCCGTTTAGATCATGAATTGACCGGCATAAATGCTTCATGGCTTTTCATTTACCCAGCCATTACAGCTTTTCATTTACCCGGCCGTTACAGCTTTTCATTTACCCGGCCGTTACAGCTTTTCATTTACCCGGTCGTTACAAGAAGGCTGGCGAAATTCCCAGGATGGCCGGCAAGAAGCCCAGATACGCCAACGGCTTTGATCTCCTTTCGTGCGTCCAGCGTTGTAATGGCCGACGGCGTTGATAGATAAGCTGGCGGCCTTTATTGTGTGCGTGATGTCCAGAATGATAAAGGCCGATGGCCTAAGCATATGCACAGCCGGCCTTCAATGTAATTTTTCTCCTTTGATTCAATTTTGCTCCAATCTTGTATTTTTCACTTCTTTTGGCTTCAAAGACCTGATATTCATATAAATCACGATTAAGTACCAATTCCATATAATTTCTATAAAATTAATAACAAATTAATCTAATTTATTCCCAATAATTAAGAGTAATTTTCATCTCAACACCATTACAGTCATCCAGAGTCCTTAGTTTCCAATGGAAGTCTATACAAAAAGAATGGATTAAACTTCTATGGGAAACTCCTATCTCCGGTACCTATGCTGTGGCTTGCCTCGGCCTAAGCCATATAAACTCATGCTGCAAAAGATAGAAACTATGGGGGCATAAGCTAACTAGCTAAGTGAGTAATAACTTCCATAACACAATTAAACTATAATCGTTCAAGCAAGTGATTATTCAAGCGAGTGTATGCATCATACAAATGTGATCAACAAACATATGACCAACCGGAAATCATATGTGGATGGACTTGCGCCCTCCATCCCGGGTTAGCACATTAACGAATCCTGCGGTACGACGCCATTTAAGCTCACGGTCAACTAACAATATTTCGTTTTATGGATCACGATTAACCAACAAATTCGTTTTATGGATCACGGTTAACCAACATATTCGTTTTATGGATCACGAAAAACCAACCAATGCAAATGCTCCAACCCCATCGTGATATGAATGAATCCAATTTACAATTGAAGTCGAATATACATTAGCTCAATTCTTTTAGGTGACCAACAAGTATTCGCAGACATTCACCATAGTATACTAGCTAATCAGTCAATAGCTTAACACCCGGTTTCGATATTCCTTAAGTTCCATTTCACATATCAACAGTATACAACATATATAATTTCCCATATACCCCATCATGCATATACAATTCCTTTTTATCTTTGCCTATGCCACTAATGCCACTACATTATAATCACATTCATTAATTGAGAGTGGAAGCAAAACTCACTCGGCCATTGGACGCCAATCTTCCTAGTAGTAGTAGTCGGGAGGTAGAGTGTCGTCCTGCTCGGGATCACCTACCAAGCAAGAATAATCCTAATGAGACTCTCATTATGTAACTAAATCAAGCTATACATCTAAACTAAATGGATTCGGATTTCTCGCTATTTGCGGAAGTTCCGACTTAAAATGGCCATAACTTGGTCATTTTAACTCGGAATTTCGCAAATTTTTATCGATCTCTATCTACTTCGAATGATCTACCTATTTCTAGTTATTTCCAAGTTTTGAAAATAGTAAGGTCACGGAACAGTGGATCAGATCTGTTCCGCAAATGTTCCAATCTCAAAAATTTGTTTTGCTTTTGATAAGAATTGTTCCTAGTTGATGATTCATGCATGAATGATATGGGAATGAATTACTAATATGAATGCCATGTAATGAACTTAATATATGAATGGTCATAATAATTTTTTTTTTTTTGTGATAATAAACTCTTATGAACTCTTAAGTGTTGGAAATTCCCATAAAGATTATTCCTAAGAAGCTATTTTCCACATTATACTCCTTAGGGTTTCCTTGACTTTTAATCTTGTAATCCACTTATTATTTAAATAAAAATAAGTTCTCAAAATCTATATTAATCATGGCCTTCATTCATGCATAAAAATTCTCATTTTTCATTTGGTAAAATGTCTTTGAACAAGCTTTTGTAAAAATCCGAATTTTCTAAATTTCATTTTCTTGCATTTTTCTTAAAGGAAAACTTGTCTAATGCATTAAAAAGTGAGGCTCCAATATATATATTATCTAAGGACTTCATTTAGCTTATAAAACATCCAATTTAGACTTAAATTCTAAGTGTTCTTGTAGGCATGAACCTAAATTACGAATTTGACTACACATCCATATTTCAATATTTTCCATTCTAATTTTATTCCTTATTTTTACATTTTTATCATGCCTAAACTCTCCTAAATTTATAAAAATTATTCCTTCAATATACCTATTACACATACCCTTCATTTTTCTTATGAAACATGAGTTTAAAATTGATTTTGGGGGTTTTTAAAGTAGGGTTCACTTTCATCCGAATTTTCAACATTTCATATTTAACAAAACCTTTCCTTTTTCAATATTCTTGCTTCCCACATGTGAAGATCTACTATCTAACTTCTCTATACATGAACAAGACTACATTTTTATGATCATCAAAGCATATAAACTCATGCTGCAAAAGATAGAACTATGGGGGCGTGCTAACTAGCTTAGTGAGTAATAACTTCCATAACACAATTAAACACAATCGTTCAAGCAAGTGATTATTCAAGCAAGTGTATGCATCATACAAATGTGATCAACAAACATATGACCAACCGGAAATCATATGTGGATGACTTGCCTCCATCCCGGGTTAGCAGATTAACGAATCCTGCGGTACGACGCCGTTTAAGCTCACGGTCAACTAACAATATTTCGTTTTATGGATCACGATTAACCAACAAATTCGTTTTATGGATCACGATTAACCAACATATTCGTTTTATGGATCACGAAAAACCAACCAATGCGAATGCTCCAACCCATCGTGATATGAATGAATCAATTTACAATTGAAGTCGAATATTACATTAGCTCAATTCTTTTAGGTGACCAACAAGTATTCGCAGACATTCATCATAGATACTAGCTAATCAGTCAATAGCTTAACACCCGGTTTCGATATTCCTTAAGTTCCATTTCACATATCAACAGTAGACAACATATATAATTCCCATATACCCCATCATGCATATACAATTCCTTTTTATCTTTGCCTACCACTATGCCACTACATTAATCACATTCATTAATTGAGAGTGGAAGCAAAACTCACTCGGCCATTGGACGCCAATCTTCCTAGTAGTAGTAGTCGGGAGGTAGAGTGTCGTCCTGCTCGGGATCACCTACCAAGCAAGAATAATCCTAATGAGACTCTCATTATGTAACTAAATCAAGCTATACATCTAAACTAATGGATTCGGATTTCTCGCTATTTGCGGAAGTTCGACTTAAAACGGCCATAACTTGGTCATTTTAACTCGGAATTTCGCAAATTTTATATCGATCTCTATCTACTTCGAAGATATACCTTTCTAGTATTATTTCCAAGTTTTGAAAATAGTAAGGTCACGGAACAGTGGGATCAGATCTGTTCCCAAATGTTCCAATCTCAAAAATTTGTTTTGCTTTTGATAAGAATGTTCCTAGTTGATGATTCATGCATGAATGATATGGGAATGAATTACTAATATGAATGCCATGTAATGAACTTAATATTAATGGTCATAATAATTTTTTGTGATAATAAACTCTTATGAACTCTTAAGTGTTGGAAAATTCCCATAAAGATTATTTCTAAGAAGCTATTTTTCCACATTATACTCCTTAGGGTTTCCTTGACTTTTAATCTTGTAATCCACTTATTATTTAACTAAAAATAAGTTCTCAAAGTCTATATTAATCATGGCCTTCATTCATGCATAAAAATTCCCATTTTTCATTTGGTAAACATGTCTTTGAACAAGCTTTTTGTAAAAATCCGAATTTTCTAAATTTCATTTTCTTGCATTTTTCTTAAGGGAAAACTTGTCTAATGCATTAAAAGAAGCTCCATATATATATATATTATCTAAGGACTTCATTTAGCTTATAAAACATCCAATTTAGACTTAAATCTAAGTGTTCTTGTAGGCATGAACCTAAGTTACGAATTTGACTACAATCCATTTTCAATATTTTCCATTCTAATTATCCTTATTTTTACATTTTATCATGCCTAAACTCTCCTAAATTTATAAAAATCATTCCTTCAATATACCTATTACACATACCCTTCATTTTTCTTATGAAACATGAGTTTAAAATTGATTTTGGGGGTTTTTAAAGTAGGGTTTCACTTTCATCCGAATTTTCCAACATTTCATATTTAACAAAACCTTTCCTTTTTCAATATTCTTGCTTCCCATGTGAAGATCTACTATCTAACTTCTCTATACATGAACAAGACTACATTTTTATGATCATCAAAGCATAGAAAACAAAATAACCCTATGATCATGCATGTACATGAAGATGTGGATGTCTAAACTTTAGATCTACTATATATAATGCATGAATCATGGATCTCATGGCATGAACAACAATATATATGCAAGATCTCACTTTACATGCATGAACAAGTGGATATTCCAACAAAAACTCATTCAAAGGCTAGATCCACTTCTTGAGATGGCTTGAGATTCTTGTAGTAGTGTTTTCATGTCCCTTGCTCATGCTCATTGGGATTTTGATGAGAAAACACACAAGAATGATCTTGCCATAACAAGATTTAGGATGAACAAAGCCTAAAATCAACCTACCAATGGAGTCTTGAAGTGGAAAAGAGAAGAAAGCAAGTTGAAGTTGTGAGAGGGAGAGGGAGGGAGTTCACGGCACTAAAGGGAGAAAAGAGAGGGTTTTTGCTCTTTTACAAAATTTGAAACAAGAAGAATGAGGAGAGAGAGAGAAAATATGTATATATTGAAGTAATTTAGGGTTTAACTAATTAAATTGAGTAAAAATAATTGAATTGAAGGGGGGGGGCGGCGGCCACACTTCTTGTGTGTGTGTGCTGCTTTTAAAATTTGATATTTGTAATTTAGTAAATTAAATGTAATGAATGTGATAATTATTTAAGAGACAAAATTTCTTGGAAAAGAAAATTGAAATGAGTCGTTGTAAGGATGTAAGAATAGGGTATGGGTAGTGTGTAGTGTAGGTTGTACTTGTGAATAGTAGACAAGACATTTACTTTACTGGTTGTTCCGAAAACACAGGAAAAGCTATAACTGTAATTTTTATATCTCGGAAAATTACGAAATTGATATTTTTGGAATCCTTATAAAATTACGGTTCTAATGAATATTCCGGAACATTTTTCTGAATCCGTGGTCCGAGGCACGCTTTTCCGTAATTGAGCTCGGGAAGGCCCGGAATTGAAAAATTCCCGAATTTAAAACTTTCAAAGGTTTAGAATGTACTTTTAAACAATAATTCAAATTCATTTACTTCATAATATTTATTTTATTATAAAACCGAAGGAAAGCCGGATTTAGGGTTCGTAGGCTTCACTCACTAGACTCAAACTGGACCGGATTAGGGTTCGCTTCCAACTCCCGGGGTTTCTTGACTACTGAGTATACCAGGGTTTACAACCTCCCCACCTTAAATAAAGTTTTGTCCTCAAAAGAACTGACATACCTTGCCCTTCAAATATCTCGGGGTACTTTCTTCGGATTTCCTCTTCAGCTTCCCATGTTGCTTCCTCAAAGGCATGATTCCTCCATAACACTTTCACGTAGTGAATGTCTTTGTTTCGTAGCCTTTAGGTTTTCTTATCCAATATCTTCACTGGGTGTTCTTCATATGTCAGGTTTTCCTTCAATTGAATAGGTTCCAATTCCAGAATCCTTTCTAGGTCGGCAACGTATCTTCTCAAAACTGACACATGAAATACATTGTGGATCCCGGACAAATTTGGCGGCAGGGCTAGCCGATATGCTAGATCTTCGACTCTTTCCAGGATTTCGAAGGGTCCAACGTATCTCGGGCTTAACTTCCCTTGTGTACGCATCCTCTTGATACTTTTAATCGGGTTTATCTTCAGGTATACATGATCGCCCACCCTAAACTCAAGCTCTCTTCTTTTCAAATCTGCCCAGCTCTTTTGCCGGTCCTGAGCTTCTTTCATTTTCCGGTGAATCAACCTCACTTTATCCGCAGCTTCTTGTACCAATTCCGGCCCAATTGCTATTATTGTAGGCAAACTCGATTAGGTGTACATGAATATCCCAATTTCCTTTGAATTCCAAGGCACACGCTCTCAGCATGTTTTCTAGGGTTTGGATCGTCCGTTCAGACTGTCCATTGGTCTGAGGGTGATATGGGCGTGTGAAATGCAAATTTAGTGCCCAAGCTCTTTTTGCAAGCTTGTCCAGAACTTGGACACGAATCTCGGGTCTCTATCGGAGATAATCCCTGCAGGTTATACCATGTAATCTTACGTTCTCTATGATATAGATCTTCGCTAACCTTTCCATTGAGTAGGTCATATTTTTGGGTAGAAATGCGCTGACTTAGTCAATCGGTCCACTATTACCCATTGCATCACAAACCGATGGAGTCTTGGGAAAACCACCACAAAATCCATGGATATCTGATCCCACTTCCATTCGGGAATAGGTAAGGGCTTTAGCACATCCGCCGGTGCTCTACTCACCTGTTGGCATATGGACACTTATCACATAATCTGCCACATCTCGCTTCATGCCATTCCACCAGTAGCGGCTCTTCAAATCTTGATACATTTTGGCGCCTCCTGGATGCATGGTATATCCGGAGTTATGTGCTTCACTCATTATTTCCTTTCTCAACTCCTCGTCCTCTGGTACACACAGCCTTCCTTTCATTCGGATCACATCTTCATCGTCTACGGCAAAGTCAAGGTATTTTCCTGCTTGGGTTTCGCTTTTTATCCTTTGTATCACCTCGTCATATCTTTGGGCTTCTTTGATTCTCTCTATGAGGGTCGGTTCCAGGGCCAAGTTGTATATCTTAAGCTCAGCGCTTTGATCTATGAACTCGATCCTTAGCTTCTCAAACTCCTTAATCAAATCTCTTTGACTCGTGATCAAGGCGGCTACTTCTCCGTGATTCTTCCGACTTAGGGCATCCGCGACCACATTCACTTTCCCTGGACAGTAATTTATTCCCAGATCATAATCCTTTATTAATTCTAGCCACCTCCTTTGTCTCATGTTTAGCTCCTTCTGTGTGAATAGGTATTTAAGACTCTTACGATCTGTATATATCTCACACCTTTGCCCATACAAATAATGTCTCCATAACTTCAAAGCAAAGACAACGGCAGCTAATTCCAAATCATGCTTAGGGTAATTCTGCTCATGCGGTCTCAATTGCCGAGAAGCATATGCAATAACCTTCCCTTCTTGCATCAGGACGCACCCAAGACCATTCCTTGAGGCATCACTGTGTACCGTATATGGTTTTTCTGGGTCTGGTAAAACTAGGATTGGTGTTGAAACCAATCGTCGCTTCAATTCCTGAAAGTTCTGTTCCCTCTTGTCCGTCCAAACGAATTTCTCATTCTTTTGAGTTAACTGAGTCATTGGTTGGCTATCTTAGAGAATTCCTTCACAACTTGCGAGTAGCCAGCTAATCCCAGAAAACTCCTTACTTCGGTAACCGTTTTGTGGTGGTTTCCAATCCACTACAGCCTTGATCTTTTCGGGGTCAACCGATATCCCATCACCAGTTACTACATGTCCAAGGAATGATATTCTGTCCAACCCAAAATACATTTGGACAGCTTGGCATACAAACTCATTATCCCGTAAGGTTTGCAACGCCAATCGAAGATGCTCCTCGTGTTGCTCTTTGGTCTTTGAATATATGAGGATGTCGTCTATGAAGACTATCACACACTTATCCAAAAGTGGCTTATAGACTCTATTCATCAGGTCCATAAATGCAGCTGGTGCATTAGTCAGTCCAAATGACATTACCAGGAACTCGTAGTGTCCATACGAGTACGAAAAGCCGTCTTAGGTACATCCTCAGGCTTAATCCTCAACTGATGATATCCGAACGTAAATCAATGCGTGAGAACACACAAGCCCCTTGCAGTTGGTCAAACAAATCGTCATTCTTGGCAAGGGATACCGATTTTTGACAGTCACTTTATTCAACTCCGGTAGTCGATACACAATCTCATCGATCCATCCTTCTTCTTACAAACAAAACGGGTGCGCCCCATGGCGATACACTTGGTCTTATAAATTTCTGATCCAGAAGTTCTTGCAACTGTGTCTTTAGCTCCTTCAACTCAGTCGGTGCCATCCGGTATGGCGCTTTAGATATCGGCTCGGTGTTTGGAGCCAAAACAATCTCAAAGTCAATTTCTCTTTTGGGAACACATCCAAGTATTCATTCACACTGGAATATCCTTTTCCTCACGGGTTTCCCTTCATCCAAGACACCCTCAATCGGTATTATCTTCTCATCCTCCATCATCAACTCAAACGAGCTCAACTCAACCCTTCTTGGGACTAAGGTTCCTCCCACGAATTCTACTTTTTCTCTCGATTGATCATAAAAACATACTGTCCTCCTTTGGCAATCCACTATTGCTTTCACTTTACTTAACCAACTCATTCCGAGGATGATTTCGTATTTGTTCATTTCCAACATTATTAAATCACTTTTGGAGTGGTGACCGTGGATTTCCAATGGACAATCTTTTATCAGTTCTCGGGTTGACACAACACTCCCTGTGGGGGTCTTAATCCTCAAGTTAACCGTGGTTGTGGCTATAGGCAATCCAAGTCGGTTGGCCAAACTATAGGTGATGAATGAGTGGGTTGCTCCCGTGTCAAATAAAACATAGGCCTCCACGCTATTCACTCGTATGTGTCCTGAGGTCAATAAACACCATCACATATGGTCCTTAAATACTCTTAAGGCTATCCACATAGGGTCTCTACTTCCAGCTTTCCATAACATATTCAATTTCATTTAACAATAATTCAAATTAAATAACTTAAATTTCAACTAGGAGGGGTTTCCGCTACTAACCTGTCACCAGGCCGCCATCAGCATTCTCGCTTTGATCCAAAGCTGCCAACTCCACTTCCTCATCTTCGTCTTCTTCCACCATCCATTGGCCTTCCAATTGTACAGCCTCATCCCATGCATGCTGAAGCTGCCGACTCCCGCTTTGTTACCAGACCTCATGGGGTTGGTATTACTCGAGGTTCCGAAGGGTCGGTGGCCACGCTTTCCGTTGAGAACATTCGGAAGCTAAGTGCCCTTTTCCTTGCAAATAAAGCAAGTCAGCCAGCTTCTTCGGGCATGTATAAACCATGTGGCTAGCATCACCACAAAAGTAACATTTGTTCCTCAACAGCGGGCATTGCCTAGGAGCATGCGTCCCCTTACATTTCCAGCACGTGACATTGGTCTTGAACTGGGTCAGCTTGCTACTAGACTCCTCTTTAAACCCTTGGTACGACCTGTATCTTTTTCCTTTGAACCCTGAGCTCAAGGCATCAAACGGCCTTTTTCCGAATACTCTTTTTTCGAGCTCCTGATACTTCCTTTTCCTAGCCCCTTCAATTACTCGGGCCTTCTCTACCATCTCAGGGTAGGTCCTTACTCCAAACTCTTCCAGCTTAACCCGCAATTCTTCATCTAAGCCTCCCAGGAACACTTGCTTCTTCAACTCTTTGCTATCCCTGAAAGACTCAGGTGCATACTGCAGCAAGTGAACGAACTCAGTCTCGTATTGTTCTACCGATCTCCCCTTCTACTTAACATGGAGGAAATCAGCACTGTATTTCACCCTTAAGCTGGAGGGAAAATAATTGTTCAGAAATTCCCGGCGAAAGGTTTCCAAGTGGCCGGGGAAGTCAAATTCCTTCTCTTGGAGTCCCACCAGACCGTGCATTATACCTCAGCATATATGTCCCATATTCCAACTGCAGATAAGGTGGAATCTCGTATGCAGCAAAAGAACGCTCAACTGAGCCAACAGTCCTCGGCTTCATCCGGTTTACCGAACGCTCCATCAAAATACCGGTTGCTCTTAATAAAGTCGGTAAGGAGCTTCGGTGGGGTCTCCTGTATGGCGGCGGGGTGCGGCAATGGCACATTATAGGAATGCTCCTCTTGTGGAGCCGGGGCCTCTGCAGTCATTTCCGATGATCTGCGGGTGGTGTGTGGGGCCGAATCCGGGCACTTTGACCTGGGTGTGGGTTCTGAACTGGATTCTGATTCTGGATGAAAGTGTTCAGAAGATTGGCCAATTGTCCAATCGCATTTAGCACATCACCCTGTTGGTTTTGGGGTGCGCTCCTTGGGGGTTAGGTTGTGCATAGCCGGTTGATCGGCTTCATTCGAATTAGACCCTTGTCCCGTTCCGAATTCGTCGGTTTCGTCTGTTTATACAATGTTTAATGATTTTTAGTACCTTAGCAAGTTTTAGATTTCGAAGGATCAAGATTATTAACAAGTTCAAAAATTGCGAAAATTGGAATTCAAACTTGGAAAGAAATGGAATTCATAAACCCATAAAATCATAAGGTAAACGATAATAGAAATAAAAGAAGTTTCACAATTCCATATAATCACTAGGGAGAACAAAAGAATCCACACATAGAGTAACCAGTTGAAATTTCACAACAATAATGCGGAGGAATGAATGCTCATGCAGTCTGTATGCAGTTAATGTTCTCTTATGCCTCATGACTAGCATGCATGCTTTTCACAACTCCTTTCCTTTGAACCAAACACGATCTTTTTCATTTCTTTAGCGAGCCATACAAATATTACATCAAGATTTGGTCCCCAAAATTTGGCTAGCTAAGTTCCCTTTCTATTCTAAACAATTTCCCTATTCCCGAAAACATGACAAAATACAGGGAAAAATGAACAATTAAAATACTAGCTATCCTGAAATCCTAAGGCAATTTGGCATCCCGCATTGCCTAGTACAAAAATAAGAAAATCAGGACTCGCTTGGACTTCATGGGTTAGCTATCCTCTCGGTCTCTACTCATCACTAGAGTCATCAGGGGTAGGGCTAGGAAGCCGTCTCCTACTGGAAGAGCTACCATCGTCCCGTCGGATGAACAAACTAAGGTACTCCCTTATAGTCATCCTCCGCTTCCTAGTAGGTCGGACTAGGGGTTCCTGGTCTTCACTTTCCTCCTCTTCCTCAGTACCTTGCCCTTCCCTCGGGCTCACATCATTCTCCTCACCTCTAACCTCAGGTTCACTCACCTGAGTCTCTACCATCTCATTCTCTCTTACCGGCTCTCCACCCATGCCTTCTACCTCCATAGGCTCGGGGGCTACAGGCTCAGCTACCACCATATCAAGTACAGGGGGATTTTCACCTTCTACATAAACATCCCTCCACATCAAAGGATCAAACTCGGGCTCTACCCTACCACTATCAGGTATCTCCAGCTCCCGATTAAAATCCCATACAATCGGGTTAGGTTCCGGATTTTCTTCAGCTTCCGGCTCGGCTGGTGGGGTAGGGGTTCTAAGAACTACATTTTCTTCCCAGTTAGGATCCTCCTCAGGTTCCTCTTCCTCCTCTTCTTCTTCTTCATCCTCTCCAATCACAGGTGCCCCATTCAATTGCATGCCTATATCAATAGCTGGAGGTGGAGCTATCACTCGGGGTGGGGATATCTAAGTAAATCGCATGCCAAGTGATGTGATTCCATGCGTCTGCTAAATTCCAGTCAGGATGATCATACAAGTTATCATGGGCATACACATAAAAGGTCCTATGGGGATCCATACTCTAAAATCTGGAGGGGTTCGGGTTCCTCCACCCTTCAAAATAAAAGTAGCTTCTCTAGTCATGGGCTCATGCCCATAATCAACCATGATCCTCTCTAGAGTATAAATTGTCTCCAATTTTGTCCAGCTCCTTCTTCCCATGGGATCATACCTCAATCGATCCACTACCGAAGCCCATCTGGTATATCTCAATCCATCCTTCCACAACTTGTACATTTCCCCTATAGTCCGGGGATGTCTGGCTAAGGCAAAATCTTCACACAGTTCTCTTAGCCTCAACCTATATTCTACCATCGTCTCATCATTTTGCTTTGTGAAATTCCTGGCCCTCTCCCTGGTCTCACCCAGGGAGACCTACATCAAAACAATACTTCTAATCAGACTTAGCAAGAAAACGTTTTTAACTCCATTTAACCTATTAATTAGATTTCTAAGTCCGGTTTCTTTTAATTCTATTGTCTTGCTTTATAACCTAGTGCTCTGATACCAACTTAAACTGTCACGCCTCGTAGGGTATCCTAAACATAACAGCCCGCCACATACTAAGTAAGACTCTCGAGTTCCTTACCCGGGCCCTTCGGGAGTCTTAAGTAGATGTAAAGCATTCCTTTACGACAATAGAATACTTCAACAAATGGAGTTAAACAGTTTAATGTGGCATTCATTAGCCATAGATAATAAATCAAAACGCATAATTAGAGTTTACAAAATCTAAGGGGCATTCCCCCGCAAAATAATAACAAGTCCATTTGAAATTTTGGTAGGTGTCGAATCCAACAAAAATAATTATTTATAATCAACCTGCTTTAAATATTTGTAAATAGAGTGAGCAGGATCGTCTCCACAAGGACTGGTAAAATTCCCAAGTTTCTATCGAGATTAAGAAGAGAAAAAGAAAATAAAATAAGGGGTTTTTGAAATCACACGATTAAAATAAACCTATATCTAATTAACAAGAATTTCTATATTAAAAAGATTATCTAGCCTAGGTCTTATTACAATTCAATTCCCGGGATTGATCCTTGACTCAATAATTATTATTCCTATTTTGAATAGGTTAGTTATAATTTTCAACAAGCTCTGAAAATCAATCTCTTTTTATATATTAAATAACCAAGATAAGATCTTTGATTATTCCTAATCGAATAGACAACCCTAAACAAGCTCTTAAGGTTTAATCTATCAATTGCATTAGAAATTAGAGAGACCTAACCCTAATCAACAATCTCATAGAGCATGGATCATTTAGAATAGATTATATTTCATCAACAACAACAAATAATCATCTATTTTATGACTATCGTGTTGTTTCATCACTTTATATTAGGAGATTCATACAATTACGATATGAGTCCTAATTGATTGATTATTGTTTGTTATCTAATACAACCGGATCCAAAGTTATATCAATAATAGACAAACAATCACAAATAAATCTGATGAAATATAAATATTCAAAATAGAGAACAATGAAATCAAACCACTTTGGCTCACAATCCCTCTTGAATTGATTTGCAATAATCCCTTTGGCTAGATCTTGTATTTAGCCCTTCATGACCCTAGAAAATCTCTCTAGGGTTTTCTTACAAAATTGTATCTAAAATATGGAATGAATGAATCCTCTTGAAAGAAACCCTAAAAATATATAAAAACAAGTTTGGAAGTTATGGATTCGTAGGACAAAGGCTGGATCCGTTTAGATCATGAATTGACCGGCCTAAATGCTTCATAGCTTTTCATTTACCCAGCCGTTACAACTTTTCATTTACCCGGCCGTTACAGCTTTTCATTTACCCGGTCGTTACAAGAAGGCTGGCGAAATTCCCAGGATGGCCGGCAAGAAGCCCAGATACGCCGACGGCTTTGATCTCCTTTCGTGCGTCCAGTGTTGTAATGGCCGACGGCGTTGATAGATAAGCTGGCAGCCTTTATTGTGTGCGTGATGTCCAGAATGATAAAGGCCGACGGCCTAAGCATATGCACAGCCGGCCTTCAATGTAATTTTTCTCCTTTGATTCAATTTTGCTCCAATCTTGTATTTTTCACTTCTTTTGGCTTCAAAGACCTGATATTCATATAAATCACGATTAAGTACCAATTCCATATAATTTCTGTAAAATTAATAACAAATTAATCTAATTTATTCCCAATAATAAAGAGTAATTTTCATCTCAACACCATCACAGTCATCCAGAGTCCTTAGTTTCCAATGGAAGTCTATACAAAAGGAATGGATTAAACTTCTATGGGAAACTCCTATCTCCGGTACCTATGCTGTGGCTTGCCTCGGCCTAAGCCATATAAACTCATGCTGCAAAAGATAGAAACTATGGGGGCATAAGCTAACTAGCTTAGTGAGTAATAACTTCCATAACACAATTAAACTACAATCGTTCAAGCAAGTGATTATTCAAGCGAGTGTATGCATCGTACAAATGTGATCAACAAACATATGACCAACCGGAAATCATATGTGGATGGACTTGCGCCCTCCATCCCGGGTTAGCAGATTAACGAATCCTGCGGTACGACGCCATTTAAGCTCATGGTCAACTAACAATATTTCGTTTTATGGATCACGATTAACCAACAAATTCGTTTTATGGATCACGGTTAACCAACATATTCGTTTTATGGATCACGAAAAACCAACCAATGCAAATGCTCCAACCCCATCGTGATATGAATGAATCCAATTTACAATTGAAGTCGAATATACATTAGCTCAATTCTTTTAGGTGACCAACAAGTATTCGCAGACATTCACCATAGGATACTAGCTAATCAGTCAATAGCTTAACACCCGGTTTCGATATTCCTTAAGTTCCATTTCACATATCAACAGTAGACAACATATATAATTTCCCATATACCCCATCATGCATATACAATTCCTTTTTATCTTTGCCTATGCCGCTAATGCCACTACATTATAATCACATTCATTAATTGAGAGTGGAAGCAAAACTCACTCGGCCATTGGACGCCAATCTTCCTAGTAGTAGTAGTCGGGAGGTAGAGTGTCGTCCTACTCGGGATCACCTACCAAGCAAGAATAATCCTAATGAGACTCTCATTATGTAACTAAATCAAGCTATACATCTAAACTAAATGGATTCGGATTTCTCGCTATTTGCGGAAGTTCCGACTTAAAACGGCCATAACTTGGTGATTTTAACTCGGAATTTCGCAAAATTTATATCGATCTCTATCTACTTCGAATGATCTACCTATTTCTAGTATTATTTCCAAGTTTTGAAAATAGTAAGGTCACGGAACAGTGGGATCAGATCTGTTCCGCAAATGTTCCAATCTCAAAAATTTGTTTTGCTTTTGATAAGAATTGTTCCTAGTTGATGATTCATGCATGAATGATATGGGAATGAATTACTAATATGAATGCCATGTAATGAACTTAATATATGAATGGTCATAATAATTTTTTTTTTTTTGTGATAATAAACTCTTATGAACTCTTAAGTGTTGGAAAATTCCCATAAAGATTATTCCTAAGAAGCTATTTTTCCACATTATACTCCTTAGGGTTTCCTTGACTTTTAATCTTGTAATCCACTTATTATTTAAATAAAAATAAGTTCTCAAAGTCTATATTAATCATGGCCTTCATTCATGCATAAAAATTCTCATTTTTCATTTGGTAAACATGTCTTTGAACAAGCTTTTTGTAAAAATCCGAATTTTCTAAATTTCATTTTCTTGCATTTTTCTTAAGGAAAACTTGTCTAATGCATTAAAAAGTGAGGCTCCAATATATATTATCTAAGGACTTCATTTAGCTTATAAAACATCCAATTTAGACTTAAATTCTAAGTGTTCTTGTAGGCATGAACCTAAATTACGAATTTGACTACACATCCATATTTCAATATTTTCCATTCTAATTTTATTCCTTATTTTTACATTTTTATCATGCCTAAACTCTCCTAAATTTATAAAAATTTTCCTTCAATATACCTATTACACATACCCTTCATTTTTCTTATGAAACATGAGTTTAAAATTGATTTTGGGGGTTTTTAAAGTAGGGTTTCACTTTCATCCGAATTTTCAACATTTCATATTTAACAAAACCTTTCCTTTTTCAATATTCTTGCTTCCCACATGTGAAGATCTACTATCTAACTTCTCTATACATGAACAAGACTACATTTTTATGATCATCAAAGCATAAAAAACAAAATAACCCTATGATCATGCATGTACATGAAGATGTGGATGCCTAAACTTTAGATCTACTATATATAATGCATGAATCATGGATCTCATGGCATGAACAACAATATATATGCAAGATCTATACTTTTCATGCATGAACAAGTGGATATTCCAAACAAAAACTCATTCAAAGGCTAGATCCACTTCTTGAGATGGCTT